>VIIQ02000679.1:15000-530562 GCA_007449985.2 Desmodesmus armatus
GCAGCAGCAGCAGCAGCAGCTTTGGCTGGATCAGCAGCAGTCCGCTGAGTCAGCAGGCAGGTGCTGGTGTGCAGCAGCAGTGGCAGCAGAACACAGGCAAGGGCCGTGCAGTGGCCTTGGGCCTGGTTGTAGGGGGCAGTGTTGCTAGCCTGTGAACGGTGCAGGTGCTTGGGCGCGCTGACTTGGGGCAGCCCGGTATACAAAGGTGTCGCTCTGACACCCCGGGCACCTGTCTTGGGGGTGTGTGTCGCAACACAGCTAGAGCCTTTCTTCCACATTGTGTTCGAAGTGGTCGCCCCGGGGGCATGGGGGTGTGTGTTCGGCTTGGTACTGGTGGAAGCCCTCTTGTCTGTGTGGCTGGCTTTGTGGGGTTGAAGCCTTGCCTGTGGTCCCCTCCTTTCAGGCAGTCTCCTCTGCAGACATCTATGGTGGCGGGTTCTCTCCTTTCCGTGCTGTTTGTTCCCGTCCTTGTGGGTCCTGCAAAGGACATTGGCTCCCTTCCGATGCTGGGGTGTCGTTGCAGCGTAGCTGCGTTTGTCGCCCTGTAACCCCTTCTTCTTCTTCTTCTTGTGCGCAAATTTGTGCAGCCATGAGGGTGCGGGATGTTGTGTTTGATGCTTTTCCATCCAGCTGTGTGTTTTGATGCAGTTGTAGTCATGTCTAAGTTAGCCTAATTCCCTGCCTAATGCTGTCTCATCTTCCCCTTTGCACATCCTTTTGCGTCCTGGTTGGAGCACACATTTTTCAACAGCGTGGGATGATGGGGTGCAGTGTTAGCAGCTGTGCTTGCAGGCAGGGCTGCGGTTGCGTGCATGCTGCTACCTGCTGTCAGAGGTGTTAGGGCGGTCCGAGTCGCCTGCATACAGTGTTTGCTTGTGGTCTATGCATGTGCTTTCTCATGGACAGTTCCTGTTCGTGTGCTTTCCACAAGGCCGCATCGTTCCATGCTCTATGCCTTGCCCATGGACAGTGCTTTGCTTGCTTCATGTCATGTGCATGCATGCCCCTGCTAAACCCTTGTTGTGCCCATAGGTGTCCACTGTCCTGTCACTGAACCTGACTGAAGTTTTGGTGGCGCCTATGTTACTTTGGGGGGCATAATGGATTGGTGTGCCCGGTTGCCAATGGTCGGCAGCTTAAGTCCCGAATTGACGGGCCTCTTGTAACAAATCACACACACACACTTGGGTTTCCATGCTTGCATGTCTTGCTAACTCTGTGTGTCTTTGCAGGTACTTGCTGAAATATGCAGGTCGGTGGCGCTTTGTTACTTTTGGGGGGATGATGGATTGGTGTCCCCGGTTGCCAATGGTCGGCAGCTTATGGCCTGAACTGACAGGCCCCATGTAACACAACTACTACTACTAAGTTTCCAGTAGGCCCAAGGCTGGCTTCTGTCTTGTGACATACAGGGGGGGGGGGGGGGCTGCTGTGATCATTGCCTGTGCTGTGCTGCTCTGTGCTGGCAGGTGAAACAATACACTGGTGTGACACCTCATTCATGCAACCATACACTGGCTGGCGTCTTTGGGGTGAAGCCTTGCCTGTGGTTCCCCCCTTTCTGATAGTCTCCTCTGCAGACGCCTGTGGCAGGCTGGCACTGGCACTGGCAGCAGGTCCTCTCCCTTGCATGCTGCCCGTTCCCGTCCTTGCAGGTCCTGCATTGGATCTTGCTCCTTCTCATGTTGCTGAGTTGAGTTGCAGCGCAGCTGCTTGCTCACCTGTGTCGAACCTTTGTGCCACACTTCTGCGTCTGCATTGGAAACCCGGTGTGACACAAATGGTCGATGTTGCATTTCACACATGATACAACCGCGCCTGACGCTAGGTCCGACCCCGGGGGTTGCATGCTGTGCAACAAGCAGTTGTCTCCTGACAGGTTTCCTGACTTGGGTGGGCGGGTCCTGCCACAGCCCTTGTGATATTTCTCGCCTGGCTTGTGAGGCGCACTGCGTGCAAGTGTTGGTAGGGGGTACTCAATATCAGTACTTGGCAAGCATGCACTGCTGTGCGGCATTGGGCCGATGGTTGCTTGACTTGCACGCATGTGCAAGGCATACAGCATGCACGGATGCGGCCCAGCCCATAGTGGCTATGTTAGGCACCTTGCAGCTAGCAGGGGAACACCTCACTCCTCACACTGCTGACATTGTGGCACTGCCGGTAGATCGGAGCTACCGTATGGCAAAGTAAACCTGTACTTGCACCGTGCCATGATGGCATTGCTGTACTACAGGTATCCTCCAGCTGCCAGCTCTTGAGTGCTGCTGTGCTCCGAGCGCTGCTCCAAACTCAACGCCTTAAATGCAGCAACTAACTTAGCCGCTGATTGGCAAGCTGACCTGACTGGTAGTTACCGACCTTGGAGGGCCTCCGCATTCAGAATCAAATTGTTACATGGACTCCAACACGCCGCAAAACCACGCCACCCGGCAACAACTCAACTGCATGCAAGCAAGCCACAACGCACAAACACTAATGCCATTGTGACATCTAGTCCTGCTGCCAACATTGGATGCTAGTGATGTGACATCTAGTCCTGCTGCCAACATTGGATCCTGGCGCAACCATAGCGCAACCCGGTTGCCTGACTGCCAGCAACTGCTTGCCAGGCAGAAAGGCTCCCATCTTGTACACCTTATTCCCATCCACATTTGCAAGGCCCTCCGAGAAATACAGACTATGCCGTACGCACATATGAAACCCTCACAAACCCTTTGGCAAAGTGGGCCACTTGGCCCGCATGACACATGCAATGTATGCAAGCACTGTCTTCAAGTGGACAGCACAGGACTGGAAGCAGGGGTAGCCAACCTGCATTGGCTTGCCAAGCTGCCTCGGAGCCAGGCCTCGACATACAATCGACAGATGAGCTTGGTGGGCACATATTTCTGCAGTGCATCTGGCCCCCAAAATTATGTGTTCAGCCCATAAAGCATGGCTCCGCCACAGCATGATTATGCAATCAAAATCCAACAGCACAGTATGGCTACACAGGGGGCACATCGTGGAGTAGGCAGTAGTGCTTCAAGCTGACGTGCAAGAGCAAACTCACCGTGCTTCTCCTCCTCCTTCTCAACCACTACGACCTTCTTGTGCTCCTCCTTCTCCTTCTCCTGCTTCACAACAACAATCTTCTTGTGCTCCTCATGCTTCTCGTTGTCGTCTGCACAGGACAGACACAGCCACCGGTGTGGCGACAGCAGCATCAGTCCCCAGTCCAGACTAGAGGAAGAAGAGAGGGTGGTAGCCTGAACTGAGCTGGCACTGTTGGCAGAGACAGAACTTTTAGAGGTCATCAGTTGCTTGATCAAAGTGCTGTACTGTGATGCCACGAGCACTACAATGGTCGCTGAGCCAGCAGCCCGCCTGAGTAGTGACAACTCACACTTGTGCCTGGTGAGCAGCTTCCTGCCGTGCTTCTTGTCGTGCTTCTCCTCCTCAACCTTGATGACCTTGACCTCAACCTTCTTGGGCTCCTCATGCTTGCCTGCAGGGCAGCAAGGCAGACACATCCGGTGTTGAACTGCTGAGTGAAGGTCACGTTTGTTTGTTTATCAGCAATCACTGGGAGCCTTACCAGGTCACCACCTCTCTGCCTCAGAGCACTGCTCTGTGACAGCTTGCCAAGCCTTCGACTGCCACATTATTTACCGTGCAGCGGCTGCAGGTTGCAGGTGCCAATCAGTAATTGGATGTTACACAGAACATCGCCCGTTTGGGGAGCCAACAAAAGGCTCATTGGGCAAAATCAAGGTGCCATCTTGAGAGAGTCTCTGAGCCCGTAAGCTCCTGCTGGCAGTGGTGACAGCCTCCACCTGCTGCAGCACTATTTGCAGGCGGCAGTGCTGCATTGCAAAAGCCAGCCTCATTAGCTGACAGCCACTGATCTCAACCGCAGCAGGTGCCTCACCGTGCTTCTTGCCCTCCCCGCCCTTGAGTACCAGGACCTTCCTCTCATCATGCTCCTCCTCGTATTTCTCCTCCTTGTGCCCTTTTGCAACGCTGATGACTTTCTTCTCATGCTCCTCCTCCTCGTGTTCATCTGCATAGGACAACAGACAGGGGCAGAGGGGCCAGCAGCAGCAGCAGTGCCATGGTCAGTTGTTGTGAGATCAACGAACCATGCTCTCAAAGCCTCTGAGACTCTGACAGAGTGGCAACTGCGGCAAGGTTGACCCCGCAGGTCAACTGCCAGATACAACCCCCAACTTGGCAAGCCTGAATGCCAGCAAGCAGCCAGCCTGGCCTTCAGTGGAGTTACGTGGCAGGGCTGGCGCCGCTACAATGTAGCACTTGGTTGGAGTAACACAGTGCCCGGCAGGTGATCTGCAATGCAGGCAGCTTGATGTGCTCGGTGCATTAGCTGCCAGCCAGTCTGTGACAGTGGTGCAGCCTGGCGGATGTGTCATCTGCTCATACCAACCACCGTCAATATGGCACACGGGGGCAGCAGCAACTGTGTCAGAATAATATTCACACGGTGCGCAGCTGTGCCAAATGTCGTTAGCGCCAGCTGCACCATCCAGTGTCTTGTGCATCACTCAGTCCGAGAACTGTTTCATGGTACTGGTGCAACTGCCTGTGGCAATCCTGGTCTACTTTGCCCTGCTCATTTTGCCAGCTCCACAGCATGGCTGGGACAAGCCTGGCAGCAGAAGTTGGAAACACTGTCCATTTGCTCGGTGAGTGGCAAGCCTGGCAGCAATACATGCACAGCATGTGGACCCCCCTGACTCAGGGGTGAGGCTCACCGTGGTGCTCCTTTTCGTGGTGCTCGTCATCTTCTCCACCCTTCAGCACCACCAGCTTCTTGTGCTCCTCATGCTCCTTCTTCTTGTGCCCACTGCTCACCACAGTGACCTTCTTGTGCTCACCATAGTCCTTGTGGTCAGCTGCAGGTGGGGCGGACAGCAGAGCATCATGCCGCAGCATTGGTTTCATCAAAGGCTCTCAGGGACACATTCGGCAAAGCTGCCGATTCTACCACCTGGCTGTCAATCCCATTGCTGCCCAGAGCTCTTATTGGCATCATCATCATGTTACACGTTCTCCAGCAGGGTCATTGCGCCAAAACATTGCTTAGCAACAAATCTACCTAGGTGCCTCAAACAGCACCACCAGACAAAAACTGGGAAAGCTTTGCTGCTCCCCAGTGTCTGGGCCAGTTGTGGCCGCTCAACATCAGATGCATCAACAACAGCACGGGAGTGACTGCCATGCAGGCGACCCAACCACACATAAAGTGTTTTAAGGATCAAGTCCAGAGAAGGGCAGGTTGTATCGACTGACAGACTCATTGCTGCAGTGCACCTATGCCCAACACAACAGGCAACCACATGTTGCTGCCCGACACCTACTCCTGAGCGGATTCATAACCGAAACTACTGCGGGAGGAATCCAGGGGACCTGTGGTCAGCAGGTCGCTCCGGTGCCCCAAAGCAAGCACAAAGTGCGTAGCTGGGTGAGCACAGCTCATGCACCCCAACAGTAGCTGTGCAAGGTCACTGCAACAGCTGCTTTGCAACCACATGTTGAAAACCGCCCAGAAAACCGTCCATGTGGCATCCTATGTCTGTGATGTGGGATTGGGGCGGGCGATCCTGTGAGGTGTCTGGCAGACAGCTCGATCAAAGCCACAGCACTCTCTTGCACAACGCTGCTGCTGCTCCCTGACTGTCCACGCAGCACTGCTGCTCCTTCTTCGCCACCTGACATGGGCACCCTCAAAAACGCCTTGCCATGGCATCACACCAGAACGGGGATCCTCTGCATGTAGCCCTGCTGTTGCCACGAGAGTGATCACAGGTGATGAACTCTCGGGCAGCTGCTGTCTTCACGAAGGGTTTCCGGCCGGGGAGGGGGGCCACATCGAAAGTTGACACGCTCGAATTAGCCGTCAGTCAGCTCCGGAGAAGAAACGCCAGCATGCTGGGCTCCTCAACATCACTGCATCGCTGACGTTTCCAGGACCACCACGAGGAGGTTGCGCGTCCCTAGTCCCATCTTACTGGCAATGACAATTTAATCTCTAGCTCAGCGGAATGCATCAGGGCTGAGGTCTAGAAAAGCTGGATTGGGGATGTTTTTGTAAATGCAGCTTCATCAAGTGCAGGCTGGCACACAGCAGCATAAGGTGCGGATCATCCTGGAACTGTTCTGGCAAGTATGACTTACACGTGAGGAGTCACGACTTGCCACAGTCTCAGCGGCAGCTGCAAAAACAAATGCACCCACACGTTTGTTCAGATATCAGCTTGAGATTGTGCAGCGACTGGTGGTGTCGGTGAAGTTGCCCCCACGTACGCCCACTGCAACATGTGGGAGCGTTTTGTGGCTCGCAGCTGTGTGTTCGCTGTTTTCTGTTCCGTCCGCCCTTTCTTGTCGCAACCCTGCAGGTGCGAGAAGCAGTGCCGTTGGCGCCATTCAGTCCTTCCAGTGTATTATATCTCTGTTTTCGCAATCTGGAAGCACACTGAGTGTGCGTGACAAGCTTTTGATGGTGGGGTTTGTCCGAACGGCCCCCTTCCGTGCTGGTTGTGTCCATCCGTGGCTGGGTTCAGTTGCAACGTAGTTGCGTGCGAAACCCTTGTAACACCTTCATACTTGAGATTGTGCGGTGTCTTTGTGAGACGACGCGTGCGCAGCAGCAGCGCCGAACCAGCCACCATACGACAATGGTATCAACTTGCAATACACTCCAGCGACTCTCACCTGCAGCAGCCAAGCAAATCAGGAGGACAGCGGCAAGGTACCAGCGAGCCATATTGCTTGTTGTCTGGAGTAGACGAGAAGAGAGCGACCAAGGCTGTGTGTGGTTGTGAGGGCTGCCGCGAGGGCTATATATGTTCCATTTTCAGCAAGTTTCAACCGTCAGCATGGTTTTGTCGGTTTGGTATCCAATGAATCGTTCGCTCGTTCCAATCGAAGGCCAGCGACCAGTGCGTAGCGGGCTCGGGCAGGGCTGGATAAGCTCTTGTATATACGTTCCAAAGCGCTCTGCAAGGAAGTACGCACACAGCAATCAATTTCGTTGTCGGTAATACCTCGGTCGCCACCCCCGGGTCCCATGGAGTTACTATGGATAATACTTCGTAACCACCAAGGCCAAGGGTGGAACCTTCATTGGGCAGTGCTACGCTCACTTGGCCAAGCTTTGCTAGTATTCGTGTCTGGGGCATTGACTGCCTGCCGCTGGCCTGTTCGAGGGTTGCTAGTGACATTCCTGGCATCCTGCATGTGCCAGCTTGACAACCTCTGGCTGCTCAGGCCTGTGTGAGTCCTCTCGTCTAGCCTGTATGTGGTTATTCAGTGCTGCAAAGTCATTGCAGTGTACCCTTGCCATCATCTCCGAGTGCCAAGCCCCGGGCTCCACTGCAACAAGTGGAGAAACCAACACCGTTGTCGCGCCCGAACATGTAGCCGCCCGATGGGGTGTGTTGTGATCATTCTTGGCTGCAGGAACAGCCTGGTCAAACCAGCATTGACCAGTTGTGTGTGATTGCTTGTTTCTGGGCGTCTTTACATCATACATGCATGATAAGTTATGCTATTTGAGTCCGAGTTGCAGTGTTGCCCCTCAGAGTGCAGGGGTTGTGTCGAGGTTTGGAGTTTCGTGCTTCGTGGCTTTGGGCTCGGCAGTGGGTTGAGTCCTCGCCCTTTTTGCTCGCCTTCTGGCATGTATACACGTCGATGTAAGTACATCTTCCTTTCTCTTGATACACATCGACCTGCAGACAGGCTGGAACTGCCCGAGTGGGCATAGGTGCAGCCCTTGGCGAGCAGAGGGTTAGGATAGCCTCAGTAGCAGGAGAGCGACTGGCGTAACAGGGCGTAGAGCTAGGTGGGTTCGGTCAGCATCATCGTGAGGGCAATTCTTGCCGTAGCAGTGTGCGCTTGTCTGTTGACACAGGGACAGCGACTCACCGTAGCAAAAAGGGCCTGTCTAGGCTAACAGCGCAGCCTAGGCGGCTGTGTCATGGGTTAGGGGGAGGCAGGGGATGACTGTGTTCCTTGCTTCAGGATAGGTCCAGCACCACAGCACTAAGCCTGCCCCACAAGGCGGGGCAGCACTCACTGCAGGCCCAAAAGGCGGGTCTGCACACTTATCAGCCCCACAAGGCGGGGCTGTAGCAGTAGCTAGCAGCAGCACTCCGCTGCTGCTCCCGCGCGCACGCTGCCCTGGATCCAGCTGTGCCTGGACGCAGGCCAGCCACCAGGAGCTCCGCGCAATTACCGCAGCAAGCTGGGTCACTCCACGACCAGCTTTTGGCCATCCAGCAAGCAGCAGCTCTTCGCGCTCAGCAGGAGCTCGCAGCTACACAACCTCTGCCCCCCAGCCCAGCAGCGGGAGGTTCCCTAGCCTCTGGGGCAGAGTCAGCAACAGCGTCAGACGCAAGCAGCGAGGAGGAGGAGTTCACAACCCCAGCCTCGCAGCCAGCGTTCTTCCAGCGCACAGCAAGCAGCACTAGCAGTGCTGTGCTAGACAGAGAGCTCAACCGTCTTGCAGAGCTCTTAGGTCTCTCACAACTGGGTACAGGTGCCGCTGCGTCACCAAGCAGCAGTGCGGCACCCACTCCCAGGCAGCTACACTTCGGAAGTGCTGCGCCTCAGCAGGCCGCAGCAGAGTCTGTCCTAGCTGCGCAGCTCTCCCTGCACTTGCCGGCAGCCAGCAGCATGGATCTCTCTGGCTTGGTAGCAGCACTGGCAGGCGGCAGCGGTGGCCGTGCAGTAGCATATGCAGGGCAACCGGGCCAGCCCTTTGGGGACTTTCAGCAGCAGCAGCGTAACGAGATCCTCAAGCTGCGCAGCAAGAGACTCGAGCAGTCTATCCCGTTTGAGCTGCTGGTGCAGACTGTGATCTCGCACCTAGCCAGCAACAGCAGCGCCCACACAGCAGCAGTTGCCACCCTGGCAGACCTGCAGCATTACCAGACGCAGGCGACACGCGGCTTCTTCCCACCTGCAAAGCTGCCTCCTGCTACCCTGGAGCGCATCAAGCTGGTGCACGGGGTGGTGCCGGCAGCGCAGCTGGAGGCCATCATAACCAGCGTGCTGGGCGAGGTTAGCAAGCCCATCGAGGATGCAGCACGCGTGCACGCAGGCGGCAACAGGCTGGCCACAGAAGTTGGTCAGCCCGCCAGGGAGGCAGTTGCAGCAGACCCACTTGGCGCGCAGCAGCAGCAGCCCGCAGCTGCCGAGGCCAAGGTCACAGTGGGGGGCCTCACCTATGACCCTCACCTGGCCCTCTTGGAGCTGTGGTGGGCTGCCATGGCGCTGCAGTTCCGCTTCGCAGGCGAGGCTGAGCTCAAGCGCCTCATGGAGATGCGGGCACCAGGCTCGCAGGGTCCGCTCAGCCTGCCCGCTTGGATGGAAGCAGTGCAGCGGCTCTTCAGCTATGTGCAGCACCTGCCACTCTGCACGCAGGAGCTCCCGTTCCTGGCGTTCATCCAGGGACTGAACGACGAGGAGCTCAGGCAGCAGGGACAGCGGTACTACAGCAACAACCGCAATGCCACTCTGCAGCAGGTGTTACAAGAGCTGCAGGAGTTTGAGCAGCACCGGGTGGGTGTGCGCGTGACAGACACAGTTGCCACCGCCTATGGTATGCAGCCAACCACCCCAGGCGCTGCAGCTGGCAACAGCAGCAGCGCGTCGGGAGCAGCACAGCCAGCAGCTGGGGGTGCAGGGGCAAGCAGCAGTACGCAGCAGTCCGATACAGCACACACCTACAACAAGCTGTACAACAACGGGCAGGTCAAGAGCTGCCTCGCACAGAAGGGCATGCAGCAGCCAGCGATAGAGGCGCACCTGAAGGCAATGAAGGCAAGCTTGCGCAACCCCAGTGCGCCAGCTGCCAGCTGCTGCCTGCCGCAGCACAGCATCTTCACCTCCAACGTCCGGCCACACACCAACCAGGAGTGCAGGGTGCAGCTAAGGCAGCAGCAGGAGCAGCAGCAGTCACAGCAAGCGCAGCAAACCCAGGCGCAGATGCAGCAGCTGCTGGCGACGCTGCAGCACGCTCCGCAGGGCATGGCTGGGCAGGCACTCGGGCCGACACCGTACCAGCAGCCGCCGGTACTGCAGCTGTCCGATGCCAGTGTGCAGCAGCTAACTAACAGCATAACTGCCCTGCTGGCACACCAGGCAGCTGCAGGCATGCCGGTGCAGACACCTAGGTCGGTAGTGCCGCAGGGTGGTGGTGGCCGTATGCAGCAGCAGCAGCAGCAGCGCAGCTCAGGCCCGTGTGGCCTCTGCGGGTTCAGGCTGGGGCATCCCCCGCACGCAACCTGCTACTGCGCCGACCCAGCAACAGCGTACCGCAACAGGGCGGACTGGCGACCATCCAGCGCCACACTACCCCAAGGGGTGATGCGGTACGTGCAGGCTTGCGTAGCCGGCGGGCTGCAGTTGCGACTGCACAACGTGGGGCCACAGGTACAGCAGCTGCTCAACGAGGGGAGGTTCAACCCTCAGGAGCGTGAGGCCATCAGGCAGAGCCTGCAACAACCAGCGCAGGCGCTGCTGGCCGCTTTGGGCGCTCCGCCTATGCAGCCACCTCCTGCACAGCAGCTGCTGCCAGCGCCGGGGCCTCAGCAGCAGCAGCAGCCGCTCATGCTGCCGGCACCGCCGTACGCGGCCGCAGCACAACAGCCTGCTGCACAGCCCAGCAGCAGCAGCAGCAGCAGCACATACCCAGCATATCAGCAGTACGATAGTAACCTGTTTTACTCCCTCACTGCACTCAGCGGCAGCTTCCACACAACAGACCTGCAGCAGTCGCTGGCCTTCGCTGCAGAGACACGGGGACAGGCACGCAGCCGCCTAGCAGAGCTGGTGGGCTTCGTGCCAAAGGGGGCTACTGCTCCTGACCCAAACACTGCAGCAGGAGGCAGGCATCAGGGGGTGCAAGCTACACAGCAGCAGCCCAGCAGTAGCAGCAGCAGTGGGATGCTGCAAGGGACTTTGGACACAGCCACAATCGTGAGTGTGCTGCGGCAGCTGGTCACCATGCCGACAGGCGAGGTGGTGCAGCTGCTGTTTACTGTGTTCGCACAGACTTCGCACAGCCGCGACCAGGGGGCTGCTGCAGTTGCTGCTGCTGCTAGCAGCAGCGGCAGCACAGCAGCACGTGCTCCGCAGCAGGGGAATGGCAGCAGTAGCAGCAGCAGCAGCAGCACACAAGGCAGCATCGAGCAGGCACTCAACATACGCCCGCTTTTTCCACTGCCGCAGCTGCAACACGAGCAGTACATGCGGGGACGGCGGTGCCTCCACCGCATAGTCGACACTCCGCCAGGCACCCCCTCCCACGTCTGCGTCACCATTCCGGGAGCAGAGGGGGCGCCGGGCCGCATCCTCGCAGTCTTCAACATTGTGTATGACGACGGCTGCAACTGGGGGCTGACGCACTATGTCTACGTCATGGCGCAGGGCATCAGGTTTGAGCGCAGGGAGATCAGCCTGCTGCAGAGCGACGGGAACAGCAGGCAGGTCATCATAGGGATCACGGAGCCCCTGGACTTCATCTTCGCGCAGTACTCGCCGCGCCCGCTGCGCCTGCGCAAGCGACTGGCAGTGCTGCAGGGGGATGCCGGCGGGCTTTTCAACATCTGCCTGGGCACGGAGACGATGAAGGAGGTGTATGCATATGTGCACCCACTCTTCTCGCATCTCTGTTGGTACCCAGACGCACCCAGGGACTTCTCCCTGCTGCACGGCGTGCCAGTCACGCTCAGCTACCCAGACAGCACCTTCCTGCCTGGCCTGCCGCAGCAGGGAATCACCGCACAGGTACCTCTGTTGGGCTGGGAGCAGCAGCAGCCGCTGTCGGCTGCAGCGCAGCTGACCAGTCCACATGTGCACACAGTCCTGCTGGAGTCGGCTCCGACAAGCCTCTTGCTGCCTGCTCTTAGCGGAAGGCCTGCTAGCAGCTGCTCTAGCAGCTGCAGCGCCCCCGCTGCCGCAGCGGCAGCAGGAGTAGGGAGCAGCAGTGGAGCCACAGGGTGCACAACACAGGCTGAGCCACAGCAGGCAGCGGCAGAGCCAGAGGCAAGCAGTGCCTCTGCTGCCGGAGAGGGGAGCGCGCAGGCAGGCACTGCCGCAAGCAGTGACGCAGCAGCACCGGCAGCTGGCACCGGCATCGACGGGTTTGACCCACACGGTGCCAGCAAGGCTGCCAGCACACCGCTGCTGCACTACTGCAGTGTGGCTTTCGCACTGTTGGTGTGCATCCTCGCAGGCCTGTTCTACTTCCTGGTGGACAAGCCCCTCTTTGGGTGGCCCTCCGCCATCCTGCAGCGCCTGCTGGCAGCAGCCAACCTGCCAGTTTGGCAGCCAGACCCCAAGGCGCTGCCAGTGACACCCAGCACACGCGGTAGGCGTGTCTGCAAGCCCAACCATGCAGGCACGCCCAGCCGCAAGCGCCGGCACAGCCAGCAGCGGGACGGCAGCAAGTGGGCACACTATGCGGCGCGCATGCGGCAGTGGTGTGGCAGCCGCCACACCTTCAGTGGCAGCGCTGTGTTCGCACGGCTGGCGCTCTTCCTGCTGCTGCTGTTCACGTCCTGCACAGTGACAGCTTCAGCCATGCAGCTGCCCTCGGCGCTGGGCATGGGTGGCTCCCTCAGCAGCAGCCTGCAGCGCATGCAGCTCAGCACAGCCGACCATGGGCTGGCTGAGCAGGCCATGCAGCTGCTGGGACACGAGCTTGGCTCCCTTCACCGCGGTTGTTTTCGCAGCTGCGGGGCAACAGGATGAGGAGCAGCAGGTGCACTGGTACAAGGCAGATCCCTCTGCCTTGGACCAGCTGGGGACAGAGGGGGAGACCGACGAGCCGTATGACTCTCGCTGGTCAGTCAACCCTGAGGGGAAGCAGATTTTGGGTAACCACCCAGCAGCAACAGATGCAGAGAAGGGCAGGCTGCTGCAGATTCTCACAGATCTGCGGCAGGCCTTTGCCTACTCCCTCAAGGATCTGCCGGGTTATTCAGGGGTGTTGGGGCCTGCCCACTTCGACCTGAAGGAAGACAAGCCGATGTGGCAGGCGCCCAGGCAGTACACAGACGAGGAACTGGGGGTGGGCGACAGCAAAGTGCAGGAAATGCTAGAGGGGAACATCATCTATGAGGTGCCAACCACCGTCCGGCATGCCTCAGCGCCGACGCTGCCCATGAAGCGCGCGCCTGACGGCAGCTGGACGGACAAGCGGTTTGCCATTGACATGCGGCATGTCAACAGCAACACAGTGCCAGACCGCTATGGCATGCCGCTGCCAGAGGACCTGTTCCGGCGCATGCGGGGCGCCAAGGTCCTCTCGAAGCTTGATTGCCGTAGCGGCTTCTTTCAGATAGAGTTAGACTTACCTAGTCAGCTGCATACGGTGTTCCACTGGCGCGGCAAGTGCTATGCCTTCCGCCGCCTGCCGTTTGGGCATGTGTCAGCTACAGCAATATTTCAGCGCAGGATGGAGCGGGAACTGCAGGCAGCGGGGTTGGCAGACAGGTGCTGTGTCTTTGTAGATGACATCTGTATCTACACCGACACAGTGGAGGAGCACTTGCAGGTGCTGCAGCAACTGTTGCAGCACTTGCACAAGGTGGGGCTTCGTGTGCACCCAGCCAAGAGCATCCTGCTCACAGACTGCCTGCCCTACCTGGGGCACCTGGTCACAGCTACAGAGCTCAAGCCCGACCCAGCGAAGGTAGCAGCCATGGTCGCACTACCAGCACCCAACAGCGTGAAGCGCCTGCAGGCCCACCTCGGGCTCTTTAATTACTACAGGTGTTACATCCCCTTCTTCAGTCACGCAGCGCAGCCGCTTTACGCACTGCTGCGCAAGGGGGCGCAGTTTGTGTGGGGTGACGAGCAGCAGCAAGCATACCAGCAGCTCAAAGCTGCGCTCACGCAGCCAGGGCTTG
The DNA here is from genome assembly GCA_007449985.2 of Desmodesmus armatus. Lineage (NCBI taxonomy): Eukaryota > Viridiplantae > Chlorophyta > Chlorophyceae > Sphaeropleales > Scenedesmaceae > Desmodesmus > Desmodesmus armatus. The sequence continues at coordinate 28,920 of VIIQ02000679.1, forward strand.
CGCTGCGCCAGCCTGACCCCAACAGGCCCTTCCGTCTGTACACAGACTGGAGCTGCAACGGCATAGCGGCAGTGCTGCACCAGCAGGATGACTCAGGGCAGGAGCACCTGGTGGCATGCGTCTCCAGGTCGCTCAATGACGCAGAGAAGCAATACCCCGCCTGGAAGGGTGAGCTTTTAGCAGCAGTATTCGGGATACGGGCCTTCAGGCCCTACCTCATCTCGCGGCAGTTTCAGCTGCTGACGGACCACCGCGCGCTGCTGTGGATGCTCACACAGAAAGCACCCACAGGGCAGCTGGCGCGGTGGATCCTCAGCATCTCTGAGTACCAGTTTGATCTGGTGCACAGGGCCGGCAGCAGCAACCCAGCAGACCTACCCAGCAGGGAGCCAGTGGCCTGTGCAGCGGACTGGACAGGTAGCAGGCAGGACTCAGGGCCGCCCCAGTGCGCCACACCAGCAGTCTACCTCCCTAATGGTACACCCGACCGCACCTCCTACAGCGAGCAGCTGCTGGAGGAGTACATCAAGCAGCAGCAAACAACACAGCACTCTTCAGCAGCGGAGCAGTGGTGGCGCTCGCTGCTGGCTTGCATGGCGCTGGCTGACCCCCGTGTCGCGCCGGCGCCCCGGCCAAGCGAACTGCTGGCTGCTGCTGCGGGTGACACCAAGCCCAACGCAGCAGCCCAGCAATTCCACCAACTCTGTGCCCTTTCAGCCATCAGTGCTGCTGCCAGCGCAGGGATCGATCACTATGATCCTGTTGCTGCTGTAGCAGCACCACTGCTGGGGGGGGGTACAGGTGCCTCTTTTTCGCAGCCTGCTGCCAGGCAGCAAGCAGCAGAGGTGCAGCAGCAGCAGTCAGCAGCTGCACCACAGCAGCAATCACCGGCAGCGGCGCAGCAAGCAGCAGTGCACACGCAGCCCGAGCACCCTGCCAGGGCCTGGCCACAGCAAAGGCTCGTCCAAGCAGCCGCCAACTGGGTAGCGCAGCCTGCAGCAGGCCAGTTCCTGCTGCCGCAGCAGCAGTGGATGCACCGCCGCTGCCAGGGCTATACCACGGCGGGCCTGACCCAGCAGGTGTCAGGCAAACAGCACAGTTGAACACAGGCTCAGTAGCACCCACATTCTTCCCTGCAGCACTGCAGCACGGGGTGGTGCTCTATGAGCCATTCGGGGGCTTGTGTGCAGGTCTAGAAATGGTGCTGCGCTCAGGGCTGCGAGTAGTGACCTACTACTACTCGGACATAGACCCTAAGGCACAGCGGGTGATGCAGCACCGGGTGCAGCAGTTGCAGCACCTCTACCCGGGGCAGCTATCACCAGCTGCGCTGCAGCACACACTCAGCACCTTCCCAGCGGACGTGCAGCAGGTCTCCACCAGCAGCATCCGGGCAGCAGCCAGCCGCCACCCCACAGCACAGTGGTTGGTGGTGGCAGGTTGGCCCTGCCAGGACTTCTCAGCCGCTGGCAGCTCAGCAGGGCTGCAAGGGAGCAGGGCGCAACTGCTGTACGATGTCGTGCGCATCATCGGCACCCTGCAGCAGCTCATGCCCCTACAACCCCCAGGGTACGTGCTTGAGAACGTTCCGATGCAGCTGCATCCAGATGCTCGCATAGCCAGGGCAGATTTTCAGCAGGTTTGCAGCCTAATAGGACTGCCAGTCCTGGTAGACGCAGCGCAGTTTGGGAGCCTAGCGCACCGGCTGCGCAACTTCTGGGTCAACATCTGTGTCCCCAAACAGCTAGCGGGGGCTATCAGTCAGGCCTGCAGGCCAGCAGGTCGCACAGTGCAACTGGCACTGTTGCCTTCAAGGCAGGCACAGCCAGTCACGCGGGGTGACCAGCCACCCCAGTATCAGTGTAACACTCCCGGGCAGCAACGCGCAGCTTGGCCTACACTGATGAGCAGGCGCGGTTCGTACGCATTTCGCCCACAGCAGCCTGGTAGCGTCTGGGACACCTCTGTCCCCGCCTCGCCCAGGTGGGCAGAGCCTGCAGCTGTTGAGCGCGAGGTAGCACTAGGCCTTCTGCCTGGCAGCACCGCTGCAGCGGGGTTGTCAGAGGGGGACAGGTGCGCCTCGCTAGGGCAGTGCATAGACGCAAATGCACTGCAGGGTATCATGGCCATCAGCATGGCATGGTGGCAGTACTTTGCTGCACCAGGCAGCGGCTCAGGCCCAGGGCCTGCCGCACAAGGGATTGGCGCTTGGGGGGGAGCAGCCGCTGCAGCGCCAACAGCAGCGGCGCTCACCAGCCCTAGCCCTGCAGCTGCTGCGACCAGCAGCGGCGCAGGGGCGGGCAGTGGGGTGTCTTGCAACTGGCAGGCGCTCCTCACACAGCTCACAGCCTGCGCAGCACAGGAGGCGCTCACAACAGGCAGCAGCACGGCTGAGATCTGGCTTGATCACCCGGCCCTCAGCTACCTGCAGTCTGGTCAAATGCCCTCCGACAGCAACAGCAAGGAGAAGACCAGGGTACAGCAGCGTCTCAAGCTTTACCGCTGGGATGCTGCTCAGCAGCATCTGCTGCGAGTGCAGCAGGACGGCAGCACACGCATTGTGCCTAAGCCAGACCAACGCCTGCCGCTTATTCAGCAGCAGCACGAGCGGTGTGGGCACTTTGGCGTACGCAGGACTGCAGCATTGCTTGCCACCAAGTACTGGTGGCATGGCTTGCTTGCAGACACTGCTGCAGTTGTCGGCCGCTGCCAGCACTGCAGTAGGGTGCAGGCCAGCTTCAGCAGCAAGGGGAACAGGGCTGAGCTGCAGTCCATCCCTATAAGCAGCATGGGGTTCCGCTGGCACGTAGACCTCGCTGGGCCGTTTCCAGAGAGCCAGCGCGGCTCTCGGTACGTGCTCGTAGCGATTGAGGCGTTCAGCAAGTGGTTGGAGGTTGTCCCAATCCCCAATAAGGAGCCCAGCACAGTCGCATACGCCTTCCTGCACCATGTGCTGGCCAGGTTTGCAGCACCGGGGCAGGTTGTCAGCGACAATGGGGTGGAGTTTACCGAGGGGGAGTTTGCACAGCTCTTGGGGGACAGCTTCATAGATCACTGCACCACCTCACCTGCCCACCCTCAGGCCAATGGGCAGGCAGAGAAGGCTGTGGACATCGTCAAGCGCGCCCTGCGCAAGATGTGTCTGCAGCGGCACAAGCTTGACGACTGGGACACTGACGTCGCCTGGCTTACCCTGGGGTATAGGTGCAGCCCTCACAGCAGCACAGGGTTCACACCCTACGAGCTGCTGTTCGCCAGGCGGCCGGTAGTGCCCCCAGCAGTACGCAGCGGCTTGCAGCAGCCGCTGCAGTTTGATGACCCTGCAGTAGCAGCAACAGACCTTTTGCAGCGCCGGGAACTCGTACAGCGCCTCTGCCCTGAGGCGCTCGAGAATCTCAGCATCGCGCAGCACCGGGACCAGCGCCGCTATGCAGTGGTCAGGTCCAAGGGTTACCAGCCACGCATGTACCGGTTCCAGCCAGGGGACTATGTGTACACACAGCAGTTGCAGCGACACAGTACGCTGCAGCCGCAGGCGAAGCCCAGCATTCTCAGGGTCAAGCAGGTCCTGCCGTCAGGGGTGCTGCAGTTGCAGGGCAAGTGCGGCCGCACAGCAGAGGTCCACAGCGACCACTGCGCGCCCTGCCACCTGCCGCACTTGGATGGGGAGGTTGACCCTCTGCTGGTGGATGATGTGGACCACATCGTGTGTGAGTGTGTGGAGGAGGGCTACACCTCAGCAGATGCAGCAGCACGGGAGCAGCAGCGTCAGCTCATTCAGGGTGAGGCGCAGCGCCCAGTGCTGTTCCCTTCTGCAGCCATGCGTCGCAGGGATGACACAGCAGCAGGGTTGGATGGCAGGTTGCTGCTCAAGAGCAAGCACGACCCAGCAACGGGACTGCCAGCCAGCTACTGGGGCAGGGTGCACTACCGTGGGGCGCAGTACAGGCCCTACTACTTCCTGGTTGTGTATCAGGATGGTGCTACCCAGGAAGCCACCCGGCGGGCACTCACCAAGTGGCTCATGCCGGCTGGTACGCAGCTGCCCTCAGCAGTGGCGATCCCTGCGCCGCCATCCCTGGAACAGTAGCATGCCGCCTTAGGGCCGCAGCTGCACACCAGGGGAGGCTGCACTGGGAGGGCTGGGATGGATGGTTGGGGTTTTGTGGTATGTGTATCCTCATTTTTCAGGGCTGCTTTCACTTGTTTTGTTTTGGGATGTTTTTTGCCTCTGATTGCAATGTGCATGCAGGTGCGGCATGGCAGCCGTCACTGCAGGTGTGGAGGCGTACGTGGTGCAACCACGAGCCTTTGGCTTGCTGGAGCCTGTGACAGCCCATCTGGAGGTTGTGCGCAGCGTGGATGTCGGTTTGTTTTTATCAGGAGAGGGAGCTGCCCTCCTGGATTTCAGGGAGCAGCAGGTAGTTTTCCCAGGTAGCATTCCGTTGGGGGCTGCTGTGGGGGATGCTTTGGGTTTGCGGCGTTTGGCGCCAGGGGAGCAGGAGCCAGTGCGGTTAGTACTGGCATACTGCTGCCCAGAGGGAGTGCTCAGGAGTCCATACTTTGGGTCTGCAGTCCGTGCCTCTATGCAGGACAGCAGTAGTCTGAGCAGGTTAGGCTTTGCTGAGGACGCGCATGTTCTCTCTGGTGGTGATGTGAGCACCATTTTGCACGCTCACTGTGAGAGCCTGGCAGCTGCAGGTGAGCTGCCAGCCAGCCTTATCACACGCATCAGCCGGTGTAAGCTGGTTACAGGCTTGCAGGGGGTGGGGATTGAGGAGCTGATTGTGCTGGTGCACCTCAACCCATACATGGGGAGGCATGTGCTGCCTGCAATTGTGACAGCAGGAGTGGTTGTGATCCCTGCTGTGTAGAGTATTGTGTGTTGAAGAGTGAGCAGCATTGGTCTGCAGCGTTGGTCTGCACAACAGATGAACACAGTTTGGTGGTTGGTGGGCAATTTGCACATGCCCAGTTGTCGTCTATAGGCATCCAGTTTGACCATTCATGCAGCATGGGACCGCATGTACCGTTTTTTCTCACTTTTTCAGTGCCTTCGGGGCACGCCACTGACAGGATGCAGTGCTAAGGGTGCATGCAGTGCCCGGCTTGTGCTCATCCGCAGGGCTTCTGCACAGTTGTGTCTTAGCCAGAACCCAGCCAAGTGTCTGGCTGTTACTTTGGTGCAGTTGTGCTAGGGTTTGTGCACCTTTTTCTGGGTTTTGGTGTGCATGCCACATGCATGTGCATTTGCACTCGCATGTAGTCCTGGCTGATACTTGTCTTGGTTTGGAGGGTAGGCATTTGTTCAGCATACTCTGATGCTTGGCCGAGTTTGCTGTGCACGTTGCTGCATGCCCTTGGTCTCCCGCATCAACGTGGGGGGGGTATCAGCAGTAAACACTCAGCAACACCCAAGCAGTATGAGCTCTCTTCTTTTTTCCTCAGTTGTATGTACGTGCACAGTTGTACTCTCATTCAATGCATGCAAGTCACACTTCAGTGCACAGCACAGCATAAGCATATGCATCAGCAAGGGCAGGAGCAGGGTGATACGACGCTGATGTCAGCATACACGTCAGCTGTCGCGCCCGAACATGTAGCCGCCCGATGGGGTGTGTTGTGATCATTCTTGGCTGCAGGAACAGCCTGGTCAAACCAGCATTGACCAGTTGTGTGGTGATTGCTTGTTTCTGGGCGTCTTTACATCATACATGCATGATAAGTTATGCTATTTGAGTCCGAGTTGCAGTGTTGCCCCTCAGAGTGCAGGGGTTGTGTCGAGGTTTGGAGTTTCGTGCTTCGTGGCTTTGGGCTCGGCAGTGGGTTGAGTCCTCGCCCTTTTTGCTCGCCTTCTGGCATGTATACACGTTGATGTAAGTACATCTTCCTTTCTCTTGATACACATCGACCTGCAGACAGGCTGGAACTGCCCGAGTGGGCATAGGTGCAGCCCTTGGCGAGCAGAGGGTTAGGATAGCCTCAGTAGCAGGAGAGCGACTGGCGTAACAGGGCGTAGAGCTAGGTGGGTTCGGTCAGCATCATCGTGAGGGCAATTCTTGCCGTAGCAGTGTGCGCTTGTCTGTTGACACAGGGACAGCGACTCACCGTATTGTGATTTTCTCAGGGGGTGCACCTTCATAGCAAATAACTTACCTGGCAGGCTCGGAGCTCAGCTCGGGGCCCACCATGACTCAGGTTGCGCTGGCATAAAAACAGTTGACAGCTCGATCCGGGGCCCTCCTGTTGCAGTCTTCGGCCATCGAACTGCCGTCCATCTGGCTGGCATGCCAGCCAGGGGTTTCAGGCCCTGCAGTAGTACTGGTCTCTGGCTGTACAGCCACATGTGGTTGCCAACCATGTTGCGGCACAACACGAGACAATACGATGCGGGGCCATCACCAGCACCGGGTGCTGGTGATGGCGCTGCGCTGGCAGCGCTGCACCAACAAAACTTTTGTTGCATGATGCAACTTGCCAGCAACTAGACCGCCGACGCGGTAACACGCTGTGACATATAGATGCATGCATGCTGGACGCCGTCCAAATTTTCCAAAGCGCGAGCACAACGTCACCAAGGTTGTTGTTGGGCGCAATCAGCTGGCTTGCCAAAGACATGCACACACATGCACAGCAGCAGGACCAAGCAGGGCCATGACATTGTTGCCAGTGGTCAACTAAAACCAAGGCACCACAACTCCGCAATGCCGACGTATGTGTCCCTGGAAACGCGCTGGTTTGATCACACCGCGTGGCAAGCACGCAATGCTGACAAATTGCCTGCACATGCGCAAGGACTCTGTCTGGCTGCCGTATCTTTGAAACCCAACCCTTGGCCCAGTGGTGACTCGACTCTGATGGAGTTCATTGTGCAGAGTTACTCTGCTGCTGGCGGCCTGCAGATGGCTTCCGCATTGACGCATACCTGCACACAGCATGCCTAGTAGGGCCATGACTCATGTGCCACATGGCATGGCATGCCTTTTTGTCATACCGTCACAAGTGCTAACTGGCAGTTGCAGTTACTGGCACAGCATGGCAAGGGGAGAAGCAGAGCCAGCAGCCGCGCCAACAGCAGCAGCTGGCGCAACAGCAGCAAGGTACGCCCCCCATCCGACAACAGCAGCAACAGCCTCAGCATCAGCATGGCCAGCAGCAGGCACATAGCCGGCAATGCCAAACGCCGCCCTCGCAGCAGCTGCGGGATGAAAAACAGCAGCGCCTGCACCTCCCACGAGCGCAGACTACCCCGGGCGGGGGGGGGAGCTGGCAGACCAACGGGGTCTTCAGGGATTGCGGGGAGGACATGATTGTTGGCTGCCCCAGAACCTGCCAGAGCAGGTCTCTTGGATACGCATTTCCCAGCTCAAGGGAGCGTGACGATGATGATTTGTGTTACTGTTACTGTTACTGTTACTGTTACATGGTTCAGGCTGAGCCTGAACACCCCGTAGGGAGCCAACGAGGCTCATGGGGTATCAGCATCATAGAACGCATCTGAATAGACATCGTAGAACTCATCTGAGAATGCACTGACGAACATATCGGAAGCATCAGGGGCCAACCCATCCTCATCAACACCCAAGAGGGTATCAGCTTCCTCAGCTGACAGCCCGTCTGCAAACAGGACCTCCAACGGGGGGTTGGTCCACCGGCGTTACATTGGGGCCTGTCAATCCAGACCATAAGCTGCCGACCAGTGGCAACCGGGGACACCAATCCATTATCCCCCCAAAAGTAACAAGGCGCCACCTGTGACCTGCCTTTTTCAGCAAGTTCCTGCGATACACACAGAGTTAACTGACATGCAAGCATGTGCAAGGCATCGAGCATGGAAAGATGCGGCCTTGTGAAGCGCACATGAACATGGCAAGCATGACTCAGTGACAGGCTCTTGCTGTCCAGTGTGAGCATGTACAAGTAAGAGTGCAGCAAGGCTGTGCAAAATGCAAGCAAGACAAGTACACATTCACACTGCCTCCTCAACTTCATTAGCCAAGCATGTCGGTGTAAGCATCAGATGAACAAGGAAACAGGGGCAACTGTCAACAGAGAATCAATCAACTGCTGGCACAACAACAACACGGTGAACACTCAAGGTCGAATCCCCAGACACACACAGAAAGGGGTGGCTAGGGGGGACCTGAGGGAACCAGGACTTGGGGGCTGCCTCTAGGGCCACAAAATCCTCCAAAAGCTCCCAAAAGTAGGACACTGCTTGCTGCTGAACCTCAGCCAACTGAGCAGCAGCAGCCTCTTGCTGCTGCTGTTGTTGCTGCTGCAAAAGCAACTGTTGACGCTGCCGTATCTGTTGCTGATGCTGTTGCTGAGTAGGGGTAAGAGGTGCAGGCTGAAAAATGTCAGTGATGCGCAGTTGGCCGTGTGGGACCTGTACCTCAGCAGCCCTGAGGGCTGCGGCAGTAGCTGCACGCTGCTTTTGATGGTGGGTTTGTCCAAACGGCCCCCTTCCGTGCTGGTTGTGTCCGTCCGTGGCTGGGTTCAGTTGCAACGTAGTTGCGTGCGAAACCCGTGTAACACCTTCACTTGAAGCTCAAAGGAGGTGCACCGCATGGTGCTGCCCCAGCATCAATCCAATCCTGGTGAGGGCAACGCTTCTCTCCCATACCCAAGACGTGGCCCAGCTACCGCAGCCTGTGAGCGGCAAGGTGGCTGGCAAGGCTGACTGACTCAAATGGAACTGCAACAGTTGCTTGCTGTGCCGGTCGGCACGGCGCACATTCAGACTCTGCCGGAGGCAGTCAGAATGCACCACTCATACCGACCAGTCAGCCTGCGTGTGGGTAGGATCCAAGGTCTCACTGCCAAACAGCAGCACATGCCGCATATAAGCACGAAAGATTGCAATTGCCTGACACCACCGCAGGCTGCTGCGGGCACCACACAGATGGTGCCTGTGCATAACGGCAAAACAGCATTCAACCCTTGAACCTACCGTCATGGGCGGTGGTGGCATGTGCAAAACACAACATCCAACAATCATATGGTGTTCACCTGCCTCTGCAGAGCAGCACAACGCAGGTAATGATCAGCAGCCACCTGGGGGGGCCACATGGCACAAGACAGGAGCCACAGGACTCGACAAAAACCCAAGGGAAGACATATTGTTTCATAAGAAGTCATTTGGGTGGGGTTTGGCCCGTGAAAAAGGCCTCCCTGAGGCAAAAATGTGCATTGTTCGAAAGTTGCGTAAGGAACTTTTTAGAAGGCATTTTTAGATAGCTTGGTATCTGCTGTCTCCTGGGAGTCGCCATAGTATAGTGGTTAGTATCCCTGCCTGTCACGCAGGAGGCCGGGGTTCGATTCCCCGTGGTGGCGTTTTGCTGCTGTTGTTGCTTCAGCAGTTGCATTTGCTGGGCTGCTCTTTAGTGGAAGGCCAACTGCTGATGCTGCATCCCCCCAGGCACTCGGCATGGGCCATCAGGCAGGGCTGGCGCCACACAATCAACCCACAATGTGTCATCGTTCACCCGCAGGAACAGGGTGCCAATATGGTGCCAGCTTGAAGGGGACCAAGCTTGGGAGACATACGCAACAACATCCTGCACAACCCCGAGCACCGCGCCACAGCCTGGCATCTTTCAATCCAGCTGAGCAGCAGCAGACTGCTGTTGCTGCTGCTGCTGCTCAAGCAGCACTTGCGCCTGCTGGCGCTACTCAATCTCCTCCTGCAGGTGCTGAATCTTCTCCTGCTGGTGCTGGCTGCTGCGTAGCAGAGAAAGTTGGGCTGTGATGCGGTGCTGTCCCACTGGGACAATGGCAATGATTGTTGTGCTATCTCCTGTGCTGCCTGCTGCTGCATGCATATGATAGCCATGCAGCCAAAAACAAGCAGCAAGACGAAACAACAAAATCATGTTGATACTACGGAAAGAAAGTTGGTGCAATCTGCCTATAGGGGTTGAGTTGTACTGTAGAGGGTTTACACACAGCTTGGGTTTAGGGGAGCTTGAGCTTGATGCACTTTGGCTCTTTCTTCCACACATTACGGTCTTTCATTCGTAGATGAAAGCAACAGCACGGTTCTCCCTTGCTACTGATGCGCGGCCGAGCTGCTGCAGCAGAGCAGCACAGCGGTACAGCAGCAGCAGCTGGCCTGGGCATGCCGTAAAACTGCCTCGCATCAGCACGGCGCTGCAACATGCGCCAGGGGCTGTCCCAGCCCAGCCTCGCTGGTGTGTTTCGCCCCTATTATAGTCAGTAGTTAATTCCTCTTGTGTCTGTGCCGCGGATCAGGGTTTGTTGTGTGGTCCCTTGTTTTTGTTGGTTTCTGTGTTTGTGTTGTGGCTGTTTCGGACCGGCGTTTGGCCAGCACAGTGGGCTGTCGGCACGGTGGGGCAGTAGCAGTTGACAGCAGTAGCTGGAGAGCTGGAGCTGGAGCAGCAGCTGGCGTGCAGCATCACGTACAGTGTTGGTTATCTTCACTGTGCCGTGGTTTGGTCGCGTTTACAGCAGCAGCAGCAGCTTTGGCTGGATCAGCAGCAGTCCGCTGAGTCAGCAGGCAGGTGCTGGTGTGCAGCAGCAGTGGCAGCAGAACGCAGGCAAGGGCCGTGCAGTGGCCTTGGGCCTGGTTGTAGGGGGCAGTGTTGCTGGCCTGTGAACGGTGCAGGTGCTTGGGCGCGCTGACTTGGGGCAGCCCGTATACAAAGGTGTCGCTCTGACACCCCGGGCGCCTGTCTTGGGGGTGTGTATCGCAGCACAGCTGGAGCCTTTCTTCCACATTGTGTTCGAAGTGGTCGCCCCGGGGCATGGGGGTGTGTGTTCGGCTTGGTACTGGTGGAAGCCCTCTTGTCTGTGTGGCTGGCTTTGTGGGGTTGAAGCCTTGCCTGTGGTCCCCTCCTTTCAGACAGTCTCCTCTGCAGACATCTATGGTGGCGGGTTCTCTCCTTTCCGTGCTGTCTGTTCCCGTCCTTGTGGGTCCTGCAAAGGACTTTGGTTCCCTTCCGATGCTGGGTGTCGTTGCAGCGTAGCTGCGTGTGTCGCCCTGTAACCCCTTCTTCTTCTTCAGCAGCAGCAGCAGCAGCAGCCATACAGCACCAACATTAGCAGCTGAAGTTGCAAAACGCCACCACGGTGAATCGAACCCCGGCCTCCTGCGTGACAGGCAGGGATACTAACCACTATACTATGGCGACTCCCAGGAGGCAGCAGATACACAACAGCAAAACCCTGCAATTCGCAAACTCCCAAACACAAACTTTGAACATTGCAAATTTTTGCCTCAGGGAGGGCCGTTGGCGCCATTCAGTCCTTCCAGTGTATTATATCTCTGTGTTCGCAATCTGGAAGCACACTGAGTGTGCGTGACAAGCTTTTGTGGGCCAATTGCCCGAGGTCACTCGGGTGCTTCGGCGGTGGTGGAAGCTGCGTGTGCCTAATGAGCACAAGGAGGCTGCATGGCGGCTCACCCTCGACGCGTTCCCTACGGCCCAGCGCATGCACACAGGCACCTCTTGTGTAGCATGTGGGGCTGCTGAGCCCGGTGTACAGCACCATTGTTGGGAGTGTCCTGTTGCAGGGGCGGTGCGGGCGGAGATTGAGGGGCAGTTGCGAGCTCACCGGGGGGGCGACGCCCCCCCTTGGCTGGCTGCTGACCGCGGCCTGCAGTGTGCAGCTTTGTGGATGGGGGTGAAACCTCATCCCCGGTTGCATCATATTGTGTGGGACATGGTGTGTCTGGCTGGCATCGGTGCTGTTGACTTCGGCCGCAGAGTGGCGTGGGCTGTGGCAGCAGAAGGTCCTGCGTTGCCTCTGCTGACGGTAGAGCGCATTGCAGGGCGTGCTGCTGTTGGGGAGTTTTGGCGCGTCTTGGCTGACTTTGCGGTTTCTGCAATCATCCCTAAGCGGGCGCAGGGGCTTGCGCTCACACAGCAGCCTTTCATTGCATGGCATGTGGTGCTGTCAGGAGGCAACGGTTTGCGGGTAGTTAGGCATTGAGCTTCTGCATGTGGTGACATGTGAGTTGCTGGCTGCTGTGTGACTTCTATCCTGCTGGCTTGTGAACAGTGCAGCGACTGGTGGTGTCGGTGAAGTTGCCCCCACGTGCGCCCACTGCAACATGTGGGAGTGTTTTGTGGCTCGCAGCTGTGTGTTCGCTGTTTTCTGTTCCGTCCGCCCTTTCTTGTCGCAACCCTGCAGGTGCGAGAAGCAGTGCCGTTGGCGCCATTCAGTCCTTCCAGTGTATTATATCTCTGTGTTCGCAATCTGGAAGCACACTGAGTGTGCGTGACAAGCTTTTGATGGTGGGGTTTGTCCGAACGGCCCCCTTCCGTGCTGGTTGTGTCCATCCGTGGCTGGGTTCAGTTGCAACGTAGTTGCTTGAGAAACCCGTGTAACACCTTCATTCATTCATTAGCTTTTGATGACGATGAGCTTTTGAGAAACCCGTGTAACACCTTCATTCATTCAGCTTTTGATGACGCAGAGTGGCGTGGGCTGTGGCAGCAGAAGGTCCTGCGTTGCCTCTGCTGACGGTAGAGCGCATTGCAGGGCGTGCTGCTGTTGGGGAGTTTTGGCGCGTCTTGGCTGACTTTGCGGTTTCTGCAATCATCCCTAAGCGGGCGCAGGGGCTTGCGCTCACACAGCAGCCTTTCATTGCATGGCATGTGGTGCTGTCAGGAGGCAACGGTTTGCGGGTAGTTAGGCATTGAGCTTCTGCATGTGGTGACATGTGAGTTGCTGGCTGCTGTGTGACTTCTATCCTGCTGGCTTGTGAACAGTGCAGCGACTGGTGGTGTCGGTGAAGTTGCCCCCACGTGCGCCCACTGCAACATGTGGGAGTGTTTTGTGGCTCGCAGCTGTGTGTTCGCTGTTTTCTGTTCCGTCCGCCCTTTCTTGTCGCAACCCTGCAGGTGCGAGAAGCAGTGCCGTTGGCGCCATTCAGTCCTTCCAGTGTATTATATCTCTGTGTTCGCAATCTGGAAGCACACTGAGTGTGCGTGACAAGCTTTTGATGGTGGGGTTTGTCCGAACGGCCCCCTTCCGTGCTGGTTGTGTCCATCCGTGGCTGGGTTCAGTTGCAACGTAGTTGCTTGAGAAACCCGTGTAACACCTTCATTCATTCATTAAGCTTTTGATGGTGGGGTTTGTCCGAACGGCCCCCTTCCGTGCTGGTTGTGTCCATCCGTGGCTGGGTTCAGTTGCAACGTAGTTGCTTGAGAAACCCGTGTAACACCTTCATTCATTCATTCACTCAGGGAGGGCTTTTTCACAGCCTAGACCCCACCCAAACGACTTCCCTTGCTCCAATCTAATTGGGTCCCGGGGCTTGCATCGGGTTGGCTGGGTCCTTGAGGCCTCTTTGTAACGAACACTGACTGACTGACTGACTAATTCTGCTGGGGTTTTGAAAGCGTCCTGGCGTCAAGTCCCCTGGCTTCTGTCTTGTACCATGCGGCCCCCTTGATTGGCTGCTGATCGCCGCCTGCGCTGTGCTGCTCTATGGGTAAGACCAGCCCCTCCGCATTCCTTCTGGCCAGTCCGTACCGGTTCTGGTTGATTGCCTACTCAAAAAGAGCTGCAGGTGTGTTGTGTGATCCTAAACTTTAGGTGTGGCACACGACAATCAGTCATGGTCAGTACGCAAACAGGACTCAACTCACAGCAACCAGACATAAGGGGCCCTTGAAGAATCACCAGGTACCACAAAGCAGGCGCTGCAGGCAGCTTCCCGTGACCAACACCTGTGCAAGCTGAACTCAGTGGGAGCCCAGACTAACTGTCCAAATGCCCCCAAGGTGTGGAAATGTTCCACACATCCATCTTGAATAGAGGCAAGCCCCCAATGAATGGCACACACCGAGTGGGGCAAATGCATACACCAGAGCTGCTCAACTGTGCAGACTCTTGTCACATGTTTCCAAACCTGGTATAATTGTGCACCCCGTGTGGGCCGCGATATCAGTCTTGCATCCAGTGCACTGCCGTTTCCCGCTCACAAAGCACACATGCATACATACAGACATCGGCTGCAGCTGTAGCAAACGGGATGGCACAAGCAAGTGGGGGCCAAGCCCGCGGCTTGAACGACAACTGCATGACCTGCACCAGTGTCTGTGGCCCTGTCAGCCAAAGTGGGGTCACTGCCGTGCTGCGCAAAGTGGGATGCCGCACCAGTGGTGAACAAACGCCACCACCTTGCCCAACATACCACCGTCCTGCAGCCCGCAAGTTGTGATGGACAACGTGCACATGGTTGTGTTTGTAACAACTGGAACACGCATGCAGTCACTGTGACACATGTATAGCGAGTTCGCTGCACATGTGTCTGAATCTGCCTATCAGCTGTACATAAAGGACATGTCCTACGCAGTACGTTATGGGCCGCTGCCAGTGGGGCCCGCCCAGTCAATGACAACAGCAACAATCATTGGTGACTAATATCAGGCATGATCACACTATTCCGACCTCTCCAAGACCGGTCGTCCTGTACATAGGTACACATGTGCATGGTCCTGACAGTGGTCAACACAACTATAAACATGCCACAGCACACACACAATAGACAGAGCACCAAGCACCACAGTCACCCATGCAGAGTCGCTGTGTGTGGCTTACAGAAGCCACTGTCGATAAAGTTGAACTTGTGCCCCACTCCACTCTCAACGCGTCAGTGACATACAGCCATGGGCAGCAACAAAAACAACATAAGGTTATCCTGGGGCATTTCAAGCAACAGAATTGGGTTGTCAGTGACCCATTCTACCCTGGCACTGGTATGTCTTACACACGTGCTGATCACCACGACCAACCCAATGCTGACCAACCACCCCCCCCCCCCCCCCCCGCTCTTCCTCACTTCAAAGCGACGCCACAACACCGTCTGCCAGCAACGACAAGGGAGCCACGGGTAGATTAACCTCAGACTTACAACAACACGTCTCAATGCTTTTCGTGGTTGCAAAGGACTTGACCCCCAGCACAATTCCCCTGCTTATCGGAGAGCCTAGCAGCCCAGTGCCTGCAGCTTGATTGCTCCGAATCAGACCCCTGCCAACATGCTCAGCCACGATCACGCCGGCCATCCTGTTCTCAAGAACTGGTAGCCTCTGGCAGCAGCGCCAGGCAATGTGTACCGCACACATGCCCAAATCCAGCAGGCCGACACAGCAGAGCAGACCCCCACTACGACCGCCTTGTAGGCTTGTTGCGGGTTGAGGTGTCACCCTGTGTGCTTACAGCTCCCCAGTTGTCCCTCCCAGAGGGATATGGTGAAAGAGCGCCAGACCAGCAGTGTCACTGGCCAAGCATACAAACGCTGCTGCACGCACCGGAAGAGCTGAGTCAGTTCGTAACGCTGTACTGATCAATACACTGCTCAAGTCAGACAACACCTGGGAAGGCAAGTCGTGTGACGTCAGTGCGTGTGGCTGTGCGTATGAAGGTACCAAGCGTGAGGTCGCCCTTGATCATGGTGCAGGTCTTAGCCTTGTTCTGAACATCTTGCAGGATCACACCAGCACACCTGCGGACACACGGGAGAATTCGCAGCGGAGGGTGAGCCCAGTGGCAGGAACTAAAAACTGGAGCACATGCCCTCGCCACGACAAGCAGCTGCATGTTCAACTTCAGCAAGTTGCTGGTGATGCGCAGCTAGTCCTCTCACGGACGCTTGGCCCACGTGACGTGCAGGAACTGACGTGCCTGACAGAGCCACCACAAAGTATTCGCGTCAAGGTTGGCTACAGCCACTCTGCAAAGCCTGCCACAGCAGCAGTACTACATACTCACTTGTCGTCCTTGTCGCAGACAGTGATGCAGTCCTGTGAAGACGTGAAGCTTTCTCTGCCAGGTGCTGGCTCTGTGCCAAGGATGTCTGCTGCAGCAGCATCACGGTGGAACCTGCAGCAAAACCACATGACACATCAAGCGCAGTCGCAGGTGTTTGTCAAGCGTGCATGTGAAGGGCCAAACAAAGAAGATTGTCTCTGTTTCGGAGGAGAGGGAAGAGAGGGGTTGAAAGTCTATGCTTTTGCCAGAGACAGACACCTGTGATGTACTACGTCACAGATCTAGTAGATCTATGCCTCTGACGAAATCCCCAAAGATCACGCCAGCTGCATGTGCAGTGTGGGTGCTCATGCAAAACCATGTGTTGCTGCTGCACGGTCGACCTTGCATGTCGTGTGGATGGGTTCATTAAAATCAGGTGCCACACTCCTGGATAGTGTAGAGCTTGCGAATTGCCAGTAGCCTATTTATGCACATGAATGGGTCGATTGCTTACGAGTATGCTCCAGATTGTCCAGAATCAGCTGAGAGCTGACGACAACTGGCAGGGGAGACTGCCATAGTGCCATTGGTGGGGTTGTTACCGGAAGGCAAGGCCTTGATGCCAACAATAGGGGCCCTGCACAGCAGCAGTCCAAGTACAGTGGCATGTGCTTTGCTTGTTGGGTGGGTCGCTGGGTGGTTTTTTGAGGTGCTGGGGCAGGCAACGGCATTGACAGTGACACTGTAAGCTGTGAAGTCCTCCAATGGTGTGCGACACTGCTTGAGTTCATACCGACAGTGGAGCTGACACATCCTGACAGCAAATAGTGAGTGATCTTACCCTGCAGACGGCGTTGCCATGCGTGTGTAGCACCCTTTTGACGCGTAATTATACTGCACAGATGCAGGCAGGCAAATGTCACACCGTGAGCAGCACCCCTGGGACAGGACAAATGTGCATGGCACTGGAAACACACCTTGCCGCTGCTGCTGCTGCTGGTGGTGGTGGTGGTGCTGCTGCTGGTGGTGGTGGTGGTGCTGCTGCTGCTCACCCGACCTCAGCACATGCAGGCGCAATGACTGTTAGGAGGTGTGAACCTCTAGCAGTGCTTGCTGTGACACACAGGCATTCAGCACTGCATGGTGCAAACCAGCGAACCAAGGCCGCGTGCCACACCGGCTGGCCATAAACTCCTGCCTCACACAATGTGTTACTCACAGTTGCCCACATGCAGCCCGGCCCGGCCTTAGTGCACAGCTCCACACAGGCTGCGAAGCTATCGGCTTTAGGGCCGGTCAACAGCTGTGCTTGCGTGGCGTTGGTCCTTATATACCTGCATCATGTAGGGATGCAGTGCAGCGCAGTGCAGCACAGTCAGGGCCGGCGGGCTGACAGTCAACTTGTTAGTAACGTTAGTGACACGGGGTCATTCATGATCCGCGTGCAACGAGCGCCGCGACAGGTCCTCCCGTACGCGCGTGCAGCGTGCACATGGTATCATACATCACTGCGTGAACCACTGAAAACCAGGTTACGTGTCCTGGACAATGCCAGGTCAATCTGACAAGCATATGGCTGCTGGAGGTCACTGCCAGACAAGTTACAGTTGCAGTTGCAATGCCGGCACAGCAAAGCCGTGCACCCCTCAAGGGACCCAGGGGCTCACGAGGGAGCTGGGACTGGATAACTTATCCCGGGGGCCTCTTCAGCCGTGCAGCCTTACTCACCAAGCCCTGTCCACCAGTTGCTGGTACTCAGTCAGGCAGTCACACCCTTTGTCAGCACCAGGCCTGGAGATGGCCCTGGCCGTGAACGGATTGATCTGCAATTGCCACTCAAAGCTGAACCCCGTGTTGCTGGTGCTGCAGGGCAGGCAAGGCGAGCCAACGGGGCGACCTGTGGGGCCGTAGGTCTGCAGCAGAAAAGGGCAACAGCAGCATCAGCATGTGCGGAAGAGAGGGCCAAGTGCAGTGCACTGTTTCGAATGCAGGTTGATCAACTGCAGTAGAAGCTGGCCCGCAGTGGAACTCTGCAGTACTCAGCACAGGCAGTACATCCTGAAGGGGTGAGAGTCGCTGTAGGGCCCCACAAAGCCCCACAAAGCAGCTGTCTCAGGCCCCCAAGACGCTGTGGCTGCAGCAGATTCGCTGTGCAACACCAAGACAAAGACCCTTCCAAGTAGCTCTCCCAAAGCTGGGCCAGCTCCCAGACAGGCCCCGCCATGGTCACTTGACAGCATATGTGTTACTGTGTGACTGTAGACTCACCGCGTCAAAGCCCACTCCACCACACTGTGTGAGGCACTTGTTGCCCCCATAGCCACCCACACACACTGCAGGCACGAAAACCACAGTGCCAATGTGTTGACGGGGTCAGCATGTGACACCGTGTGGTTGCAGCTGTGTCAGCAACGCCGCTGCAGTCTGCCTGGCATCATTTGCTGTACAGATGCAGCACATAATCCACTGTGCACCATTCACACTATGAGCCTCAGGCAGCCAGAAGCGACTCCTCCACCTCTCACCCGCAGATTTTGGTGAATAGTGCAGCTGTGATCAGCAACAGCTGCTCAACATTGTTTGGGTGGTGTACACAGAGACATGCTTCACCTCAAGCCGCAAGGAGTGTCTTCTTAGGCAAGGCCTGCAGTATGGGGGTCAATCTATCTGGGGCGTGTGTAAACGCTGGCTTAACTCACGGAGACATGCTTCAACAGACGTTGCTCCTTCCTGCCCAGTGGTGGTGTGAATGGGACAAGGGGTGCATGTTGTCGTGGTGCCTGGCGACCAGCTGAGAGGGTTGTATGTGCCTGCAAGCAACCGGAAGCACAGGTGAGGGAACACTCTGTGTCTTGTGTGATTCCAACTGTACAAGGGCATCTGCGTCTGTCTGGCGCTTGCCAGGCGCGAGCAGTGCTCCATGTCAGGGATGCCTACAGTACTCTTCTCTGCGTCACTCCTCCTTGCACGATTGACCCCTGAATCACTAGGAGGCCCCCCTGCTAGAAAAGGAGGACGTTGAATACATGTGATTCTGATCGTTACCTGGACTGCCGTATACACGTGACGATGCGACAGTCGGCACCGAAACATCGGCGGTTGCCAACAACTCCTGGAAGCGCACCTTTTGGGCAGGGTCGAACGGTGCCATTCACGTTCTCGTAACCCGCCGGATTCACGCACGCCTTCTCGGACACGAAGCCACCCGACCCATCGGGATTCCTCACGAAGTAGGACGCAGATATTGGGTACTGGGTAGCATTCGTGCTGGTGAGCTGTCCAGCTGGGCAGGCCCTGCAGCATGTACATGTGAACAATTGTTGTTGAGTGTTGGCTTCCTGGGCCGACAGTGTGCTTGCCGAACGGCACCAGCCGTACAGAGACAGCACAATGCAACAGCAGATAAAACATGTTGTGCGCAGCCATCATACGGCAGATCAGCGCACCTGCACGGGCTGGGGCTCAGGCCGTATGTGATATTGGACACTCCATAAGTGCCATTGTCACAGTTGTTTGCAATCCAGCCACCACTGCGAGCGTCGCCGGCGGGCAAGGCATACAGGCCCTGACCTGGTTGAATGACTGCATGCAGAGACAGTGGCAGCGCAATTGGTTGAGCAACTTGAATGTGAGACATCAAGCCACCCAACACGACGCCTTGTGCGACTTTGCAAGTACATCCAGCCAACCTGAGCAACTGGGTCGTAGGAAACCAGCCGCGAAGACTGCAAGGAAATGCAGGCTGGCTAGCTGCACTACTGCACTCCTGCTGCAACTGCACTGCAGAACTGCACATACGAATGGCTGCCAGCGCTGGTAGCGCGGCGCTACCAAAACATCCACCCACAACTGGTTATAGGCTGTGACACTCTGCAGGCAGCCCCCAGCCCCCAAGCTCACTCACAGCAGTCATTCGAGCTCGTTGACACTGGCAAGAAGGTGACTGAGTTGCTGCCGGAGCTGACCACAGAGATGCGGTCAGTCTTGTCAACCTTGACCCCCACACCACAGGAGGTGCAGGAGACTGCAGTGCAGACAAGTTGAGCAGCATTGTGAGTCAGCCCAAGCGGCTGCACTGCTACTTTCGCACAGGTGGCCTTGATTTTGGCAGAAACATGCAGCGAGCATGCCACTTGGACGACGTGTGGCGACTTTGTCTACGTGTGTCATGAGTACTCTGCCTGTTGGACAACATGCAGCCCATAGTTCACCTGCATTGGGTGTCCAGTTGGCGCGGAAGCTGCCCTCAGGGCAGGGCTGGGTGGTGCCATTAGCTGTGAAGAAGCCTGGAG
Source organism: Desmodesmus armatus (assembly GCA_007449985.2). Classification (NCBI taxonomy): domain Eukaryota; kingdom Viridiplantae; phylum Chlorophyta; class Chlorophyceae; order Sphaeropleales; family Scenedesmaceae; genus Desmodesmus; species Desmodesmus armatus. The sequence goes on from VIIQ02000679.1 coordinate 48,941, forward strand.
GGGTCACTGCAGGAAACAACCAGGACCGTCCAGGATCGCATCAGTGATATAGCCAGGGGGAAGGCAGAATGTCACATGGGCCATTACAGCAAGGTACCGCATTAACCATACTGCAGGTAAAATTTGCGAAGCGCAGTACATGTGCACTATATACCAGAAGCACCCACGTCGCCAGTTTGCAGGCTACATTCTGTACTGTGCAGCTGCCTACGACATGTGACATGTAACTGCAGACTGGTCACATTGTCTGCATGGGTGCAGCTGCTTGTCAGAAAAGAGCGCCCAGACAACGCCACTCACAGCATTGCTCCACAGCAACTGAGCCCACGCCCAGTGTCCACATGCCGTTTGGACATCTCTTGATGCTTGGCTCACTGGGGGCGAGAGACCCTGGACTGCTGGGGTCAAAGGTGCTGTTGGGTGCAGCACCTGGGCAGAAGTAGCCCTGAGGGCAGAGCTGTGCCTGTGCGATGGTGCCACTGGCATTCAGCTTGAGGGCGAAGAAGCCGGGAAGCAGCACTGCAGCGGGAATGAAGCAGGGGCGGGCAACATGCTGGGTTGGTGACAAGTCCCAGGCACCCCTTCCAGTGTCCAACACAACTCAAGAGGCTGTCCGTCGCAACTGTGCTCAAAATGGCTGTGCAGCATATATAGCAACGGAAACGGCACGGCAGCAGCCAACATATCTGTTGATGATAACAGGGATTGAACACAGCACCAACCACGCAAGCCCGCCGTTGGACTAATCGAGCAGCACTGGCGTCAGCGCCAATCATGACTTACGCCTGCACTCAGACTCAGAAATGGACGCCTCGCTGGGAGTGGTCACTCCTTCAAAACACCTGGTGCAGTTTGTGGTGGCATTGCTGTCACCCCTCCACTGCCCACGCGGACACATGGCTGTTTGACCATCGGACGTCAAGTAGTAGCCAGCACGGACAACTGCAGCAATGGCGGGCAAAGGCAAATCATACAACTTCATTCCTGACTACTTGTGCAACCACTCCAGCTTCAATCAAGCTGGCGCAGTGGGACCGGAGTGGCTCATTTCCACTACACACACTTCTCTTCTCAACTACATGGAGCGCTCGGCACTTCTTCATGTTGTCTATCAGACTCACACTGCTGCCAGTGTGGTAAATGCATCTGCATGCAACCCCTTCACTCTTCAGGAATCCAAACACGGTTGCCTACCAGCTGGACTGTTCTACATCCCAGCAACGAGGCGTTGCTGATCAGTCATGACTAGGGGTGCTGCAGCTGCAATGCGGTTGCCCAGGCCAGCGCAGCGTGACTCACCGCATTGATCTGCAGCAGTCGAACCCACTTCCCGTGTTGACAGGCCGCCACCACATCTCTTGATGCTGGGTTCACTGGGGGAGAGGGACCCTGGACTGCTGGGGTCAAAGGTGCTGTTGGGTGCGGCACCAGGGCAGAAGTAGCCTTGGGGGCAGAGCTGTGCCTGTGTGATGATGGTGCCGTTGCTGCTCATCCCTCTGGCAAAAAAGCCGGGAAGCAGCACTGCAGTCAGTGCGGTATGGGGCAGCGGCATACAGGAGCAGACAACGTTGATAACAGGTGACACACAACACACCATCTTATGGCACATACACAAAACTCATGTTTCATGGTACAACAACAGGAACACCTACAGTGGCTCTCAGTACATCTCACACCCCACCATTCACAGGACACAGCCATCATGAAATGTGACATTGCTTCAACAACAGCAGCAACTTGCTGTGTTTATTCATCCATGTCTGTCAAGCCGGCCCGGCATCATGTGTGTGCACACGGTGCAGCTGAACAGGCTTTGAAGGGGTGCTGCCACCTCCTCAGCGGGCTTCAGGAAGAGGGAAGGCACCCAGGGACAGTGGAACTTACGCTTGCACTCAGCCTCAGAGGTGGAAGCCTCGCTGGCAGTGGTCACTCCATCAGCACACTTGGTGCAGTTTGTGGTGGCATTGCTGTCGGCCCTCCACTCCCCACGAGGACACATGGCTGCCTGACCTTCCGACGTCAAGTAGTAGCCAGCACGGACAACTGCAGCAGGGCAGGGCCAGCACATATGTGTCATCACCCCCTGAATTACACAACCCCTTTGCAATTACGACGATATCAGGGTGGGGTTGCACATGCCAGCAAAGGCATGCTGCTGGCTTGCCAAGTCACGGTGCACTTGCTGCAATCATCTCAGCTGCATGATACAGGCGCCAGGCCAACGCCACTCACAGCATTGTGCTGCAGCAACTGAGCCCACTTCGCGCGTGGACAAGCCGCCAGCACAGCGCTTGATGCTGGGCTCACTGGGTGAGAGGGACCCTGGACTGCTGGGGTCAAAGGTGCTGTTGGGTGCGGCACCAGGGCAGAAGTAGCCTTGGGGGCAGAGCTGTGCCTGTGTGATGATGGTGCCGTTGCTGCTCATCTCTCGGGCGAAAAAACCGGGAAGCAGCACTGCATTTGGGCGTGGAGCAGCAGCAGGCAGCAGCATACACACAGGCAGAATCAACAGCAAACTACAAAAAATCAACTGAAGGCCCCATGGCATGACATGCACCCCTTGCAGTGTCCAACACCAGCAAACAGGTTTTGCTGTCATATACTATGAGGCGCGTGGTCAACAAGCTCTGGCTGTGCAGCAGCAAAGAGCAAGAAAAACGGCATGTCAGCAGCCAACACTTCTGTTGATGTGAGCAAGTGAATGCAGCATGCACCAGGCAAGCCCACCATTGGACCCTTTGAACCGTACTGGCAACAGTTACTACAGGACCCAGGCCACACATGAGTCACTTACGCCTGCACTCGGACTCAGAGGTGGAAGCCTCGCTGGGAGTGGTCACTCCCTCAGCACACTTGGTGCAATTTGAGGTGACAGTGCTGTTGTTTGTAGCGACCTTGCTGTCAGCGCTCCACTCCCCACGAGGACACATGGCCGCCTGACCATCGGATGTCAAGTAGTAGCCAGCACGGACAACTGCAGCAGGGCAGGGGCAGCACATTCAGTACACATGCCGCATGGCATGCCAAGTTTTGGGTAGGCCATATCCCATCCTCAGCACCACCTGACACCCTCACGTGGGTACAAAAAATTTACATGTTGTGGGTCAAGGTTGTGGGCCCTCACAAGCGCAGCCTGCCTTCAGTCCCGGAAGCATGGCAGCAGTCCCTTGGTGCAACAGCACGGCTTGCAGGTGGTATGCGAACATGTAAATGCCAGTAACATGGTGTTGCTGCCAGCTGGCTGGGGTGCAGCAGCTTCGATGTGGTGACCATGGCCAGCGCAGCGTGACTTACAGCATTGCTCAGCAGCAATCGAGCCCACTTCCCGCGTGGACAGGCCGCTACCACAGCTCTTGATGCTGGGCTCACTGGGGGAGAGGGACCCTGGACTGCTGGGGTCAAAGGTGCTGTTGGGTGCTGCACCGGGGCAGAAGTAGCCCTGGGGGCAGAGCTGTGTCTGTATAATGGTGCCGCTGGTGCTCTTAACTCTGGCAAAGAAGCCGGGGAGCAGCACTGTAGTTGGGCGTGGAGCAGCAGCAGGCAGCAGCAAACAGTGGCCAAAACAGGTGACATGCAGTGGCAGATACACAGAACGCAAGTGATGATAACAGTACAACAAGTCTCTGTACCTCTGCCAATGAAGGTAAGTGCTGAGTGGGCCCTGCAACATGTGAACGCGCAAGGTACAGCTGTGCAGAAATGGTAGGAGGGCTGCCACTTGCTTTGTGGCTGTCACTTGCAGCTGCAGAAAGGCTGTTGGTACCTGGGACCATGGAACTTACGTCTGCACTCAAGCTCAGAAATAGAAGCCATGCGGGGAGTGGTCACTCCATCAGCACACTTTGTGCAGTTTGTGGTGGCATTGCTGTCGGCCCTCCACTCCCCACGAGGACACATGGCCGCCTGACCTTCGGCCGTCAAGTAGTAGCCAGCACCGACAACTGCAGCAAGGCACAGGCAGCACATATGTCTCAGCACATAACCCCCCCTCACTCTCATCACACCTTCCCGATCGTGCCAGGCCATGTAGTCATGGTGTGGTACATGCCAGTTGAAACATGCTGCTGGTTTGAATGCAGCAGCTGCAAACATTGCACCTGCATGCTGCGAGCTCCCGCACATCCTGACTTACCGCAATTGTCGGCAGCAGATGCACCAATCACCCAGGTTGTCCTGGTGCCACCACAGCTCCTGATGCTGGGCTCATTTGGGGAGAGGGACCCGGGATTGCTGGGGTCAAAGGTGCTTTGTGGTATCACGCCCGGGCAGAAGAAGCCCTTTGGACACAGCTGTGCCTGTGTGATGGTGCCGTTGGCGTTCATCTGCCGGGCGAAGAAACCAGGAAGCAGCCCTGCAGTTTCGTGTGGGGCAGAGGCAGGCAGCAGCACACACACAAGCAGAGTAAGTAACAAACAGCGGGATTCAGCGAGACTTCTGAAGGCACTGCAGACGTGCACTCCATCCAATGACCACATTCAAACAGGTTGTGCTGCCAACTGCAATGACATATGTTTGCACAAATGCTTGTGGTTGAGTAGACTCTGGTTGTACAGCAACAGCAACAGAAACGGCACGCATCAATCAACATCTCCTTGTAACAAACTAAAGCGAATGAAAGATCAACCAGGCAAGCCCACCAATGCACCAATCCTACAGTACTGGCCACAGCTGCAACAATGCCAGTATACATGCCATGGTCACTTACGCCTGCACTCAAACTCAGAGGTGGAAGCCTCACGGGGAGTGGTCACTCCTTGAGCACACTTTGTGCAGCTTGTGGTGGCATTGTTGTCAGCCCTCCACTCTCCTCGCGGACACATGGCTGCCTGACCTTCAGTTGTCAAGTAGTAGCCAGCACGGACAACTGCAGCAAGGCACAGGCAGCACATAGCGTTCAATCACAGACCAGGCCTTGCGAGGCAGCACATTCGATCCTGGGCATCAGCCCAACTTCAGGGGGTTCCTGGGCTTATAATCCACCATGTGCGTGCTTCAGGATGTTGGGCCGACAGTTTGGCTCTGGCAAGTGCTTCACAGAGCCAATCAACAAACCACAACCGCCATGACACAAATGGTACGGCAGCTAAAAAAGTCATGTAACCTTTGAGTGCTAAAATCTTGAATACCTCAACAATTGTGCAACACTCCCTTCATTCAACTGGACAGTGGGTGTGTGACGGCCGACTTCAAACACAATCCTCCTTCAACTGCAAGGCGTGCTTGGCCCCCCTTTGTGTTGCCTCCCTATTTCACTGCGAGTGTGGTGAGTGTGCCTGCTGCAACCTCTTCACGTTGCACTTGCAACATTGCATCCTGACGGCTATCCGATGCATGTCGGGGCTGGCATGTACAACATGCAGGCAACATGGTTTTGCAGACTGGGTGCAGCAGCTGCAATGCAGTGGCCAGCCCAACACAACTCACCGCATTGCGCTGCAGCAACAGAGCCCACTTCCCGCGTGGACAGGCCTCCAGCACAGGCCTTGATGCTGGGTTCACTGGGGGAGAGGGAACCTGGAACTCTGGGGTCGAAGGTGCTGTTGGGTGCGGCTCCAGGGCAGAAGTACCCTTGGGGGCAGAGCTGTGTCTGTATGATGGCACCAGTAGCGCGCATCTCCTGGGCAAAGAACCCGGGCAGCAGCACTGCAGTTGGCCCGTTGAAGGGCAGCAGCAGCAGGCAGCAGCAGACGACGGCGGGTACAGGTGATACACAGTCAGTGGCAGTGGGCTCTCTTATGGATCCCTGGACACACACAACTCATGTCACAGGCATTCTGACGATACTGCTACAGTGACAATTGCAGTGACAGTGACGTCATGATTGAACCCCACCATCCACTGTGATGAACATTGCCGTTGCTTCAAAACAACAGCAGCAGCAACTTGTTGTACACCTGTCGCTGCAGGTGCGCATGTCCTGCATCATGTGTGCACACAGTGCAGCCGAACAGGCTCTGTAAAGTGCTGCCGCCAGCCACTGCAGTCAGAGCGTAGGCGCCTGGGACAGGGGAACTTACGCCTGCACTCAGACTCAGAGGTGGAAGCCTCGCGGGGAGTGGTCACTCCATCAGCACATTGTGTGCAGTTTGCGCTGGTGCCAACTTCAGCCTTCCATTTTCCAGGAGGGCAGGGGGTCACCTGGATCGGCGACGTCAGGTAATAGCCAGCGGGAACGACTGCAGCAGCAGGAGAAAGGCAGCATACACACTCCACTGTTGTACTGCACACACTGCACCATCATATGCATATGGCAGTATGCATGCAAGTTTGAAAGCGACCGCACATCTTGACACAGCGTCTGCAACATATATGTGTACATGAGGGTTGCGCAGCTGGCATGGTCATGTGTGAGCCCCAGTGCTGCTCCTGAATTACATCACTGCACGCCGAGCAGTGGGAGACCTACCACAAGAGCTTTGTCGAGCCTGTTGCACTCTCGAGTTGGTGGTGAAGCCCGTAGGGCAGGGCACACAACCCCTCTGCTTCTTGAAACCAGGGCCATAGCTGCAAACAAAGGAGAGGGCAAGCAAAAGAGCAAGAAATCTTGGTGTGCTTTTGGTCATACGGGGTGGCCCTGAAGTCTCAAATTCACATGTCTCAAGGCTGTTCTCTGCAATTAGTCATTAGTTATTTTCAATATTCAATTGAGTGGCACTCACTTTACTGTGTAACACCTGCAACACTACACTCCTTGTCAACACACTTCATTCCTTCTCTGCAACCTCAGTGTGGTGTCACGGGGCAGCTTCTGGTGTATGCCAAGGGATAAGACGTATTTGTGCAAGTAGTCCCGCTTCCACCCCCGTTAGCACCGTTGGCCTCTCCTCCTGTCACTGTTCCTGCCCCACCCTTTGCTGTCCTCACCTGTCCATCGGGCACTCCACAGTTCCTGGCTCATTGTTGCTGTCCAGGGTGTAGTAAACCCAGGAAGATTGACTGCAGGCAAAGAGGGCGCAAAGAAACCACATCGGTAAACGTGAGGCGGTGCAAGGCTGAAAAGCATTGAGGTTGGGGATTTACAGGCTGTCAAGGGGACCATGTGGTGGGCGGTCTGTAGGGATCAACATGCATGGGTCGTCTGTGTGTATGAGGTGCACACCTTTTCAAACATGTTTTAGTCAATGGCGGCTGCTGCTGTGCAGACAAGAGCCATGTGCATCGCTGAACGATCAAGGTGGGTGATTTCCAGCGACACCACCACTCTTGACATGAGAGACTGGCGTACAACAAGTCATATGCCCTGTGGGCAGCCTCATGAGCCTTTGGATGGCTGGTAACTGCCGAGGCTGGGACATGTCCCCAACACCTGTACTGTACTGAAGAAAGTGGTGAGACGCTGGTTGGTAAGGAAAGCGTTCACATGTACTCACCGCATGCCCTTATGCTGATTGACCTCACTCCAACGGTCGTCATGTTTTGGGGGCAATCAATGGCGGACGGGACTTGCGGTGGCTGTGCTGACGGCACGTAGGGGCCGCCGGGGCTGCGGCAGCACAGGAGGGCGGCAGGGGCACAGATGGACAGCAGGAGTTTGTTTGCTGGGTAGCAGAAGGGGTTGAGTCCCAAGGTGCCTGGCGCAGGCATTGCATTGGGGATTGCCTGTGCTGTAAAACAGTTTGGGCACTCATGAAGTCAGGCGATCACCAAGTATGTGAAGCAATGATACGCTGCCCACTGTAGCAAGCTGCCTGCCAGTGGGTGTGGGTTTGCCGGAAAGCAGTGCCAACTGCAACAAGCTGCTCCTTGCGCTGACTGTATGAGCCTCTGGCTCCCCTGTGGGTTGCTCAGCTTTTTAGCTGATCCAATTACTGTGACTGTGACTGTAGCTGTGTATGTAACGTACCACCAGCTGCCCTTGCGGCAGTCCCTGCAGTCTGGTTCGCCAAGGGCAGAGAAGCGTCCAGCTGGGCAGACTGGTGGGGGCAGGCATGGCGCCAGCACATGTGGAACAGGACATGCCAGCATACAAGAGGTCAGCACAGCGCACAGCAGCACAGCAACGCTGTCCTGTCACCCTACTACCTTGCTGAACATGCTGCGGATAACAAGACCAGTACCATCATGGGACATGCTACATGCAGCCAACAAGCAATGTGTCTTCAGTTGAAATCAACAGCTGCTGCAGTCCCTTGCTGCTGTGGCTCGGCCAACATGTGGACAACACAATGTTAGACTTTGCAGGCCGCTGCATGAGCCACGCTTCCCTTCCCCATCAGCCCCATGCCCTTGGTAGATGAAGCTGACAGTCTGTGACTCAGTGTGGGGTCCCACCCAACAGCTGCTTGTGTGTGTGTGTGACCCCACACCCCTGCTTACCACATAGCCCTGTTTTTGAAGACACCAACAGGTTGTTCACACATTGCAGGCAGCGCTGACTGCCTGCAGTGCCATTCTGGACACACTGACCAGCAGCACAGCCATCAGGACTGCAAGGCAATTGCAAAACGATAGGATTGTGCAGGAGACATCAGCAGGATACAGACCGCATACCACATGCAATCAGTGATTCAGTGACTCTGGTATGATCTGCCTCATTCACGCTTGACTGGTGCACTAATGATGCGATCTGTCCCCAAATGCCCACCCCCCTCACCAAGGTGCAGACTGTTGCAGCTGGCGTCCTGGGGTCGCCACAGCAGTGTCTACGGCAAACGACAGATGTGATGATTGGTTGGGTAACAAGTGGGCACGCACTTGCTTCCAGCGTCGCGGCCCGGTCACATACCTGCTGTCAACAGGGACCTCCCATCTGCTGTCCTCCCAAATGCTGTCAAGAATGTGAACAGCAGAAACGCGTGCAGCCACGCCATCTTATTACATCATAACAATACAGTGCTTTGCTCAGCGGTCACTGCGAGAGTCTCTCAATGAAGTTCGAAGCTGTGAGCCTGAAGCTTTCAGGAAGAAGTCGGGAGCCAACCTCAGTAGTGGACGGGACTGGTGAGCACGTTAGTGCGCAGTGCATTGGCTTACTTGGATCTGGTTTGGTACCTCTTACCAGTTCACTACGACCGATGAGTAATCTTGATCACAGCAGCAGCCCTTGAGATGCGACCATGGCGATGAAAGCTGATGCTGTAGCCTAAAAAGCCAGTAAGTTTGAGTGTTCAATCAGTCATGCTACCCACACAACGCTCGCTGCAGCGACATGATCCGGAGGTCCCAGGCCCAACCAGGCACAACTTCCAATTGGAATACGTCTTCAGCAACCACCATGCAGATTCCCAGCTTCTTGATATGAAATTAATAAATATGATATAGTATATCCGGAGGACCGCTAGTCTCAGGCAAAAGTGCATTATAGGTCCCAGCGACCCGCTCACATGCATACCCATGATGGGCATCCTGGGCATGACATGCCCAGGATGGTGCTGGTGCTTCAACAGTCGGCTACTTGTTGTTTGGCAACCCCATATATCAGCTCAAATGGGCACCTCCAACGCAGCACCACCACCACATACATGTACACATAAGTGATGGATGCCGTAGCTGCTGTCCGATTGTACGTTACACTCATGACCGCGATGCAGCACAGCAGTAAGCTGGCTGGTCAACCTGCTGCTCCCAACCACCACCACTCACACTGCTACTGCGATCACTAATCTGCCATTTGCAACACACAAACTGAAACACACCACACCCCGCGTTCGGCTCCTGCAGCCTGTTTCTGCAGCCTGTTTTGAGGCCTGCCTCTCCATTTACTTGCGCTTCCTGCCCAACAGCACAGTGAAGACCACACCCACCACAGCCACAACTGCTGTTGCAGCTCCTGCAATGGCCATTGTCTGTGCACCAGATCCGCTTGTCTACACACAGCAACAGGCACAGGGGCAGGCAGGACAAGCAACGTTTCAGCAGCATCCAGTATGACAGCATTCGCGATGATTGCTGGGGCAAAGACACCAGTGTAAGCCGTTCACGCAGAAAAGGTGTGGGAGATGTGTTTCAGCACTTGGCCCTGCAGTGGTGGTGGTGGTGGTGGTGGACACGGCACCCTTGCCTCAAGCAGCCCCCTTTCAGTGTTTGGCTGCGTGCCATTCTTGACTGAGGGCAGCCTGCAGGTGCGTTGCAGCATAGCTGCTTGCAAGACCCCGATATAGCATCCTTCAGGTTTTGAACAGCCACTGCAAGCTGTTGCCCTGGGACGCACAACTCCCAATATGCAGAATGCTTATGGCACTATGTGTGGTGACCCCCCCCCCCCTCCCCTTCTTTGCATAGGTCTTTTGTTTTGCAGAAGTCCCCTACGGCTGCACAACCCTGACTTGTGGCGCAAGGGATGCAACCGTTGACACATTTCTGCTGTCTAAACATGTCCATGGAGGGTCCATGCACACCTGCACAGCGTCAAACCATGTACGTGCCTTGTCTGTTGCAGCATCTGTAGCCCCATGTAGCTGCTGCCGTGCCTCAGCCAGGCCCTCCTTCACAGCAGCAGCAGCAGATGACGCCTTCTGCCCAACAGCACCAGCAGTGTCCTTCGCGGCTTGGCCTGCAACATGACACAGCAGCGGAACAGAAACAGCAGCGGAAGTGGTAAGCGATGAGTGTTGACGGAACATGCTGCTAACCCAGTTGCCACACTTCAAGCAGTACAGCTTTGCAGCATGCAGCATGCGGGGCTGCAGTCAACTGCCCGCGTAGGAGCATAAGCAAACAGCACAACTTAGCACCATGAACTTCCCTCAGACTACAAGACACTCGACAGCTATGCAGGCACCCCTGCTTCACCTGCAGCAGCTGCAGCTGCCCCAGCAGCCTTTGACGCGTTGTGCCCAGCGTCGTGCACTGCTTCCTGTGCAGCCTTGCCAGCAGTAGCCACCTTGGCAGATGCGTCCTTCGCTGCTTGCTGCACAGCTGCCAGCGGCTGATGCTGCTCAGCCTGCTTGTCTGCTGCAGCTGCGGGTGCAGGGGAGGGCTGCTTCTTCTGCAGGAACATGACAAGCCATGCAGCCACAGATACACACATCAAGAGGTGGTTCCCACACAAGCTAAAGCTAAATTGCTGCAGTCATTTCGAAGACCTGAGGGGCAACAGCCCTTACGGCCCTGATAGAACTATCTAGTAGAGCTGCAGGAGAAGCCGTGCCAGCAGCAGATGCCCTGCAAGTGCTGTGCCAGTGCTGAACCCCAACCGGCAAAAACCCAGAGGCCTGGCAGCGGGAAGCTGGTGAAGTGGTGCAGTGCTCATGCTGCTGTATTCCACCCATCCACCCATCCCAGTCAAATCGCCCATCAGCGACACACCTGCTCAGCAGGGGCGGCACCACCGGCAGAGGATGCACCTGCAGCTTCGGGGGCTGCAGATCCATTGCTGCTGGGTGCCGCAGCAGCTGGTGCTGCTGGTGCTGCCTCCGAGGCTTCCTGCACTGGTGCTGCCTGCGCTGCTGCTGCTGCTGCTGGGGGAGGTGGGGATGGCACCAGCCCTGCCCTGAGCTTGAACTGAGTGTACCTCTGAGAAGAGCTGATCTCCAGCATGCCAACCTCCAGCTGGGGGACAGACTCCTCAACATACCTGCAGACATGTGACACAACACAACACAACACAGGAAGTGGGCCAGCAAAGAGGGTTTAGTGGGGCACATACCTCAAAAAGCATAGCGCAGTGTATGAGCAGGGTGTGCAGGCTTCACAGCATGCTTGCAGTAGCCTGTGCCCTGTACAGCAGATGTCCGCGGCGGTCGCATCCAGTCAAGCGCTCAGCCCAGCTGCACTGGTAGGGCTGATGACAGCAGGGCAACATGTCTGCTCTTCATTCCACAACACTAAGCGAGCCTCTTGTCCACATCCCGCAGGGCAAGCGGGGAGAGCATGCCGCAATGAGGCTGAAGGTCAAACCCGCCGGAAGGCAGGCAGGCAGGCAGGCACGTCCGGGGCTGGTGCTTTGACACGGTGCACTAATCTAGTGACTGACCGACGCAGTTGTTGCTTTACTCACCCAGACAGCCATGTCTTGTCCTGCCTGGTTGCCTGGGCCATGACCAGGGTGGCTGTGGGCTCAGCAACAGCCGAGGCAGCAAACCACAGCACAATGTCCCCCAGCACTGCCCTGTCAGGCTGCAGGCAACAGCAGCAAGCAGACAGACAGACACACAGGCAGCGGCAGCAGCAGCAGCAGAACATAAGCACCAACATGCTGATTGGGCAGGTGCTGATGCAAGGTTGCCATCACCAGCCTGCAAGAACGCTTGCTGCTTGCCATCATCCAGCATCAACTGCCACCCACGCAACATGCATAGCGTCAAGCGCATCAACATGTGCAGCCTATCAACATGTGCAGTGCACGACTTGTAGCGGATGAGCGTGCTGAGCTGTTGGTGTCTGCTTATGACAGACAGTATCCTTGCTGCATCACCTTACCATGGACAGGCGGTGGCGGGCATCAGGCACGTTGGGAGGCTTCACCTGGGCGGGACAGCCTGCAGCAAACGACACAGACATGTATGTTGCAGATGCAGCCAACAGCTGAGCAGCCGAGTACTTGAACTGCTGCTATGGTGCTGACAGTGCGCCAGGCACCCACTGCTGTGCCTGCACAGTGGAGAGCTGCTTTTGCATCCCCTCAAATGCCTATATGAAAACAGCCTCTCAAATTCGCACAGGCAGTACTATGCTTTAGGAAGCAGCTGCGCCAACAGACCTGTCATGTCAAAGCTCTCTGAAGCAAACAGCCAGAAGTCCACTGGGTTCTGCGGTCCTTGCGCAGCCTGGCCACCGTTGCCATTGCCACCACTCCTGCCCCTGCCACCACCACCACGACCGCGGCCCCTGCGCCCGCTTCCTGTCATGTGTGTCTGCTGAGTGCTAACAGACTGCCAAGCTCAACTGATCTGTAGGAACAGCACAGAGAGGCAGGCCAGCCAGACGTGAGCGGGATCCCGTCACTCTGCTGACACAAGTTACAGTTTGGCGGACACTGAGAAGCTTTGCGCAGTCTGTTGGCACGCAGGACAGAGAAAAGTGCCGAAGTGAAAGAGGTGGGGTGCTGATCGTCCTGTGGTGTGCAAACAGCCACAGCTGACTCCTTAAGCGCACCTGAAAACAACTCTCCTCAACGCTTGCGTCTGCCACGCCCTGCTTGCTTTGGCCGACACTAGATCTACTGAACTGACTGTTGCGTGAATGACAGAAGGCAGAGGATCAGAGATATGCGCTGTTCGACTTGGTTATTTAGTTGCCAATCTAGCAGCAAGCTCTTGCGTGACAGGCTCCTCAAACCAAACCCCACTGTAACTCAACTGCTGCAACTGCCAAGGGAGGGTCATCGTGGATGTGCTCACAACACCATTGTGTTACACTGAAGAACCATATCAAAACAGAAGAACTTGAACAGGGCCAGGCAACCACAGCCCACAAGCCTTGGAAGGTGCCCACCAGCCGAAACACCTCGGCTGCCAAATTCCACAAAGCACTGGATTTCAACACTCACCACCACAGATAACACTATGTACACAAAGCCTGGACATCACCTTTCGGTGTGCATGTGGCACCATCTGCAGCAGAGTGACCCAACACTGCTTCACTGTAAGAAGGCAGGTCTCAGCGACTGACCTACCAGCTGTGCTGACTGGGGCCTCTGGTCTGTACCACACTTCAACACAGCTAGTGTGTGACACGAACTGCTGTCTCAAAGCCATCACCCGTTTTCAAGGGCATCTAGCGCATGCACAAATGCACGCTGGACAGCTCTCATGCCAGTTGGACAGCCAGCACCAGCCTGAAATCAGCAGCAGGGGCGCAAAACTCCCAAGCTGCAGGCTCAAGCCCAGTAGTCATAGCTGCCAACCGAGCTGTGTTGGTATGCAACAACATTACAACATGCATGCCTGCTGCACAGGCAGCAGGCAGCCCAGGAATATTGCAGCTGGGTCTTATTTTGGGTAGGCGCCCTCCTTGCGGCAGCAGCCTGGCATGTTCCCACCGCCCCTACAGCACTCCCACACAGATGGATGAAAAGGTACACAAGATATACAAAAAAAGCCGTGCCTGGGCCTTTCACTACCACACAAAGGTCCGAACACAACTTGAAAGATCACACACGACGCACTCGCTAACCATGCAAACTGGATCCTGCACGCTCTGCGCTGCAGTCCTGTGCTGCACTCCTGCGCTGCGCTCTGTGCTGGGTTCTATAGGGTCACATTCAACCCCGCCAAACCCTTACTCAGTGAACATGAGGATGCTATGGTGCACCTGGTTGTCAACAGTTGTGACCTCCAGTTCATAGCAGTCACCCGCCTGGGCCCTAGACCGCGCTGCAACAAAGGCATACTGACCCCTGCTCTGTGCTGGGTTGCATGTCTCCTTGATAGACGCAGTACGCGCCTCACGCAGAGACACATACTCCAGCGCAGGCAGGCAGCGGCGCAGGCGGCGACCGATGCTCAGGGACGCAATCACGGCCTCTCCGCTGGATGGGCAAGGTGTCCTTGCGCTCAGGACGTAAGGCAGTGCCACGCGCTCGTTCACAGGGGCGGAGACAGCAGCAGGGATGGTGATCTCATACGCCTGTGGCTGCTCCACACGGCCTGCCTCCTCGTGCTGCTGCATGTTGGTCTGGATCTTGTCGAAACGGACGTTCTTGCCGCCGCAAGGGTTGGACTTTAGGTAGTGGTGGGCTGCCAGGGACTGGATGACACCGAATCCGAAGTTCTCGTCGCGGCCGGGGAGCCCTTGTCGAGCGCTGTGGCACTGATTGCGCGGCGCAGCTCAGAGGCAGAGCACTGCGTGTGTGCAGACCAGACCTGGGGAGGGGGTGGGGTGTGGGAGGGAGGGAGAGGGGGTGTGTACGGGGCAGGTGTAGCAGGGAGGAGGGCGGCAGTTGGGTGAGGTGGGTGTATGGTTCATTGTGTGCTTGCAGCAGCTAGGTGAGCAAGCCTGTTTGTTGGCTGTGGGTAGTGCGTGCTGCAGGCCAGGCAGGTGGAGTGATAGCATGCCTGATGGACTCCAGTCATCCATCCTGTCGCTGGACATACCACACTCCCTGTCATATGCCACTGCTTATGTACCTCCTAACACAATATCCCATGAGCTCCCTCTCTCACAGGCACTAGGAACCAAATCGTTTGCATCAACCGCATCGCAAGCACACCGCACAAACTTGTCAAACATGCACCAGCAGTACTCAAACCACCAGCAGACTGCTCGGCATTGCAACATGTCCATCCCCCCCCCCCCCCCCCCCCCCCCCCCCCCCCCCCCCCCCCCCCCCCCGCGCGCGCGCCCCGTGTCAGCCCGGTGGTACAGTACTCACCAGACCAGCAACACCAGCAGCGTTGGGTGTGGCCATGGATGTGCCAGACATGAACTCCAGAGCAGGCACATCAGCACCCACACGGGTGTCCAGGGTCATGACAGGGGCAGGGCCCTCTGCCAACATCTGCTTGAGGGCCATGCCCTGTGTGAGCGAGGTGGTCAGCACCACGGGCCATCCACCCCTGGGCTCATCGCAGCTGGGGTCGTGCAGGGTGGCGCCGCTGACTGGGGCGCACTTGTCGGCGGCAGAGTCCTTCTCAAAGATGATGGTGGCAATGCCGCCGCCCTCAATGCAGTTGTTGACCTGGGGCAGGAAGGAAGACATGAACAAAGAGTTGAGAAACAAGTTGGTGTGTTGGTGATGCGAGAAATGTAGGGCCGGGACTTCCGCTTCTGCAGGGGACTCTGTTCTGAGCCTTAGTAGGTTGGGTAGAGGTGGCTCAAATGCATGTATGCTAGAGCGTTAGAGCAGTAGCACCCGTGCCCACTCCCTAGGGAGGAGGTCGTGCACCAGGCACGTGCATACACGCTGGGCATACACGCTCATCACTGAGAAGATGCGACATCTTCCCTGGGGAAGTGGGCACGCGTGCTGTTGCCCTAATGCAACGGCTGCGCTGTGGTTTGGGGCCTATCTTATGTGAACATGCAAATGCGGGGGAGTGTGCCCATGTCACAGGAGCACATGGCAATGAGTGCAAACCCCGACCCTGGCGGGAAGCAAGCAGTCAATCAATGAATCAGCACACCTTTGGCGCAGCCTAACTAGGCCAATGCTCTAGACAGCAGCAACACACATGCTCCCCACACACATACACACACATTTATGACCATGTTTCCCCATTTTTTTTTGTCCCATTCTGTCCCATCACAAGAAATGAAGCTGCCAGCTGACCCTTGGGTCGCACCTTAGAGCAGAAAGTGGCCTCTCCACGCTGCACCAGGCAAATCTTGCCGTGTGCATTCTTGCAGGGGCTCAGGCCCAGGCCGCAGTCCACCAGCTCCCCAGTGACCTGCTTGCCTGTGGCACCGCCTGGCAAGATCAGGGGGCCGGGGGTCTGCAGGATCTCGGCAGGGGGGTTGAACTGCACGCGGGGGCGCAGGTTGTAGCTGGAGGTGCCGGCATTCTGGGTGGGATGGTGGACAGGACCTGGACACCAGGGGCGGCCCTGTGGAAGGAAGGCACACAAGGAACCAGACAGAATGGCAACGGGGATCAGCAAAAGCACCTTCTGGGAATTGTTGGGGTCCTGCCAGCCTGTCAAAAGGCCAAGTGTCGGCTGCAACCGTATGATAGCTGATGCTGCATGGAGAGGCTAGACAGAGGTTGCAGGAGCGATACACAGCGCATTCAAGTTTTGCTTTTAGTGCCAAACAGCATCATGCTTGCTAGGCTGGCAGCATATGGAGGCAAACAGCGTGCAATTGCAGCGGCTATTGCAGCCAGGCTAGCCCACGCGTCGGTGCGCTGGCCTCAAGCTCCAAAGATCGGCAACCCCCTTCAAAGCCATGCAGTACACGCACATGCAAAACCCTGGCTGCTCCACCCAAAGCCAATGGTAACCAAGCAACCCCATTTACCAGCCCAGCATTAGGCACTCACCACTCCACATCGCTGTTGTACTGGCTGAAGTGTGCCTTGTTCATGTTCCAGTCCACAGCAGCAATGGACACAACCTCTGGGTAGCCAGCAGGGTACGCTGTTGCGCTGCTGCCGCCGTTACCAGCTGCCGACAGGAACAAGATGTCATTTCTCTCGCCCACGATCTTCTTAACAGCGTTACGCACAACCGCCAGATCTCCGCCGGCGCCCAGGGACATGGAGATGATCATTTTCATGTCGGGTTGGCGGGTGGCAGCCTTACGGGCGTCCAACTCGTTGAGGCAGTCGTCCCAGGACATCACGATGTCGGAGAAATCGAAGGTGTCGGAGTCGCCGAATGCGTTCACGCTGGGGTGGGGTGGGGGTGGGGCAGGAGAGGTGTGGTGTGGTGTGGTGTCAGGAGATGGGACAGGTTAGTGGATTGCCTGCATAGAAGCTGGCTAGATGGTGGAGGTTGTCTATACAAGAGTGTCAACACAGGATATCATTGTCTCGTACGGAGGCAGCCAAAGGTAGTTGTCCCAGGACATAATAATGTCAGGAAATGAAAGGTGGGTGTGTGTGTGGGGGGGGGGGGTGATTGGCAGGGGGAGGTGTGGGGTTGGCAATGGTGGTGTCAGCATTCAGCCTGCAGGGTTTAGGGCGCTAGGTTACTACATACACAAGAAGCTGTCTGGTGCCGCGGTTGTTAGCAGCTGTGCTGGTTTGCCCTTGATGTGGTGCTGGCTGCACCAGTGCTGCAGTGCTGTTGCAACTGCTGTATGTTAGCTCTTTACTTTTGCACACTGCTGCTTCTGCCCTGGGAGTCAAGGGTGCCAGCTCCTTTCTGGCTGATTTAAAAGAGGCTGCTGGCCAGTTCAATTGGGCTGGGACACCAAGTTAAATGAACTGAGCTGTGCTGTTCTGTTGCGCAAGCAGCGGTGAGCAATGACATTGCGCTGTCCGCGCACATAGCAATGTCACACATGCACAAGCGCCACATCCTGAGGAGATGCAGCTCAATGCCTTGGGTGGTATGCTCGACGCGCACAGGCATTCACCCTGATATGTGAGCGCTGCCTTGAAACTGGCAACGCAGCATTGCTGCGCTGCGAACCTCAACGCAGTACCCACATACTAAGGTGTATGCAGATGCGTACTGAGCACTCCGGCCAACATACGTAAGCATGACAGAATCTATACATGTTGGCATCACAAGCTGTTGATCATCAGCACTGCGACAGTCAGGTGGCAGCTGGTTTCCCCCGATCCCCCCCCCCTCCTCTTTCCTTTAGGTACGGAGGGGGGGGGGGGCAGCTCTATACCTTGGCCGATATCCTTTATATGCACATGCATTCACCCTGATGAGTACGCACTGCCTTGAAGTTGGCAACACAACGTTGCTGCGCTGTCAACTTCAACGCAGTACCCACGTACTAGGGTGTATGCAGGTGCGTACAGAGCATTCCAGCCGACACACGTGAGCTCGACACAATCTATACAGGTTAGCGTGAATTTGGTGGCCCCAAAACTGCACCAGCCGCATGGCATGGCATACTTGCCCCTCACACACATCCTTGGCTGGTTGATGCATTGGCTGGGATGCACTCCCTGTGTCTACACACAAACATTGACAGTACTTGCCCTGGTGACACCCCCCCCCCCCCCCCCCCGCCCCCTCTTCACATCCCAGCAGGCCGACTCACTGGTAGATCTGTGCTCCCTCTGCAGACACACCAATGATGCCCTTGCCGTTGCGCATGGCTCCAATGGTGCCTGATGTGTGTGTGCCGTGGCCCATGGTGTCATCCCACCAGTTGTAGATGCACTTTGTGGCATTGCCGTTGGGCCTCACGGTGTTGGGCACACAGCCAGAGGTCATGGCTGTGGAGGGAGGGAGAGGGGCGGGGAGGAAGGGGGGGGGGGGCGCAGTGCGTAGTATCAGCAAGCAGTTATAGAGAGTATGTGGACAGCTAGTGCATGCATGTGTGTGTGTGGGGGGGGGGGGGAGTGTGTAGAGTTAGCAAGCAGTAGAGCCTGTGAAGCGAAGGAGGGCCTTGATGTGAGCTGTTGTAGGTGCAGCTGGGTTGCACATTGCCCAGGAGGGTGCTTAGGCAGCTAATGCATGTGTGTCACACACAGTGACACAGTGCAGTGCACTAAGGTGTTACTGTGATGCAGCAGTAAGGTCTTGTTCAGCAAGCAGTGACATGTCATGCCGGGGATGCAGCAGCAGTAGCTGTTGCTTTATTCCAATGAGGATTTCAATGCATTCACGCACTCATGCTGTAGTATGTACATCAGGATGTCTCACGTGCAACCAGCTGCAGGACTGCATCTGCTGCAGTTGGGCAACTGATCACAGTACCCCTTATCACCCAATACACCTGTACTGCTGTTGCCAGTGTTGCTCTAGGTCCATGCTTGAGAAGTCACCTGCCCCAATGCCCCTACACCCCAAGCATCGCCCTCTTCCCTCCAAACCCATGACCAACTTTGTAATGAATCCCAGGCACTCACGTGAGGTGCTGAACTCTCCGTTCTTCCTGTCCAGTCCTGTGTCAATGACGCAGAAGATGACCTTGTGGGCGTAATCCTTGCTCACCCCTACCATCTCAGGGTGGTCTGCCTGCACCATCCTCACACCATAGGGAGGGGACTCGCTGTACTTGCCGGTGTCAGTGTCAGGGCCGTTCTTGGGCTTGCTGACGGGGCACATGGCAGCAACGTTGACGGCCTCCTGAAGGGTGCGGGCTGCCGCACTTTGGAAAGGCTTCTTCTTGCGCATGAGGTGAGCCTGAACGTTGACCTCGACGTTATCGACACCTGGGACCTCTGCAAGGGCTGCAATGGTGCTGGCAATGCTGGGGGTTGATGCCATGGGCATGGCAGCGACTGACACCTCGGCAGAGGTCCATGTGGGGGCTACCAGCTCTGGGTCTGCTGACTCAGCAGCAGCAGCGGCCTCAGGGCCGCGAGGGTAGATGGGGCCAGCTGTGTTGTCTCCTGGAGACAGCGACCGCATCTGCTTCATGGCCCATGGTGGGATGTTGGCCATGGGTGCGGCCCTGCCACCCTGCTGCATGCCTGCTGCGACAACCATGGGCTGTGCAACCTTGATGAAGCCATACTCTGGGTGCACGCTGCGGACCTCGAAGCCCCTGGCTTGGTACTGAGCTACGACCTGCATGCATGATGCAGTGGGGATGCAAGGGTCAGACAGCAGTGTGGTCAAGCAGCAGGCCATGCAGCAGTCCTGCCGTGGAACACATCGGTTTTCTTAGAGCGTAAGGTTTGCTCAAAACATCTTTCGAGCATGTGAGGGCCGCTATATGCACGCATGTGAGGTTCGCGACAAAGATTCATCACGGCCAAGTTTGTTTTCCGCAAATCATCTTGTGAGTGCTTTCAGTTCATGCATGTGCTGATCGTTGTTTCAATTTATGTTTATTATACGCATGTGGGTTGTTGGTGGACCACTTGATGGACGCATGAGACTGAAAAAAAAAACACCCCTGCAAAGCCAACGATCGAACCTACCTGATCGAGCTGACCTTCCTCAATTGATACGACAAATGTAGGTGGCTTACTGCTGGCTGCAACACCTGCTGCAACGCACAAACACAAGGCAACCCAGCCCAAGGCGCGTCCTGATCGCGCCATAATGTTGTGATAATTGATACTGCCTTAAAGAAAGATTGTGTTGGGAAATAAATTGCACGGGAGTGGCCTGCTACTCCCCAATGCGATCCAGCAACGAAACAGGCTGTTCCCGCCCTGTTGTTTGATGGACAATGAAAATGGCAGCTTTGTTGAGGCAGAACGAAGCTGGACTGCAACTGCTGGTTGATCACAACGCTAACATATACCAGCAGTCCCTCCCGTAGCCGACCATAGGGTCCAGGGCATTAACAACGATGTAGCAACGATCGGACGGCCAACCAGTGCAAAAACCTGCTTTTTGTAATAATCGTTAGCGGCTTGAGTGATCGCTGCAGCCTGAACGCTGCTGTTTGAGGCGTTCAACGGTGACAAATGCTGTTTCGCAACTGACTTGCTAATCGCGCCGTTGGGATTCGGCATTGTAAGAAACAAACACATAATGGTGTTTAATATATATACGACGCTTTGTAAATCAGCAACGGTTGGTCACGTAGCGTTGACGAGCTTATCGACCTAATCACGCAGCAATAGCACCGTCGATAATAGACGCAGAATAACACATGCAGCGTTGCTGCAAACTGGCGGGCAGCTCTCGCCAGCTCGCAGCCCATTGGGCCTGCTGTGGTACAGCTGCTGTTGCAACATACATACTATGATAACACACAGCAGTCGCTCCAAACCAACAATTTTAAAACACTCACACTCAGCCAGGAAAAACACAAGAACAGCCAACCTGATGCAGGGTGGATACAACCAACATCTGTTTGACAAGTCCATGCTGTCCGGCTTCCCTCCCAGCACACCAGCAGCCTGCCGCTGTCAACCATGCTGCATGCAACCAAGCTGCACTGGTTGGCAGAAGAACACTCTGCGGGTGCTGCAGAACTGCCGTGCTGCATGCATGCTGCAACTCCAATCACATCCTGTAGCCCTCAGCAGCAGGGCAGTCGCTCTGCCAGGTCCTGTTTCAGCCCATGGTTTGCCTGATCTTGATGAGGCGCTTGAGGGCTGTCAGCCACATGCCACACTCGTCCCAGTCACTGGCAGTCAGCTCCACCTGCACGGCAACAGCAGTTTGCATCATCATGATCAGATGGATGAGATACGTGGGCACCTCTACAAACCTCATGCATGGTCTGCCAGCGGCCCTGAACCAATGCCAACACAGGTGCCAGCACAGGCTGCTGAGGGAATGTCGCAGTGATGTTTGCTGCCAACGCTGCAAAAAGCCAACATGCAACAACTGCAAGGGAGACACCCACCTGGATGTGTGCTGCTGCTGGCCAGTTGCCTGCATCCAGCGCGCCACACAGCTGCAGCAGCTTCTGCAGCACATGTGGAGCCACCTGGCCCTCATTCAGCTTCCAGAACAGCGACCCGATGCGACGGCTGTTGTCGTCCATTTCACGCTTCTTGGCTGCAGGCCACAAGCACAGCAGACACACAAATAAAGCTGAGCAAGGCACATGGCAGCATACTCGCAATCTGACCAACGATCTACATCATGAACAGCTGCACAGCAGCCAGCCACTGGCCTCTGCAACACTGTGCCGGTAAAGTACCGCACAGCTCAGCATCATGCTGTGAGTCACAATAGATGGCATCACACCACACACTGCATGACTGCTTATGCTGTCTCGGCGTGCTGCCTCAGGTTGATGATGTAGATGCGTCGCACGTACCCGGCGTGTTGGCTGCCTGCATGCAGAAGTTGAACAGGTTGTTCAGCGACCCCAGGATGGCCTTCTGGTCCGCTGGCACCTTGCTGACATCAGCGGTAGCCATGCTGATGTGTGCTGGTGGCCCAGAGGGGGCTGGCGGCGCAGCTGCCTGGCCAACTGGACCTCCAGCGGCACCCATGCTGCCGGGAGGCTGCACATGAGACAGAGCAGCCACGCAGCCCAAAAGCTCAGTCAGTTCAGTGTGCTGGCATTTGCAAAACCCTGCTTATCTTGATTTCATGGAACTCACACACCTGATGTGAGCCCAATCACTTTTTAAAATCAACGCCCCGGAGCATGTCAAAGGCAACACATCTGACCTGACAGTGGACCAACTGCTACACACTGTTGGTTCATTCCGCTGGACTTAACCTCTACTGGGCAAAATAGACGATTTCCCAAACGTCAACTGGTCAAACCCCTGGGTTGCTGCAACTTGCTCACCATGCCCATTGGCCCTGAGCCCCCGCCAGCCATCAAGCCACCAGGCGCCATGGAACCGCCTGGCATGCCCATGCTGCCACCCATCATGCCGCCAGGGGGCCCTGCAGGGCACACAACGCACAGGGCACGATAATCACAAAAGTAATCATATGTATGTCAGCTCAGGCTACCACAACCAATACACAAGCAGCATCCCATGCGGATCCAGACTCTTGCAAGTACGAAAGCATGGCTGTTGAACTATACAAGCAAATGATGCAGCGCCAAAGCCACCAGTGCCATAACCACATGCAAGCTACTGCTTGCCTGATTGGGTGTTTTGACACGACTGGTCGTGGCCGCAGTAGTAAAAGTAACAGCATGCACCCACAACCGCCCTCTGCTCACCTGCACCTGGACCAGCCATGGCTGGAGGTGCGCCATATCCACTGCCGCCTGCTGCTGCAGGTGGGGGCTGCGCCACAGTCGCTGAAGCTGTGGGCGTGAACTGCGAACGCGACGGCACTGTCTGCGCGCCCATCTGCACACAACCAGCAATACGGCAGTACGTAACATGGCAGTTTGTCAGGAAGGTGTTGGCCAGGGGGCTGAAGTCACGAGCACGCTGCCACATGCCGCCATTGGAGACCCACACAGAACGATTGGTGAACAAGACCCCGGCCAACACAAATAGTATGTGAGGTGTTGATACAGCGCCATCAGCGCCCACACGGGCTGCCTTGCTGTTCACCTGGTGGCTGCCGCCTGATGCTGGCATGGCAGGCGTGAAGGCTCCAGGCACTGTGCTGGGGGCAGCTGGCACAGCAGGCGTGAAAGTCGTCTGCGGCACAGCTGGTGCCTGCAGCACAAACGAGCACTAGGGCTGAGCAAGGGACATGGCATAGTCAGCACGCTGCTGCATTTGAGCCTGGCCGTGTTGACTTGCAATGGCTGCAATGCCTGGACAGAAGAGCTGGCTTGCAAGAGCTGGCATGAAGCAGCAGCACTGTTCAGTAGCTGTCGGCAACACTGGCGTGCCAGGTGTAGCAACTACTGGCCTCTTCTGCACAGGTTTGTTCTCAACCAAGTCACATCAGCAGTAAGTCAACTCCACGGCAAGTTTCGATGAAGGGCAAGGTGACACAGCTGGAGCTTGCCAAAGGCTCTGTAAGGGCCAACATGCGACGGCAAGACCCACCTGGGTTGACGACACAGGTCGCGTCTTGTGGGGCTGGTACACCGCTGGCGCCTGCGGCGCCTGCTGCCCGTAACTGCCGTATGACTGCTGCTGCCCATAGCCTGGACTGCTGGTGTAGCCGGTGGCTGCACCATACCCACCAGCAGCAGGAGCAGGCACCGCAGAAGTGGACGGCACAAACGACGACTGAGGCTGCTGCTGCGCTGGCTGCCCATAGCCGCTTGTCGCAGTGCTGGTGCTGTAGCTAGGTGCTGCACTGTAGCCTGCTGAGGGGCTGGGGCTTGTGTAAGCCCTGCTTCCGGCTGTGCCAGCTGCACCATACCCAGTGGAGGCTGCAGGGGCGGCTGTGGCGCCATAGCCCCCGTATGCCTGCTGCGTGCCTGCAGCAGCGCCGTAGGTGTTGGCGTAGGGGTTCTGCACCTGCGCAGCACCGTAGCCATACCCTGAGCCATTGGCCGTGGGCTCTGGCGTGCTGGGCTGCCCGCTGGGCCGGATGTCCTCCAGCTGGAAAGGGAATGGCGGTGCTGGCACGTCTGAGGGCAGGCTGGACGTCCCACTCCTGCAAAGGACACAACGTAGTGCCGGCAGCAAGGCGAATGCCATCAACAGGGGCCGGGCTGAGTCACTATGGTGCTGTTGTCAGAGCACAACATGGTGATGGCACAGTACATGCAGTAGGGCACCCCTGGCTGCTCTTCTGACAAGACATCCGCCATATGCGCCGTGCTGCGGCACCCAGCAGCAGCAGTGGTGCACGCACCTGTAGATCCTGTCCTTGAGCACAGCCACGCTGGTGCTGGCCTCCCCAGGCACCATCTCCAGATAGCGCAGCGCAGCACCCAGGCGACCCTGCGACAAAACAGGCATCCACAGTCAGGTGATGAGACATTGGCACTCTGTCAACGTGAACCAGTGGGGGCATGAAAGAGTGCAACCACAATGGCGTGCATCAACAAGGACACTGGGCTTGGGGCAGCAGCAGCTGTTGAAGGTATCAGTCCCCATCACAGGAGAACCTGGCCTCAAGCACCAGCATAACCAATCTGCCAGCACATGCAGAGTGGATGCTAGCAAGCTGCGCACTGCAGCAAGCCTAGCCCTGCCCATTGGGCCAGCGGGCGCACTCTTCTGAGACAACCTGACTGTCCGACTGTCATGACGCCATGCATCTGCATGTCATGTGTCAACCCACCTGTGTTGCCAGTGTACTGGCATACGTAGTCATGAGGTCTGCCAAGCTGTGGCTGGTGGATGCTGTGTTGGTGGCCAGGCCCAGCACCACACTCTTCTCAATCACAGCCTGCAGCTCCACCACAGAGTTGCCAGACGCGCGCACCGCCTTGCTCCAGTATGAGACTGCCTGCAGGACAGGACAAACCAGACAACAACAACACTTCAGCTCTCAAATTTGCAGAAACTTGATAAAAAAAGGGGATGCACGTTGAACAAACAGCATCGTGGCTGCTGAAACTGGCAATGAAAGCTGCGGCCGGCGCAGCACAGGGCAACCCCTACTGGGCAACTTCTGCAGGTGCACACGACCTGCATCACTCAAGGCGGGAAGCTGCAGTAGGCACACCACACGAGCGCCCAAAGCTGGCAACCTTCTCCTCCAGACCACCTTCCTTACCTGGTCCACGTTGCCAGCGCAGATGTAGCACAGGCTGGCCGCATGGGCCATCCCAGTCTGTGCCAGGCGGCTGGCCAGTGCATCACACAGGCTGGCCCACTGGTCTGCACCCGTGTAGGTGGCCAGCACAGCAAGTGTCTCCCGCCACTGGCCCACAGGGCGTGTCTTCACCAGGGACATGTAGTCGCCATCCACCATGGCTGAGATAACCTGCGCGGGGATGACACACAAGCGCACAACAGGCGGGTGCCGCAGTCGAACCCTCATGCTGATTGGTACAAACTGGGCAGCTCCCAAGAATGAGTAATTGAATGGCAGGCGCACGCACGTCCACGTCCCACCACCTCAGTAACATGTGTTCTTGTTTGAGGCAAGTGCCCTCTTGCAAGATGCCAGCATCCTGTGACAGAACATGCTGTGTTGGATGAGCTGACCTCATCTGGCCGCACAGCCCAAAGCCAGCTGAGCATATAGGGCCACAGCAGCACAAGAGCAACTGCTGCAAAAGCCAGTGGGGACGTACCGCCATGTAGGGCCGTGGGTTGCGGCGCATGTAGCGCTGCATGGCCTTCTTGAATAGCTCAGCACCACCAATGTTGGCAATCAGCAGCGCGTCAGCCAGGCGACCGGCCTTGAGGCACGTGTCCACAGCACCATCATAGTTGCCCACAAAGATGGCCTTCTGGATCTCCTCCTCCTGCACAGGACAGCGCGGAACATCACAGCAGCATCTCATGCAGGGTGGCATTCAGCTGTACCGGCGCCAGCAAGCAGGAAGCAGAACACGGGTGACAGTCCAACTACGATAGGTCGCCCTAGCTGCCAACAGCAAGCAAAGCACGGACCTGCCTGAAAGGGCTCTGCCCGTTCACCCCAAACCATAGTACAGCCTCAATCAGTCATAGCTGTCACAGCCAAGCTAGTGCTAGCGACAGCCCTACCAGGCAAGGCCCCCATCAACACACACGCCCAGCTCACCCGCTCCGCCCCCTCAGGGATGTGGTTAGGGTCCATGGCCATAGGCGTTGATGGCTCCCCCGTGATCCCGTTAGCAGCGGCCCCGCCCAGGCTGCTGGCGCGCCTGTTGGGGTCCAGGCCGCCGCTTGACATGCCGCTGGGTGTGTAGTCAGCGGGCGGGGTGGGGTGGTCCGGCAGGCTGTCAAAGAAGCCCTCAGGGTTGTCATGCTCGTGCTGGTTGAAGAAGTCCTCGCCGCTGGGCACCTCAATAGAGGGCTTGCCACCTGCATAAACACAGACATAATGACGCTGAAGAAGCAACATGACACCCTTCTGCACTGGTGAGCAATCAAAGGAGCCAGAGGCGTATGGGGACGGCAGGAAGCGCGAAGGACAGAACCACAGTGCGAAGCAGAGACCAGTACTGCTGACGACCACATAAACGCTGCTGCACTGCCGCCTTTGACTCATCGCCCCGCCAGGCAATACACTGAATGCTGCTCACGCATTTGCGCGTGTGCCTTACTCACCTTCAGACACGCCCAGCTGCTGCATGGCAGAGTTGAGCTGCTGCTCAGCCATGCCCATGCCAATGCTGCTCTCATGGCCCAGCGTGCCGCCTGCAGCATCCCCTGCTGCACCTGCGGCAAGCAGCACCAGCACACACTACAGTAACCCTACTGTCCTTGATGAACCATGTATGAGACCACAAAACCACCGCGCTGCAAACCCAGCTGTGATCTGGCAACGTTGGCTCAGGCGGCAACACAATCTTGATGCTCATGCATCGCGCTTATGACAGCTGCACTGGTGCCACGCCACCATGCAGCAAGGGAGCCGAGCAGCTTTCGTAGGCTAGTAAGCTAGCTGAGCATCACCTGCAGCAGCAGCAGCCGAGGCTGTCTGGGGCAGCATGGCTTCCGAGAAGCCCAGCTTTGCCAGCAGCTGCCGCCGAGCATCGTCCTCAAACAGGACACCCATGAAGGTCCAGGTCTCTGACTCCTCTGTCGAACCTGAAGTTGCTGCTGCAGCTGCCTTGCGGGAGCAGAAGTCCTGCACGAGCATGACAGCAGCAGCAGCAGTCTGCTATCAAGGCGCGGAGACTAGCGCAAGTCAAATTGCATACAAGCAGCACTGTTTGCAAGCACACTCTGGCCAAGCAGCAAGGGAGCAGCCGTATAGTAGGGTACATGGTGGGATCCTTGGTACCAGCTGCAGAGCCCAACAACACCAGCTCCACCAGAAGGCGACTTGCCTGCAGCGCTGTACGGTCGCGGCCTGTGACGGCGTTCTCAAAAGCCTCGCTGCGCTCCACCAGCTGCTCCTCTGTGACCACCTGAGACAGCGCCACTGCGCCAGTCTCCACAGGCCGCACCTGCAGCACACAGAAGGGAAAAGTTGGCAGCAGCACAGTTGGCAGCACGTAAGGGATACCCACCCACCCCACCCTGGCCAGACCTGCATGTCATGATCAAGTTGCATTGTCAATGCAGCTGTGTTGCAGCACACTCTACACAAGTGGCAACCGGAAGAGTGACTCAAGCCGCCGAAAGCCACACATGTGCTCCATCACACCATCCAACCATCCAAGCCCCAGCGCCCGTCAACTTGACATGCCCCCAGAGCGCCCATGTGCCCTCACCTGCCCAGTCATGGGGTCCTGCACCTGCTGCTTGTGGTTGCTGAGGCTGGCCAGGCGCCCGCCAAAGCCAAAGCTGACACTGACAGGCCGCTTGAGCCAGTTTGGAGGCTTCTTCAGCGGCCGCGCATCGCCTGCAGCAACAACAGCAGGAGCAGAGGGCGCAGAAAGACAGCTCAAACAGCGTCCGCCTTGAACGCCCAGGAGCCAAAAGCCAGACTTCCGTACAGGATCCCATCACTATCAGCACTGTCAAGGAGGACCACGCTGCACGCTGAGAAGCCACCTGGACACGGCGCACAGAGCCTGGCAACACAGGCCGGCAATTGCTGCTTCCCCGCAGCAGCCCTGGTGCTGGACATCTCCAGTGCGCCTACCCACCTGCATGTGCCACACCATAATCTGCGCTGGCGGCGTCCGCAGACCCGGTGCAGTCCAGCACGTTGTTGATGGCAACCTTGCCGTCAAACACACTGGCACTGAACACACCAGCAATGGTGGGGCTCCACTGCACGACGCAACACGCAGGGTATGCACACAAGGTGTGACAAGTCACCACTTTGTCTGCATCTCTTCGCTTCCAACCTTGCTTTAGCAAATTTCTGGATAATAGCATCACCAGATGTTTGCTGATGTTGAGAGGCAACTGTGTCAGTGCCTCTACACCTCGCTCACACCTGCTGAGAGTGCATTCTGATTATTCACTGCAACGCTGCTGCCCTGCCCCCGGCCCCGACTGCCATCCCTGAGCGCACCTGCACATCGAAGGACCAGCTGTCCTGCGTGGGCATCTCGCACACAATGTCTGTGGTGCTGACGTCCCAGCAGATAGTGCGGTGGTCCTTGGAGCAACTCAGCAGCAGGCTGTGGTCCTGGGGGCACCAGGACATGCCCATCACACCCTGCAGACCGAAAAGGAGAACATACAGCATGGTTGGAGTGGTCGGCTGCTGATGGCGCAGTACATTGTACTGCGCTGCAGTGTTGAGGGATTGTTGGCGCCCAAGCTGTCAGCAGTCCTGCACAACGCAACCCTTTCACAACGCTGCTGCTGTTGCGCAAGGAGTCCAATACTGGCAGCACCCCAACACAGACGCTCAACGGCCACACGTGCACCAACCGCAGACCCTCACCTTGACGTGCCCCACAAACTCCTTCACCGGCGACATGCTGTTGCGCAGGTCCCACATCTGCAGTGTGGGCGTCCTGTCGTCCTCGCTGGCCACCACCAGCTGAGTGGCAACGTCAGGGTTCCACTGCAGGACTGAGCACCGCCGCTGACTGCACGTACAGGTACCCGAGTGTGGCCAGGGACACAGAGCGCATGGTCAGCACAACCAGGCTGCTGCAAGGGAGCCATGGCAACTGCATGTGTAGCTTCGCACTGCTGCAAGGATCCTGCACAGCTGCAGCTGCCCAGACTGCATGTATCCTGGCAGCCAGCTCCAATCACTGCCGACACCCATATGCTCCTGCCACCCTTCCTTCTCCAAGCTGACTGCATTGCGGCTAGCAGCTGTGTGGCATGCGCACCTGTTGGGGTCCTTCAGGGTGATCACAGGCCGTTGCTTCTTGAGGTCCCACACCACAGTGGCACCATCCACCTGCAAACATACACCAGTGCGCAGGGCGCCAGTGTTTACACACTCAAATTGGGTGTTGCTGCAGCTCAGGAACGTTTGAAAGTCTGAGGCGGCCTTGACTCATCCAGCTTGTTTGCTGCTGCCCTGCAGCCACCAGCTGACACAGTCCGCCCATGGCATAACCGAGGTGGCTAAGACGCAACAGCTGCTGCTGGTGACAACACAAAACGCACTGTCTGCGTTGCTGCTGAACAAGCACAGAACACTGCACCCCTGGGCCCCCTCCTGCCCTGCGCACCTGTGTTGAGGCCAGGATGTGCTGCACCTTCTTGTTCCAGGCGACGCATGTGATCTCAGGTGCAGGGCCTGCGCCAGGTGCTCCTGGTCCCTGCAGAGCCAAAAAGTAATAATAACAAACTAAGACGGCAGCACTCATGCTGCGACCGCTGCATGCTCACAGACAGTGCTGATTGACACAGCTGGCTGGACCTGACGACGAACAGCCGTACCCTGGACACCCAGCTGCTGCGATAGTACACCGAGCATGACTGAGGATGACGCTGATGTTTTGCTGTGTGGGCAAAATAGCCATGGCAAGGACACTGCTGGCCCTGCAAGTCCCACCTTGAGGGCGGGATACAGGGAGGGCTGCGCTGGGTTGGCGACGTCCCAAATGCACAGCTCGCCATCTGCTGCTCCTGACGCCAGCAGGTTGGGGCTGAAGCTGTTGAATTCCAAGCCTTTGACCTGCAAGACAGGAAACAAGAAGTCAGCCTTTGCCTGTGTGTTGTTGGGCTCCAGGGGCCTTCTTGCAACTGCAACTGCCTGCAACTGCTAGGCCCGTGCCGCTCACCGTGCCAGAGTGCTTCTGCAGCTTGGACAACAGAGGGTTCTGGCCTGATCCATCCACCAGTGGGGCTGGGTTCCAGAGGCAGATGGTGCCATCAGAGAGGCCTCCAGCAATGATCCCATACTGCAGGACAAAACCAACACGTAGTCAGCAGAACAGGGCGTGCAACCACACGGACCGAGGCAAACGTAAACTTACTGGTAGGTTGGACTGCTCTGAGGGCTTCACGCCCCATGCTAGCCTTGAAAATCGCTCAGGCACAGCAACACTGCCGCGCACTACTGGCGAGGCTCCCGCAGAGGCGAAGTCCAAAGAAAACACCTGCAGACGCACAACCGTAAGTGAATGAAACACTGCCACAACGCATCTGCAGCAAAGCTTGCAGCTTGTAGGCTCCCACTGACCTCCAGCACTGAGCTTGTGCTGAAGGACATGTCTATCGCCCCGCTCTGCGTGCCGGCAGCCAGCAGGGGCTGGTGTCCTGTGGGACACCAGCCCACAGACGCTGAACGATCGATGAACGCCAGCGGCATCTTGATGGGCTACTGCGGCAGTTTCAGTTGATCAACATGTTCCCTGAGCTCAGTCCTTTACAAAACGATGCCCTCCCTTGTCAATCAGAGCAACCAAATTCCTACAGAGAGATTGGTGGCAGACGATGCCCAACTGCCTCGTGGATTTGCAGCAAAGACCTGGCTGGGATCACACCAACCGTTCCCAACAATGCACATGTGCAACTTCCTGTCAGATATAGAGGTCCAAGACAGTATAAACATGGTTGATAGCTGAAGCAACCACCCTGCCAGTACCTCCTTGGACCTTGGCAACTGATCATACAACAAGGCTCGGCACCTAGCTACAGACTGCTCGGGCAAACGTGTCACAGGGACAAGCTCGTTGTCATGTCAGTTGCTTTGTCGAAGGGAAAGGGCCTTTAGAAGTGGGGTTGGTACCTTGCAGGGGCTGTTGACTGCTGTTGCTCCACCTGCAACACCATGCTGCAGCAGCAAGCCAGCACTAGGGCGTGGGCAAGGTCATCGGTGGTGACAAATGCCGACAGGGCCTTTCCGTTGAACTTCTGAGTCCTGTCCTGCTGTGGCCCCAGCAACAGCTGCCCCTGCAACTGACATCATGGCCGAGATTGTACAGGAGGAAAAGAGCAGTAGCATCAGCATCCACTGGCCTTGTCACACACCAACAGACTGCTGGTGCTCCTGCTGCTGGCGCCTGGCCAATAGCATGTTATGATTGAATCCGACAGTCACTCGCAAGTGCTACGTGTTGGCCATGGTTGTGATGACAGCGGCTGCAGCTGGTCACTCCCCTGCTGTGGTGGCTGAAGCCGCCCGTTGCAACAAGTGCCAGTGCGTGTGCAAAGCATGAGCAGATGCTGATGCAGTGTTTTGAACAAGCTGCTGCCAGTGGCCATGCCACCAGGCATGAGCAACCCCCAGGCTCGCAAGCTGCTGCTGTTGTGGGATACTAGTAGTCGTGCCTGTTGTTGCTGAGTCAGCCAAAAAGACCGCGACTTTGGCTGATGGGCAGCGGATGATATTGCCAATCAGCAAAATAATGCCCTGTGCAGTCGCCAGCACTGCTGCCAGCCTGGTTGAAGGCTCCTGCTGGCCCCATGCTCCCTGGCGCTGTTGCAGCAACTGGCCCTGCGGGTACAGCTGAGCAGGCTGACACCTGCCTGGACAGCAGCAGTCAGCTCCACAGGGGCTGGATGGCCAGCTGATAGTGTGTTCCAAATTACCAGCGGTTGCTTGCAGTCACTATTGTCACCAGCAGCAGCTGCCATCCGTGGCTTTGGAGGGCAACATGGCTGCAGACAAC
The DNA here is from genome assembly GCA_007449985.2 of Desmodesmus armatus. NCBI lineage: Eukaryota > Viridiplantae > Chlorophyta > Chlorophyceae > Sphaeropleales > Scenedesmaceae > Desmodesmus > Desmodesmus armatus. The sequence goes on from VIIQ02000679.1 coordinate 81,278, forward strand.
AGCCATGCAGGATAGGGCGGGCTATCTGAGCACAAACCCACTCAATGTCAACGCTGGCTTCGCAGCGTTATCACGCATCACCAGCAACCACGCTGGTGATGATCAGCAGTGCAGCAGCAAGTGGGTGTGACGCCTTGAGACTAGACAATAGCAGCACTTCCCTAGCTTGAATTGAGACCCATGTGCTATCACGGCAGTAGCACCCGGACGTTAGTCAAACCATCGCACCGCAAGAGTATCCTTGATGTGCACTCTGCAGGCAAGGGGGTCCAACAAGGTGCTGAAGTAACCTGCTGCCGGGTGCGGCAGGTTCTGCTGACAAGACTTGTGAACGGTGGTATGAACATGAACAGTACAGAGAGTGCAGTCACGTCTGGAGCGAGGTGATGCATGGATGGGTCTGTGGCTGGGAAGGGGGGCGGGCACTGAGGGCAGCAGCAGGCCCTTGGGGGGGGGGGGGGGGGGGGGCGTGAACGGTGCTTGACAGTGACAGGTAGCAGTGATCAAGTGCCATTAGACTACAGCGTCACGTTGTTGTGCAGCCTCTCAGTGCCTCCAAACTTTTGGACCTTGCCCAGACCCCAAAACCGCGGAGGATCTGGCGCGGTGAGAATGAGACCGTTCTGCACCATCAAACAACGTTCTGTTGACCGTGTTCATACAAAGATTCTGTTTGTGGCCGCTGTGGTTTGCCAGCCCGGCTAGATGGCTTGGACAGTTTATTAGCGTAGGGAGCAGCGCAGTGCACGACATTGTATGCAGTATCAGATTGTTTCATGGCAAATCTGGCCGGTCTCAACGTCAGACGTTGCTGTTTCCAGACAGGCCAGGTATGCTCCCCTCCATCTGTGCTGTCCGCTGGTGTTGGGGTCGTCTGATGTTCTGACAAGGGTCGCAATGGTTTGATCTTTGCAGGATGGATGCATCCGAACTGCATCCAGGGTCCCTCAGTTGGCACGGCCTGGTAAGTGTTGCTACTGCCAAGGAGAGGGTAACTCAGACCGTGCCCTGTCTCACTAATACGTTTGGCTTGTGGTGCCCGCAGTGTCAAGGGTTCTGGCCAAGCCGGTAACTGGAGACGTAGCAATTGCAACGGATCCTGCATTGGTGCACCAGCAGCAGCAGTCACAGCTGCCAGCATTGCTGGAGGTTGGAGCGCAGCAGCAGCAGCTGTGTGCTGGTGCGCATGATGCAGCCACATCCTCACAACACCTCGGCTGCAACGGAGCACAAGCAACTGCAGGACTGTTGCACAGCTTGCCACTCCCTGACCACACCAGCAGCAGCAATGGTGCAGTGTCGCAACAGCACCCAACACAGCCACACGCTGCCTCTCAGGATCAGCAGCAGCAGCATGTGCTGGCACTGCATGCAGCCGAGGCGGATCAGCAGCAGCAGCTGCAGCAGCACATAGAGCGCCTGCTCAGCAACGGCCAGGCCACCACTTCGGCGCCTGGTGCTGCAGCTGCTGTGCCTGACAGTTTTGCTGTGCCAGGCCATGCCAGCTTACAGAGCGGTGTGTCTGCAGCATATGGAGTAGCAGCAGCAGAAAGCAGCCCCACCGGTATCCACAGTCCTGGGGCAGTGCAGCAGCAGGGGACGCCGATGGACCGAGGCTTTGGGCAGGTGCCAGCTGCTGACAGCAGCAGCGCCAATGGCAGCGGTGGTCATGGCAGTAGCAGCAGCAGTATCAGTGGCGACAAGGGCAGCAGCAGCAGCAGTGGTGGCCACCGGCTGGACAGGCACTTGGTTCGGCCCTTGCAAGGGACAGCAGCCAGAGGGGGTGAGCGACATATCTTGCTTTCGCTGATGTTATGCTGGCGGAGTTCTTGAACGTCAGTTGTAAATGCACATGTTACAGTCACACACCCGGGTCACTGGGGTTACTTGCATGCATGTGTAGGCAGCTGCACGCCAGCAGTCAGTGTGGGCATGACACAGCTGGAGGTCGGGGAACTCGTGTGCTGGGGTCATGGCATTGAACATTAGGGCGAGTGGAAGTTTGCGTTTACGCAGCTGGGCGGGGGTGACCACAGGGTGCTCAGGCTGGCCCGCTGTTACAGTCAAGCCCAAGCCCGACATGTATTGTGTCCCAGTTGTCCTCCTGATAAGATTTTTGCTGCTGCTGCTGCTGCTGTGCTGGGTGTGTGCTTGCTTGCCTCCCTGCGTACCGCTCTGCTCTACTGCTTTTGCCGCAGCTCGCGCCTGCACCCCCACCCAGCTTGCCGCGCTTGCTGAGGTGCTACACATGTCTGTGCCAGCCACCCACCAGCTGCTAGAGCGGTGCCCGCAGCTGCAGCAGCAGCCCCCAGAGCTGCTCCGGCAGGCAGTGCAGCAGCTAGCAGCCCAGCTGGCCATATCCTACAAGGACGCAGCTTACATGGCAGCTCGACAGCCGCAGACGCTGCTGTTGCAGCCTGCCGAGCAAGCCGCCGCTGCAGCAGCAGCCCTGGCTAAGGCCCTCTCGGTCCCTGCAGCATCAGTGATTGCAGCAGCGGTTACGGTCCCATCCCTGCTAGCCGCTCAGCCGCTGTCGCCGCAGGCGCTATGCGTGCGGCTGCAGCATGTCTGCTCTATTTTCACTGTGAAGCCAGCAGTTGCACTGCAGATGGTAGCAGCAGCGCCCGAGCTCCTAACAGACAGCTTGTCTGGGCTGCAGCGGCGGCTGCAGGCGCTGGGGGCAATCTTCAAGCTACAGCCTGTCAGCGCGCAGCGCCTCGCAGCAGCGTACCCCTGCGCGCTGTTCCTCAGCTCCCGCATACTGAACAACAAGTTGAAGGTGCTCATGGCTATCCTGCAGAAGGACCAGCGGGCCATCGGGCAGATCGTGTACAAAACCCCGCAGCTGCTGCGGCTAAACCTCGAGCGGGTGCGGGTGTGTTACCAGCTGCTGCCGCTGCTGGTACAGCGGGGGCAGGACTTTGTCTTTGCTATGGCAGCACACCAGGGTCGGCTGCTGCTGCTGCCGCCCCCGAAGCTGCTGCTGCGCGGGGCGCGTATGGCAGCAGTGCTGCTGATGGTGCCAGCCTGGCAGCAGCAGTGGCAGCAATGGCGGCCGCCGGCGGTCGAGCATGCCTATGCCTCTCACACCAGCAGGTTTGACCGGCTGGAGTTTCTGTTGGTGACTCAACAGGCAGGCAGCATCAGCCTCCATGATGCTGTCTTCATGCCGGCGAGGGACTTCCAGCAGCAGTACCCTTCCTGGCCGGCCTGGTATGCGGCTGCACAGCAGCAGCGCCGGGAGCAGCAGCAGCAGCGGCAGGCGGCCCAGGAGCAGCAGCGGCAGAAGCAGCTAGAGCAGCAGCGGCAGAGGCACCTAGAGCAGCAGCAGCTGCTGGGGCGCGACCAGGTATTGGATCGTCTGTGGCTGCAGCAGCAGCAACAGCAGCTCCAACACCACAAGCATGGACACAGCGCACAGCAGCTACCGCCGCAGCTTGCGCCTGATGCAGCTTCAAGCAGCAGCAGCGCTGTTGGCGCCCGGGATGAGCTGGGGCCTGGTTCTGCAGTGGGCCGCTCTGCACAAGCAGCATTCGCTGCTGTGCCATTGACAGGGCAGCAGCAGCAGGTGCGGGCAGAGTACCAGAAGGTAGTGCGCCAGCAGCTGCGGCTGCTGCAGGAGCAGCACAAGCAGCGGCAGTTGCAGTGGCAGCAGCACAGGTTGCAGAAGCAGCAGCAGAAGGCACTGCAGCTGCTGCAGCAGCGGCAGCGGCCGGTGGGGGCCAACAGCAGTCGGCAGCACCCGGTGCGGCAGCAATGGCAGCAACTGCCGCAACATGCGGGAGGCCGGCAGCAGCAACCACAGCAGCCGCACCAGCTGCCACCGCAGCAGGCCGAGCAGGGCTGGCAGCAGCTGCAGGAGCAGCAATGGCGGCACAGCGATGGTGCCAGCAGCAGTGGCCGGGCGCAGCAGCAGCAAGGCAGCATAGTACCCCTACCAGCAGACCAGCTACACTGGCCACAGCAGCAGCAGCCCCAGCAACAGCAGCAGCAGGGTCCTGCCTGGGACCTGTCAGGGCAGCAGCATTGGCAGCAGCAGGGGTCTTCCTTGCTGCAGCAGTTGCACGCATCTCAAGCGCAGCAGCAGCAGCACTTGCAGGAGCACTTGCCAGAGCAGGAGGCAGCTGCACCCTTGCGCATGGCTGTCGCTGCATCCACTGTCAGCAACGGCCGCACTGTTGGTGTGTCTGGTCAGCACCTGCATAAGCAGCCGCCACAGCAGGAGCAAGAGCAGCAGCAGCGGCAGCCGCCTTTGGGTAGAGCCCCAGCTGGGCAGCACAGGCACAGGCAGCAGCGAAGGCAGGAACATCAGGTTGCGCCGGCTGTCTGGCACACTGCTGCTGCTGGTGCAGAGGCTTGGTGATGCTTGCGCCGGTGCACGTACGTGTGTGTGTCCGGCCCTGCCGCCGGCAGGCTCCCTGTAGGTTTACCTGTTGTGATGTTTTGATGGAGTCGTAGCTGGTATAGCTCTCGTGTGAGGGTTGGGTGTGAGGGTTGGAGAGTGTGTATCTCGATTGGCTCAGAAGGCCGACAAGGCATGTGGGCCGCATGTACAGTATAGGTATGTAACAGTTTGGTGTGGTGGCTAAGCTGGTGTGCATTTCAGGTTGTCCCATCAGCAGTTTGGGAACATCAAGACTGCTTGTTGGTAGAAAAGGCCACACTTGTAGGTAGAAAAGGCCACACTTGGTCAGCGTTCAACCTATTTTGCTCACCTGCACACCTAGAGTAAGCAGGGCCCATATCAAAGCCATGTAGGTGGCAGCCGGTTGTGTGATAGGGCTGACAGTGACATGAACGCTCGCTTTACCACTTTGAAAGTCCCGGAGGGGTTCCTTGTGAGGGTGCTGGGTTTAGGACCAGTACCCGCAGAGCCAACGGTATCATTCACCATTTGCAGCCGGTAATTCAACTGTACTGTTGTTCTGCCATTTGTCGATTCCGATAATCCATTTGCGCGGCAAGCAAGTTCACTTCATCCCGCCTTATGGAAGCTGGCGCCATGAAGTCGCCCGCCCTGACCCTGTGCTTTATCACTCTCGCCGTTATGTTCATCAAAAGTACCACTGCTTTCAGCGATGACCTTTGCACTCAGTATGGGGACATGGTGGCAGTGCCGGGCATTGACGGTTCAGACTTCTGCAAGACAGCTGGCTTGACTGTTCCCAACTCAGAGAAGTGTCTCTTGATGGACTTTGCCGGAAATTCCTTCACTCAAGGCCTGGGCAACACGATTGGCAAGCTTGCCTGCAGAGCAGCCCACCAGGTGCCTGTCCCTACACAAACCACAACAGGTAAGCAGGCAACATGCTGCCCAGCCGGGCCTGGAACCAGACAGGACTGAACTAGATGGCTTCTATCATCTGGATACATGCATACACCTGCTGTTGCTGTTGCTGTAGCTGGCACCCTGTGGAGGTTGCGAGGGTGGTTGGTGGTTGGTGGTTGCTGCTGCTGTACTGCTGACGCAGGTCAACCCATCAGCGTCACTCTTCAAGACCGCAGGCCACTGCCCAGCAGCTTTGACCCTGCCGTTCTGTCAGCAGAGGGCGCTACATACCATTTCTGGTGGAGCCAGCTGTACAACTTTGGCATCGCATCCTCTTGTGCCGCCAACAGCACTGCACACACCATCAGCAAGGGTGCCCTACAAGTGGAGGGAGTGTCCCGGCAGTGGGAGTACGCCCCTGGCTGGACAGTGCACTCAGTCATCTGGTCTAATGCCAACATGGGCACCTCTTCAAATGGGCTCTACCTGCCTCTCGCAGCTATCATGCAGCAGGGCAGCACCGTTGCTGTCATCATCCGTGACACAGAGACCATCAGTGACTGGGAGGCTGGTAAGCACTAGGAGGGGGAGCATTGGTGCATTTGTGGCTGTGGTGGTGCAGCGATGCATGCAGACACAAGCAAGGCAGCAGTGACTGACTGCAGTCAAACAATGTTGAGTGCTTTACCAGACCAGCAAGAAGGCTGAGCACGGCTGACAACAGGTCGAGCAGCAGCACACCAACAGCGACCGCAACTTGCTGCTTATGCCTGGCTGTAGTTGGGAAGTAATACTATCTTTGCAAGCAGATCCATCCACAAGCATGCTTAGTCACTCAAAGCTCGTAGGACTAACACGCATGTTTGCCATTGCCGCCACCTGTGCTGCCCTCGCTGCTGCAGATTTCACTTACTCACAAGTTGCCGTTTCAGGCCCTGTCAGCTGGCCAGGCCGCATCCACCAGGGCTTTGCCAGGCTAGCTGCCTACCTCTGGACCACCGGGATTCAACAGGCTGTGGACAACCTGGTGCTGCCGAATGGCGGTGTGAAGGATGTGGTCATCACTGGTCACTCCATGGGGGCAGGCGTCGCTACACTCCTCTCATACACCATTCAGGTAAGAGGTCAGCTTTGTTGGACGCAGCTTCACAGCGTTTAACACAAAATGATTGCGGCTGACGCAGTATCCTAACAGCCTGTGGTACTTGGAACAGTACACAACACTGCCAGAAGACAGTGGCATGAGGGCTACAGGCCCTGTGGAGAACAAGGGGCTGTATTTATTACAGGCTGTGTCTGCATCCAGCCTAATCGCAGTCTGTGGATACCATGTGGTGTCCACACGCCCTCCCCATGAGCAATACTGTATTCAAAGGCGGCGGCAACCCACCTCAATGCCAGACGTGTACCTGATGTGACATGACTGTTTGTGTGTTTCTGCTGCAGACCCACTTGACCAAGAACAACAGCCCTGTGGGAGTTGATGCCATGCTGTTTGCACCACCTAACGTTGGCGACAAGACATTTGCAGAAGCCTATGGTGCAGTGGTGAATGGCCGCAGGTATGAATAGCAGCTGCTCAGCATGTTGCAGAACCCTAGAACCTTTCTTGTCAACCTGTCCCTCAAAGCTGCTTGCCTTGGCACATACTATGCAAACTTTGCATAGTATGCAGCAGCTGCACCCAGGGCGTATGAATTCAGCATTGTCTGCGTATATCACTGAGACTATTGCTGCTTTCTGTCATGCTCCTGCACCTTGCCTACAGGATCCCTTTCCAGTCCGACATTGTCGCACAGGTCCCGTGCGCCCCCACAGTGACAGCCTGCGCAAGGGGTCCTTGGGCTGGTGCACCCATGATGTCAATTGGTGTCTGGGCATACCAAACAGTCCCCGGCACAGTGGCTCTCACAGCAGAGGGCATGCCTATGGAGCAGGAGGCCTTGGCTAGCTTCAAGTCCATGTACCCATGCCAGCTGGGCCGCTTTGTCGTGGCTACACATGTGTGTGCCTACCAGTGCTATCTGTCCCAGTTAGTGCAGGATGGAATGAGCAGCAACCAGTGCAGGTTGAGGGCTCATGATGCTGGATCAGTAAATGGCCAGGTGCAAGGCACGTACTGCTTTAGTTTCCCTGTTGCAAGTGGGGAGCAGTACCCCTACAAAGGTGCCCCTACTGTTGAGGCATTGGCAGAGAAGGTTGCACACAAGGTTGTGAGCATGTTTGTGTGAGCTGCGGACGGTGCTTATAGCTGCTGTAACACCCTGATCACGTGATGATGCCGGCTTTACGAGCTCCAAGGGCCATGTAGAAAGGGGGGGGGGGGGGGCAGCATGGGCCACTTTGTCAACTGGTCGTCGATGCACACTGCTGATCACATCCTGACCATACACCCGGTCAAAGATCAAAAAGCTCTTTTCTACTAGACACTGATGCCTAAGCCAGTACACTGTACTGCTGTACGACAGCAGCAACACCTTGCAGCAGTACTGCTAGTACAGCACGCTAGGCTCCAACAATACATGCATACTACATGGGGTGACTGCATGCCATGGTGGCCAGGCCCATACTACGAGCATGGCGGCCATAGCCATGTACTGAGCATCATGCACTACAGCCAGTGCAACAACCTGAGCAAGTGCAGTCCATCAAGCTAGATATTCTGTGCATCCAGCAACAGCAAAGGCTAGTAACACAAGTACTACTGGTACGATACCTGCATGTCACATGATGCAGCATGTGTCACATCATGTGCAACAGACCCCGGGCAGGGTCACAGCACCAACATACTCGACTGACTCAGTCTCTTGGAAGGGATGCAAACACAAAAGGCAGCCATGCTGACTGAACTTCAGTGGCATGATGCGGCCTAACTATAAGTCTTGTACACCGCGGCGTGGCGTCAACGTCTTGCCATGCACATGTGACTGCCTCTGACACAGCAGCTTCAAGCTGACCATAGCTGGCCAGCAATTGCCCCATTTCAGCGCCAGCTGGGTGACTCAGTCACAGACGGCGTCACAGTGGAAAGAGCAGGATTGGTACCGCACCAATCGGTACCCAAATTGGTGCCGCACCATGCACAGTGCCAGGCTGGCAGACTGGTGTGGGTAAACTGCAAGTGACCCCGTCGCAACATGCATCATCGGATCGGATCGAGCGGCCCATCAGGCAGACGCTCTGACAGAGACAGCCCCCAGGAGCCAACCACATGAGCAGGAGGCTTATTGCCACAAGTGTTGGCTCTCAGAGCAGAGAGAGTGAGTCCTTCTAAATCCAGCCGAACCACTACAAGTGTGATGGCATAAGAGATGTCACGCTTGCCACCCTCAAGCCTACATCATGTAGTACAGTCCAGTGTTGTCCAAGCTGATCATGCCTTGGCGTCATGCACGACATGTGCCTTACCCTTGCTGAGCAACATTGACCAGAACGTCACTGACTTGCCGACAAATATCAGGGCCTGGCACCATGGTGCTCAGCCATACATCAGCTTATTGCCAGTATTGCAGGTGAAAACCAATTGGGAAACAAGAACCTTATGGCTGCCATCTAGGTGTCGCATAGCCAAGCTCGATCACACAACAGACATGCCAGCCTTGATGTGCAGGGTCAATGGTGTGCAGACAGCGCCACTTCAAGCGTCAACAGTACTACTGTAGTACAGCAGCATTGATGCTGACCTCTAGCATCGGGCGAGGTCGCACACACCTTTCACCCATCACAGAACTTTGAGGGGACACAACCCAACAACTGTGTGGAACTCGATAAGTCAAACCAGCAGGCCAACACAAAGGTTGAGTCACTCATGCCATGTCACAGCTGGCACCCTTCTGCCAAATCATGCAGCAACAAGATGATGAGGGATGGGGGGTCCGCCTTCACTGGTCTCGGCCGACCTAGCAACGTTCACTAGGCTAGCTCCGGATCAGCGGTTGGCCCAACGAGTGCTGCGCATGCAAACTCAGGGTCATCCGACAAAGTGCTGACAAGAGCAAGGACACCTTTGGTATTACCAGTGCTCCTCTGGACGAGAACACCATTGGTATCACCAGTGCTCCTCTGGGCTGGAGCAAGAATGGCAGCATCCTCAACAGGTCCTCCACACACTGTGTGGGCCACTGGCAGCTTGGCGCATATGCGCCTGATGCATCAGGCTGACGGTGTGGCCGCCGCCAGTGGCACAACCTGTTGCTGAGCCAGAGTAGGCAGGCCCAACGACAAGGCTAGCTTGCCCCTCAAACGCCGCCGACCCTAGCTTGCCCCTCAAACGCCGCCGGCCCTAGCTTGCCCCTCAAACGCCGCCGGCCCGAGTCAAAAGCCAAGTAACCTTTTCCATGCTGCAGGTGTCAATAGCTTCGTATTGGCAGGGCAGTCATGCACCAGCATGTGGAGGATTGTAGCAGACCGATTTCGAACATTTCTGTCTTTGTGGTCCAGCAGTGCCGCCAGAGGTGCAATAGCAGCCTGAACGGCTGGGTGCAGTTGGGCATCAACAGGCCCGCCACCATACTTGCGCCGCCCTGCAACAACCGGCTCTACAAATCCCTTCAACGCCAGTGCTGCGCTTTCCTTACCTTCAAATGGCACCGCAGGTGACTGCAGCACAACCACAAGGCCCTCAACAAGTGGCCAGCTGTTGGGGTTAGAGGAAGGCGGGGCCAGTGACTCTGAAAATGACAGCTCACTTGTACAGCTCATTGCCACGGTATGCCTGGCCAACTCGCACATGAGATGCGCGGCTGAGGCCTGCCTAGTGGCATCACCTTCACACATCAGTTGTAGAAGAGCGCCAAGGACACCTGGGTGGGTGAAAATCCGAAGACATGCTGTGTTGGAGCATAACAAGTGGCGTGCAACAACAACCATTGCCTCCAGTGCTGCCAGCTGTGTGTCATCATCATCAGGCTCAGTCAGCATCATTGCCAGTGGGGACCATCCCTGAGGGAGGGTATCAAAGACCTCCAGCTCTTCATTGCTGGCCACACGACTGGATTCCAGCCTGCGCTTCAGCTCCCTTGCTGCAGCTGCCTTGACAGCAGCAAGCTGTGAGGGGGCCATGTGGTCTGACAGCTGAGCCATGGTCAGGGAGGGGAGCGTTGCCAGCCAGGCATCATGATGAGCTCTCAGCCTTGCTGCAGCCAAGGCAGCAGCATCATGTGTGGCTGCATTGGACTCCTGCAGGTGTGCTTGCACCTGATCCTGGGCCTGAATGCAAGAGCATACCACATGCAGGACAAATAACGTGAGTAGGTCTGCGTCAGGATTCAGTATCAAACTTCGATAAAGGGCCTTCCATAAAGCATGCCGTTCACACAAAACTTCAGTGTTGCCAGTGGCAACACATCTCAGACTGCCTGCACACTTGCATGCCTGGCGAGCTACACCAATTGCCTGTCAGATGGGCTGTGAAAGCTGTAGCAGTAGCAGTGCTGGCGAAGTGGTGAAGTGGCTGAGCTGCTGCCCCACCTGTGTTGGTTGCTGCAGGAGCATCTGCATGCCCTGCAGCTGCTCCGGGCTGACGTCGGTGCCCTGCTCCTGTTGCAGCTTCGGCTGTGCTGCCTCAGCAGTGTCCACAGCACCAAGCAGCCTCCAGTAAGTCTCAGATGCACTGTGTGTGGCCTGCAACATGTAAAATGTAGTAGCGACATGTTGCATTGTTGGGCATGGGCGGGTGCCTCTTGTGCACGTTCGTGCAGGCAGGCAAGCTTCACCAGTATTGGTAACACCAAAACTTTCCATGTTTTGGAAAGGCTCCTCAGTGACATTGTCTGCTATACAAAAATCTTTGGAAGGGCGTGGTGCAGTGTTTGGAACAGTTTTTGCGGGGACAACAAATGGCAACTCACCCTGTGCTGGCTGCCCTCAAACTGTTCACCAGAGCTTGCGTCGGTGCGCACAGCAACTTTGGATTCTACTGCGCGTTCTGGAGGTATGCCTGTTTCCTCATACGCATTGAGGCCAGTGCCCACGTCACCACCCTTCGTTTTGGAGCCCTCGCTCGCCATTGCAATCTTGCGTGTGTTTCTGTTCTTGAAAAGCAACCTGACAGACTCGATAACTCATTACAGCATATTTCGTTGCATCAGACGAAGCTTGGGTGTGGCAGTCGCTACATCCTTCAACTCGGCTGTAGCAAAAGCACAGCACAGCCACAGCCGTGACAATTTCGCCCACGTGTGCATACGTCCAATTGATCTGCTGAAAGTGTTTGATTTCCAATGCAGGGCCTAGGCCTCTCTCACTGTGACAGCGAGGCTTTCTGCATGGTGCAGCAGCGTATGAGAGGTGTCTGATCAGAGACACAGTCAGGTGTCAGTTGTTCACACATCTTTGTTGGCATAACTGCTACTAGACTCTGGCAGTTTATGAGATTGCAACCGTGGGTTTGCGGGTGGGTGTGGGTGCACTCTCCACAGGCTTTGGTCGGCAGGTGACTGGTCAACTACAACAGCTGCGCTTGCGGGTGAAAGGCACTGTTTCAGCCTGGCGCCAGTTGAGAGAGTACAGTTGCGCACACTGAGGCGCTGCCACTGCCCAGGGTCTGGCACGTACAGCTGCGCACACGGCTGTATGCATGCTTGTGCAGGCTGGCTTGGGTCAGCTGTTTGGCACTTGCAGCTGCCGTGACGCCCTGATTCCCCCTGTGTGACACCGTGATCCCTTCTGTCTTTCCAGCGCACAAGAGTGCCAGCTGCTGGGATGGAGGTCATGTGAGGCACAGGCCGTCGCCTCACTAGCTATGACAACACCTGGTGTCATGACCCTGTGCTGTGCTGCGACAATGCTGCTGCGTCGCCTTACTTGTGCGGTTCCAGCATGGCAACATACCCAGACCCCCTGTGCAGCTGATGCAGTGGTGCAACAAGAACTGCACTGCATTTGCATCTCATCGGGCTGGTTAACAACGATGTGACCCAGGGCCCTGTGGTGCAAACCGTTATTGAACCCCTGTTCAACATGGCTAGGAGGCTCACAACCAGCCAGACTGGGATGAGGCAATGCAAACAACATTCAAGAACAAGAAGTCACTGCACAAGTGGTTTGACAGTCATCAATGCACCAGCCCAAACATGCTGACCAGTCAGACATGTCATGTACACCAATTGGTGCTGTCCCACATCACAACAGACCGGTTTTAACCAGGCGATGGTTGTGTTGAATGTTACACTTGTACTCTAAAAGCGTGTCTCAACAACCGTATGTTTGTGAAGTGGCAGCCAGCATGAACGAATGAGCGCTTGCAGACTGCAGAGATCCTGGATCTGCAGGCTGACATACTGCTGTATAGGACACCAGGTTGCATTCACTGGACACCAGACGTTGCAGATGGATGAAACCAAGCTGTAACTGGTGCGACTGTTGCTGCGGAACTCTTTTGATCAGTTTCCTTAGACCCTTGGTTTGACTGGTCAACGCCCGGAATCTTTGGTCTTGTGCATTGCGTATGTTGGACACGGTGTCGAAATTTCGTTGTGTGAGGATCGTTGTAGCTTCCCGTGCTGAAATACAAGCGTTCGCACTGGCTCCTTGCTGATCGCTCAGGTTGAATACTCGGCCAGATACAGTTGATCATGTTGCTCAACAGGACAGCTCTGCAGCGGCCTGCTTGTTCAAGGAGGGTGTCTGCCACAGCTGTCAGCATTCCAAGGCTCTCAGTACGGGCAGCAGCACAGACCAAGCAACCAGCAGCAGCAGGTGTGGGGGTGACAGGCTGTCTGATGCAGCACAGCAGTATTGTGCCAGCTCGCTGTTCCGCCGCAGAAACCTCTTCAACGACTCGGGATGTAATGAATATCTCATATGTGTGCAATTGCACCTGCCCAACCAGCCAGCTTGACCTGCATCTTCCCTGCATCTCTGCCCTTGCTGGTGCACAGAGCCCAGTCCTGGATTGACGCTAGCATGGGCAGGACTCCTGCTGAGCAGCACACCACTGGCAGCATGGGCAGACGAGGCAGCAGCACCTGTCGAGGCAGCAGCAGGGAGTGTGCAGCAGGCGGCAGCAGCAGTGACCGAAGCAGCAGCAGAGGCAGCACCAACACCATCGTGGCTAAGCTATATCGGTAGGCAGCACCTAAACTGTCCATGCACACATGTTCATGGTTTTGTCAGTGCCTGTGGCTATGTCTCCATCAAGAAGCACAGAGCAAATGTGCAGCATATGTTCTGTGCTGTGCATGTACCGCCAATGCGCACTGCAACACGGCATGAGCGCTGCCAGTGGCAGGCCGCAGGACACAATTACACTGTGTGCACAGTGAGCTCAGCACCATTCCCTTTGTGATGCATCCCACACCACGTGTTTGCTGGCGTGCTTCACCCCTTCCAAGCCGGTTGGAGCTGCGCTGACATGTGCTTGTGTGCCTGCGCCACCCTGTCCTGCACACACCTGCAGTCGTGCTGACGCCAATCGTCCTGTACGGGATCTTCAACGTGTATCGCAATCAGGTCAACCCCCGCATCAAGTTCAGTGACTTCCTGTTCATTTGTGCTGGAGTTGCCGTCGTGGCGAACCTGGTAGGTGCAGGCTCTGCGTATCACTGTGCACACCACACAGCATCAGTACTTCGCCCCTCTGTGCTTACCACGTCGCTGGGGGTCTTGTTATGACCGACAACAGCAGGCACCCGCTGAGCTCACAGCGCAACAGCACCTGCCCCGCCTGACACCATGCGAACTCTTGATACCCTTCTAGCCACTTGCAACCACAACCTGCAGGACCGTTGTGAGCAGTAGGTGCCTGCTTGCACAATGCTGTGCAGTGAGGAAGTGATGTTTCAGGTGCAGCTCAACCTCTGTGTACACCTCTGCTGTAGGAATGCAGGCCAGTCATCAGCGCTGCATGCCGCATTGAATGCGTCATCCTGATGTCACATCTCCTGTTGTGCTGTGCTGTTCATGCTGTTCTGCTGTTGTAGGTGTCTATCATTGGTTTTAGGGTCAGGCTGTTCTGAGGACAGTGGCGTCAGTTTGATACAGCAGCAGCTGGCAGTTGTTGGAGCAGCTTGGTGCTGACAGGGAGCTGCCTGCAGACCCTTGTACATATGCATGGCCAAACAGGCTCATCTTATGCTGCTGCTGCTGCAGCAGCGGGTGTTGAGTCTGAGCATGATGGTGTGCATGCCATGCCGCCTCACCCAGCATACGACCACTTTGAATTTGTTGAGCGAGCAGTGGTGCCTTTGAGACCGATGCACCCGTTTTGAAGTGCTGCCTTCATGGACAAGAATTTACTGTTGCAGTTGTGAATGGCCCCTTGGCAGCTGTGGCAATAGCTGCTGCACACATTGCTAGCATAAGCAGGCACAGCCTGCTCTGTGTTCGTTCCTGTAACCATGTGCACCACGCTCCATTATTCTGCAGAGCAGCAATGTGTTCAACTACAGTATGCTGGTTCCTCAGGCTTGAAGGAAGTGCTGATTTCATTATAAAGCCACAAGTCAAAGGCCTCAACGATTTGGGTGCAGGAGTCTTTCAAGTACAACTCCTCTGCTGGCCACTGTACATGCTATTGCATCGACCTCCCCTGGAGGGAGATGGGGATGCAGCGGTCCTTCACCCCCAGGAGAAGCAGTAAGTCACAACACGGGTGGAAAATCGCCGTTGCCAGACCAGGGTGCGCAATTTCCGTTTCAACACATGTATAATAATCATGTCCTTGTTGAACCTTGTTGAAAGAGTGCCGATGCCAATGTACACGGACCTGAATTGGTTTGACACAGCGTGACATCCATTCCAAAATCCTACACGACAAAAGTCTTAAATTTCAACGCTGAGAATTATGCACTGACCAAAACGTGCAATAAAGGCCTCCCTGGGGACTACTCAGCCCTAGCAGTACAGATTCCAGGATGCGATCCTGACTACCCATGGGCTGCCGCAAATGTCATGTTGTTGCCTCATTAGTGTTGGAAAAAGGCCAGCACTGTCGTAAGGCATGCTGGCCGGGGATGACGTGATGATGGTACATCGACAACGGATGTTCTGGAAGTAGGCTATGGAGATGTGAACGTTTTGGCAACGGAGTACAACCACTAGATCAGCAGGGAACAAGCATCACGCACTGTCAGATGTGTGTACACATACGGATTCTGCTGCTGATCAACTCGTGGCAACGCCAACAGGGTGTCCCGCACGCACGCTGCTGACGCAAGATACGTGGCGTTAATCATCAACATGACTGTCTGCACGGTCAGTGCAGGAGCGGTCATGTTCCAACCTGCACAAACTGTGGTGCTACTGATGATGGGGATCGGTGCTGTTGCTGTGTGCAATTTGTGCCAAACATCATCAACTTTGCCTTCCACACAATTATATTGGCACAATACAACCAACACCTGCAAAATCACATAGCACGTGCTGTGCATCCAGCCAGGCTAATATGGAGGTCGATGCAGTACTGTCGCCTCTGGCGCCAGCCGTTCTATACTGCATCAGATCTGAGTCTGTAGAGTCAAGTCATAAGGGCGCCAAGCCTTGATAGTCAGGCAGCCAGACATTGTCCTGGCACGTGCACACAGGTGCGTTCTTGGTAGTGTGCAGCGCACAGTACCCACCCTGTGTGGCGCCGTGGTGCCTTGGTGTCGGCTGACCACTGGTTCCTGTTGCGTTTGTGCTGGCAGATCTGGACAGTTCCTAGCATGCCACAGTGTGTGACTGTCACACCGTGACGCAATCAGTGACAATCCTTCTATCAAGCCAAGGCTTGGACATGCCATGTGCTCAGGCGCACATGTGTACGCTGTACAGCTTGATATCATTGATATCATTGCCGCAATCCGTCCGTCCGGGACGGCCTCTGTGTGCACCACAGTTAATGTAGCAATGGACGCACTGCATAGTATGTGTTGTGCTGACCACTGCACAGCTGCGGGTCAATTGTAAGGCTGTTATGATGGGTCCAGTGACTGTTTCTGAATACCACCCAAGAACATGACTCAATGCCAGGTCCAACTGCACTGACATACTGATCAGACTGATCACTACCTTATGGTTTATCAACTTGTTACATGACTCGGACAAGCCACAACGGCAGACAACTTATACAACTCAGCGGGGATGCCAACCATGACGGAGGCACAACAGGAAAGCCACTGCAAAATTGCGCAGCACAGACTCTCGCCCATGCTTGCAGCCGTTCAGCCTTCAACAGCCACAGCTGTAAGCATGAGGTGTGCTATGCGCAGTGACATGTGAAAAGATCGACACACGACCGCTCTCTCTTTCAAGGGAAGCCCAGGTCTGCACACATCAAATGCAGGACTTCCTGACTGATACATTATGTGATGCAGCAGAACAGCTTCGGAAGCTGAGTGCAGCTGTGCCATGGGGGCCTTTGAAAAACTCACAGCACATCACAACTTATAATAAAGCAGAGCAGCAGGGACCCCTCCAGACGTGGATAGTGGCTGCAATTGCAACCATGAATGCATCACATGCCTGCCTGGCAACAATGGCAACTGGCAGTGTTGCATGGCAAAAGATGCGCTGACTGTTTGGCAAACATGCCATGCACGCACAGCTCCTGCAATTACTTGCAAGGCACAGCCGTGCATGCCACAAGATCCTTTATGCATGGGCCTTGAACCCAAGCGGTATTCTTCTCTGACCTATCTTCGATGTGTGATGCAGCGTGGGGGCTACGCTCAGATGCCAAAGATGTAGTGTAGCAGCGCTTCACCATCACAGAGGCTGGGCACCTGGAGACAGGAGACAAGGAGGCACACGGATTGAGAAACCCTGTTACGGGAGCCGCATATCCAGTGGGCCAGCAACATCTCATGCTTGACGATCTAAATAGCTACTAGATCCTTTATGACACCACAACGGTTGTGGTTTTGACTCAAAGCCTTGCATGCTGTGTCATAAAGGTTGGGAGGTGATCATGGTGACAGCTGAACAGAAGCTGGTTCTGGTGACAGCAATTAGTAGTGCTTGTCCAAGCAGCAGCAATCCCTGAGCCTGGCAAAGCTAGTGCAGCACCCAGGTGTGGGATAGTTGACAACTTACAGTGGGTGTTCACAGGCCGTGCTTCTTGTCGTGCTTCTCCTCCTCAACCTTGATGACCTTGACCTCAACCTTCTTGGGCTCCTCATGCTTGCCTGCAGGAAGAGAGGCCAGGAAGTGTGCAACGCAAAGTACACCAGCAGAACAGGAAGTGCGCATAAACTGAGTTGTGCAGTGCTACTAGCTGGGGAATCCTTCTTGATGTGTGCTGTGCCTTCCAATGAAGCCTTCACTGTATCTACAGTATCTGCAGTTGATTGAACCAACTAAGTGTGGCATCATGCGGCATCAGCTTTCAAATAGTCATTGCACGACCACAACGCGCAGCCGCAGTTAGTGGTAAGAGAAAGTGCGCCAAATCAGTCAACATTTTTTTAGTCAACTGCCAGTGTGGCTTAAATATATGATAAACAATTCAATAGGTGTCTTGATAACATGGGTAAATGTTTAAGGGCCTCATTCAGTCCAAGTGTGTCGGCAAGTGTTGGGCCATCATTTACATTGCAGACCCAACGACAGGCATGCTCAACACACACGTCATGTACACAGCACACAGCTCGCAGCAGCACACATAGCCATCACTCACCGTGCTTCTTCTCCTCCTCCTTCTCAATGATCACGACCTTCTTCGGCTCCTCGTGCTTGCCTGCAGGCAAGAGGAACAGGAAGCAAAACTAAGACGAGCAAGGGACTCCATCACAAGCGGCACGGTGAACTGGGCTGTGGGCAGAGATCAAGTGCCTGCCAGCTTTCAGCAGTTGTGCATAACTGGGCCAGCAACTGTCAGTCAAATTGGTTTGACAGGCTTTGTGGTGCAAGAGGTGTGCAAACGGGTGGCAAAAGTCACGTTGAATCACTCACCGTGCTTCTTCTCCTCCTTCTTGATGATCACAATCTTCTTGTGCTCCTCCTCCTTCTCATGGTCGTCTGCACAGGACAGACATGGCCGACACGGGTGCAACAGCATGCAGCAGCAAGCGTCAGAAATGTGGGAGAGCATGCCCCACTGCAGTTGCCCCGATGCTGCATAGTGACATTGGATGGCTCTGAGGCTCAAGTTAGAACTTCAGCCACATTTGATGTCCCGTCAGGACAACTGATGGCATCTACTACGCGTTTATCATAAACAGTGGCACTGAAGGAAGTATTCAAGAGCCCAATCTGTCTCTCAGATCTGGGCCTAGCTGCCCCAGATGCAACCATGTCTTGTCACATGTGTGTGGAGTCACATCTCAAGAGTGCGGGCCTGGCTGTATCTGACTAAAGGCCAAAACTGATCATCAGTGGGCCACTACTCACACTTCTTGGTCAGCATCTTCCTGCCGTGCTTCTTGTCGTGCTTCTCCTCCTCAACCTTGATGACCTTGACCTCAACCTTCTTGGGCTCCTCATGCTTGCCTGCAGGGAGGGAAAGTGGCAGGGCGAGGCAAGCACGGGCTGTCAGTCCTGCCCAACTAGTCTGGTAGTAGCTGTCACAGAATCCGATTGATAGTGCCAATATTGACTGCTTTGGTTGCTGCAAACATGCCATGTTTGGGCCTGTGAGGATTTACTAGGATGATCAGGTTGCCACGTGCATGTTGGCAACTGCACTGTGCAGTGCACTGACTGTGCAGTGCAACAGTGCTGTTTGGATCCGGAACGCCAATATGAGAGTGCAGCAAAAGTCAAAGTTGTGTGCAGCCACACTGTTGCTGCAAAGCTTGACACAGACCGTCACTCACCGTACTTCTTCTCCTCCTCCTTCTTAATGACCACAACCTTCTTGGGCTCCTCGTGCTTGCCTGCAAAGAGGGGCACATACACATAGCAATGCTGTTGCTTTGCCAGGTCACAACATGAAGAGTCCAAGTACAATGATTGAGAATCCTCAGTGCAGACAGCTAGCAGCAGATGCCCAAGTGCAACAGTCCCCACGTGCATGCATGTATATGCCCAGGCACCTATCGCTCAGCACCAAAGACATGCAGCATGCCCATCCATGGCTGAGGTTGAATAATGTTGTGTGCCGATCTCAACACAACCATCTTGGCAATTGGATTGTGCTTGCCTTAGAGCATTGTCACAATGTGGGTCAGTTTTGCCAAGGTGGCATGCGTGCAGTGCAGACAGGGGCTCTCCAGCCTCAACTGCAAACTCACCGTGCTTCTTCTCCTCCTCCTTCTCAACCACAATAACCTTCTTGTGCTCCTTCTCTTCCTTCTCCTTCTTCACCAAAACAATCTTCTTGTGCTCCTCCTCGTGGTCGTCTGCGCAGCAACAGGGGCAGCAACAGCAGCAGGGTGTCAGCTGAGCATTGACGAGGTAGGTGAGAAAGCATTCAGGGCCCCTGTCTAGTCCCGCAGGGACTGGCAGTACGGTACTGGACCCCAAGCAACATTTCATTGCTGGAAGCAGACACAGTTTGTCCAGTCGAGCAAGCCTCGCCAGTGCCCGCAGCCAGACATGGTTTGCAGGTACAATTTTTGACTCCATTTTTTGACTTGCTCTGGCAGAGCAGAGCTCAATGAGCACAGCCAAAGAATGAGGGCGAGGTGCAGGGACACAACTTGCATGTTAGGCTAGCCCTGCCCAAACAGGTGCTGTCAGCCTGCACTACTCACACTTGTGCTTGGTGAGAAGCTTCTTGCCGTGCTTCTTGTCGTGCTTCTCCTCAACCTTGATGACCTTGACCTCAACCTTCTTGGGCTCCTCATGCTTGCCTGCAGGGAGGGAATGGTTGTGGGTGAAAATGGTAATCGTGGAAAGCAAAGTGCAACAGCTGCAACCTGTTAAGCAACCTGACTGCACCCTTTAGTCGACAGTGTGACAGAGAAATCTCTTTCCTGAGATGACAACATGCAGACGAGAGCCTTTCAAAGCCAATCCATAACATGAGGCCAGGTGCACACAAACCAACCTTTGCGACACTCGCAGTGATCCAACGGAGCCACCTCATTGTGCCGCGGCACAAGTGATGCCATCACTTGTGATCACTTCATTGAATGAACATGCAAATCCGAATATTGCTGCCAACTGGATACTGTGTGCTCCCTGGCAGGCGCACTGTCACAGTGTGCATTCTGTGCACGCGACATGCACACAGCACGGCATGGCCACCACTCACCGTGCTTCTTCTCCTCCTTCTCGATGACCACAACCTTCTTTGGCTCCTCGTGCTTGCCTGCAGAGACATGACGCCACAAGAGCATCATGTTATGCGTGACGGGACTGAATGTGGATGGCTCAGCTGGGCTCAGACCCTGGCACTGTGTGGCTGTGTCATCAGCTGGCAGCTGATTAATCGTACGCAAGTTGCAAGCGTGGGTTATGTAACCTCTGAGAGCTATGCAGCGGCTGCACCAAGCAGGCATGTCTTGGATCAGGCAGTAGTGCTTCAAGCTTGAAGCTGAGCTGCAAATGCAATCCCACCATGCTTCTTCTCCTCCTTCTTGACCACGATGACCTTCTTGTGCTCCTCCTCCTCCTCCTCCTCCTCCTCCTCCTCCTCCTCCTCCTTCTCCTTCTTCACAACAACAATCTTCTTGTGCTCCTCATGCTTGTCGTGGTCGTCTGCACAGGACAGACACAACAAAATCTGAAAAACCCGGGTTCTGAGATGTACACCTTCAGCCCGTGGGCCCCAGTCGCATGTCACAGGCAGAGAAGAGAGAGAGAGAGAGAGAGAGAGAGAGAGAGAGAGAGAGAGAGAGAGAGAGAGAGAGAGAGAGAGAGAGAGAGAGAGATGTGTCACATGATGTCGCACAGTGAGTGACGGCATGCAGGCCGGCAGCCTGAACGCTAAGGCAGCGTGCCCACTGTGTGGCACACATAGTGTTGGCATGTCATCTGATGCCACAACACCGGGGGTGTGAAGCCGTTTACCACAGTGGCACTGTAGCTGCCGCCATGTGGGTTTCAGCAAGGCCAAACTGTGCCTACACAAGCTCAAGCACTGAGTAGCACTCACACTTCTTAGTCAGCATCTTCCTGCCGTGCTTCTTGTCATGCTTCTCCTCCTCAACCTTGATGACCTTGACCTCAACCTTCTTGGGCTCCTCATGCTTGCCTGCAGTGGAAGGATCATAACAAAATCGCCAGACACATCAGCACAATGCAGAGAAGAGCCTTCAACGTTCACTGTGCAGCCGTGTGAAACACTTTGATGCGATGATGGTGACATATGGCGGCAGGATTTTGAACCACATGCGGTTAGTGATTATTCGCTATTCAGCAGCACAGCTATTGGCTCATCTAGGCCTGCTCACAGGCTACCTGCCAGCCTGACTGGCACCAGACTCTGGTTGTTGCTGGCCAAAGCAGCAGCCTGTTGTACACTGGCGGCCAGTGTACCCACTCTGATTTTCAAAGTCAGTGCCGCACTGATGTGACCTGCCAGCCTGACTGGCACCAGACTCTGGTTGTTGCTGGCCAAAGCAGCAGCCGGCCAGTGTACCCACTCTGATTTCCAAAGTCAGTGCCGCACTGATGTGACAGTATGCAGTGCATGGGTCCAAGCAGCCGTCACCCACCGTACTTCTTCTCCTCCTCCTTCTTGATGACCACAACCTTCTTGGGCTCCTCGTGCTTGCCTGCGTGTGGGGTTTGGGCAGCACACAGGCATAAGGGGAAGGCAGACGGCTTGCATTATAAGATGACTGATCCCCAGTACACATCGGATGTTGGATTGGCTAACTCAAGGGCATTGTCATCCTGTCAGTCTTGACTGCAGGCTTGCAGCCGCTGCTAGACTAGCAGAAGTAGGCACATTTCAGGTACTTGCAGCGGTGCAGGTCAGCGTGTCAAACCATAGGGTGCCATCTCAGGCAGTTGATGGTGGGGGCTGTATAGGGGCGGCAAGCACAGCCAACAGGCTGTCATAGCGTCACATGCAACAGTCATGTCACACACAGTATGCCGTGCCAGGAAAGCTAGGCTTGAGGCCAAATGTTGTTCAATAACTTTTGAGTCAAAGCACAAACCAGGCATGAGGGACAGAACACAATTTTGATCACTTTGGGCTCCAGGTAAACTCACCGTGCTTCTTCTCCTCCTCCTTTTCAACCACGATAACCTTCTTGTGCTCCTTCTCCTCCTTCTCCTCCTCCTCCTCCTTCTCCTTCTTCACAACAACAATCTTCTTGTGCTCCTCCTCGTGGTCGTCTGCACAGGACAGACACAAGCAGCGGTATGGCAACAGCAGCACCGGGGGGGGGGGGGGGGGTCAGGTTTCAGGTCAGGAGCGCTTTGAGAGTCTGTTGCGCGCAGCACTGTGGACCCCACCAGTGCACTGTGCTGGGTGATGGAATCTGCTGCAGCAGGTTGGCCTGCAGGCATGCTGGCCCAGCATAAGTTATGGATGTGCAGGAACCTAATGATGACTGTGCCACATTGTGACAATGCGCCATCACACTCTTTCTTCTGGTGTGGTTTGATCATCGAATCATGGCACTTCAAGTGATTGTGTACACAATGCCATGTGGCATTGATCATATAATCGTTTAATCTTTAAGAACTCAGTCCCCACTGGCAGTATACTGTCATCGATGTCGCATTGATGCAGTTTGCTACAGCAAGGCAGGTGCTGTCAGCCTGCACTACTCACACTTGTGCTTGGTGAGCAGCTTCTTGCCGTGCTTCTTGTCGTGCTTCTCTTCCTCAACCTTGATGACCTTGACCTCAACCTTCTTGGGCTCCTCATGCTTGCCTGCAGGGGAGGAAAAGGGGGTTGCAGTGGGACAGAGGCAAGCAGTGGCTGAGGCCCTCAGCACGGTGTTCCATCAACAATAGAGCAACACTGCACAACCATGCTAAACTGCACATCCAAGCTCGAAATGCTGAGGCAGTCGCTGGCAGTGAAAAGTGTGGCACATGCTTGTATTGCTGAGGCTGCCAGTCAGTGAGCACAGTCTGTCACAGTTCATCCCGTAGCTGGCATCAGTGAGAGGCCGCATCTCAAGACTCGTGACGTGACCCTGTTTTTATCTGCAATGTTGGTTGCTGATCACCAGCCTGTCATGCGACACACATAGAGCAAGCCCAGTCAAGCAGGCGCGACAGCCAAGCAACCCACCGTGCTTCTTCTCCTCCTTCTCGATGACCACAGCCTTCTTGGGCTCCTCATGCTTGCCTGCAGCAGAGATATTGCAGCATGGACACAAGCAGAGAGATATTAGCGTGGTGGATATACAGTAGCTACGTAGCTACTGGCTGGGCTGCCTGCCCAGGCATCCGATGGCACTGGCCCAGGCAACTTGCCGCAAGGTGCAGTGCAGTGTCACTGCATTGGCAGTGGGATGACCCGCTGTTTGAAGTGCCACTGATGCGTCACTGATCAATAGGAGCCAAGAACCACACTAGCACTATGCCTGTAGAAACCCTGGCAGACCTGCTGTAAATGATGACAGTGCGCACAGAAAGCCTGCTTAGGCTGGCACCACAGATCAACTTGAAGCTGCAGCTGCCAGCTGCTGTGACTGGACAAGCTGGTTCTTTTCCTCAAACTCACCGTGCTTCTTCTCCTCCTCCTTCTCCACCACCACCACTTTTTTGTGGTGTTCCTTCTTCTCCTCCTCCTCCTTCTTCACAACGATGATCTTCTTATGCTCATCGTAGTCCTTGTGCTTATCTGCACAGACAGGGGCAGAGGGTCAGTGCTTGGTGGAACAGCAGTTTCAACTGCCAGTCACACAACTGCCACTGAAAAAACTGCCACTGACAAAAAGCGCTGTCTGGATTCCTGGCATTGCTAGCCAAATGCTGGCAGAGTCCAAGGCTGAAATGAGGATGCAGCCTGTAACAAATTGCTGTCACTACAAGAACGAAGGAATCGTCTGGACCATTCTGGAACGATTCCCTTGAGTCCAAGGACACTCACGCTTCGTCAGGAGGTCGCGGCTTGCAACAGCTTCAGCAGCAGCTGCAAAAGCATCAGTAAAGAAATTTACTAAGGCATGTTGTGCAGCTGCATTGGCGTTGCCGGCGCGTGCGCAGCAGCCGCATTCAAAGCAACGCCACTAGAGCGCGGCATCGTTGGCAATTTGTGCATGGTCATCAAAAGAAGGAGATTTACTTCTGACATGCGTCTCACCTGAAGCAGCGAGTCCGACCAAGAGGACAGCGGCAAGGTGCCAGCGAGCCATGTTGCTGGTTTTGCTGGGAGGGACGCAGGGAGAATGCCTCGGCAGGCCTGGGTCTGGTTGCACAAACTTCCAGACTAGCTATTTATCCTCTCCCCAACCCAGTAAGTTTCAACCGTCAACAGGGTTTATCAGCGGTCCGTCCGACATCGGCCGAGGGAATCGGTCGAAGGCCAAAAATCAGTGAGGCGACGGGGAGCCCGGGGCGCGCGACAATCTCGGCACAACCTGGACACACCATTCAGCTAATAAGATAATATTGCCTCTTGGTTTGGCACTCCGCTAAAGGTCCTCGGACTCCATAGGTGTTTTGTTTGTAACCCACGGGAGGTAACGGTCCCGAGGCCGACGGTTGGAGGAGAGGGTGGAACGATGCCGTCAATGTTCTCTGAAGGAATACTATTGAGAGGCAGCAGCAGCAGCACTTTCTCAGTCACTTCGAGAAGCCCACAGGTGTCAAGGCTTGCTGCAAGGGCAGGTTCAATGCCCTGGCCTCAAGTTGTGGGGCAGTTGCTTGGTGTGTGCCATTTTGGCCAAGGTTTGCATTGTCTGGCCTCTGTTTTGCTTTTTTGTAGCTGCCAGTGTTGCACCTGTGTGCTAAGGAGTCAAATACACTGGGCAACGCCACTGACAGATGTGGGCCACCGACGTTGCAACAGCTCTGCCAACGAAACTTCCTTTCCGCCGGAATGGCGATGCAAAAGTTCACAAGTCCTGACGTTGCATCTGACAACCAGGTACAACTTACAGGCTGGCCGAATCTGTGGGGCATGCTGTACACATGTGCTGGCATCAGGGCAGGTGCAGACAAAAACATCGCTGCATTGCAGCGGCAATGCCGCCCAGGACACCTAGGACGAATCTGACTGTGGTTGCCACCATGGCAGCACACACGTTCACTGCAGGAAGCCACAGCTTCACCAGTGCTGCAAGCCGCTTACGGGCCGTAGGAGCAAGAAGGGGTGGCACATGCAGTGTCATAGCACTGCTCCGAGACTCTCACAGCACTGCTATCGCACTGCAGCATCATGGTCAGTCACATGTCTCCAAACTTAGGAGCCTACGCTGCGTTGGCTTGGTCCAAGGGGTTACTGCAAGCACGTTCCACGTGCGGCAGCGTGCTTGCCAAGGACGACATGCACAGCCTGTCTTGCAGTTTTGCGCCGCACATAAATGCAATACAACTTGTACAAAACAAATGTGCAAAGACACTGAAAGGCTGTGGCAGCCCTGTCAGCCTGCTATCAGATAGCACGACTCTATCATAGAACACTGCTATGATAGCAGTGAGCAGGACAAGGCAAGCACAGTGTGGTGCATCACTACTGATGTGAACCTGCCCTGTTCAGTAGGCTGCAGCACCCACAACTGACGCCTTGCGACCGCAGAGTCAGTGACTGACTGCTTAGTCTGCAAACAAGAGCACCTAGGAACCTAACACAGTAGAAACTGCCACCGCCGTACTAGTGACCACCACTAGTCATAATTGCATCGCGGCAACCCAGAGCACGTGAACACTCATGCAAGCCATCAGCACAAAGCGTCCAACTAGGTACACAATGTGGAACAGAGCATCTCATGCACATCAATGCACGCACATGTCGCAATCAGCTGGCTGCGCGTGCCCTTCACTAATGCCCCAAAGGGGGCATGCCCGCATCAATATCCCCACACCGCCAGGCCCACACAATTCGAATTGCCTTTGCTCAGTCCAGCTTGCTCATGGGTCCGGGTGTACCAGCTCGTGACCTTGCCAGCAGCGGGGTCATGCTGCGCCTGTGCCCTCCCCTTGGGCTGTCGTTTCCTGCCTGAATATCATCTGGCATCTGCATCACCTCCTCCCAGGGCTGCATATGTCCTGCAGCCTGTGCTTGTCCAGCCTCTTGCACCCTTGCACCAGCACCGGCAACGTCCAACAATCCGTCACCAGCACCAGCACCGGCACCGGCACCATCAGAAGACAAGCCATCAGGTGAAGGTGCACTGGGGTCCAGGGCCAAGCAAGTTACTCCGGCTGCAGGCAGGGCTGCCACCACGGTGGTGTCATGTATGTCGAGTGACTGGCGTGCTGTGGGCTGTGCTGGAGCGGGTGAGCAGGTGTTGACCAGCGCGCTGAGTGCAGGCAGGGGTGAGCGGGCAGAGAGCTCCACTTGCATCAGCTGAGGGGCTGGGAGCTCTTGCGAAGCACAGGGCACCAGCATCATGGAGCGCGTGCGCCGCACTGCACATGCAGCACAGGGAGCATGACCGGTGGCAACACACAGCAGCGTCAGCAGTCATTCCTAGGTGTTGCCTTAGAGCCGTCCGGCACTGCCACTCTGGAAAAGTGGCTTGCCAGGCAAGCGCATGCAGGGCCTAGTTGGCAGTCACTCATGCTGACCCCAATAACGAGCATGCTGCTTACACGGCATCCGCCAGCAAGAGAATTAGGGAGAGAGAGAGAGCCGCATGTGGCATGCGGTGAATGCAATAAGGCACACAGGGCTGCCGTGCTGAGCGCAACCCTCACCTGCTGTCCTGCGCCTCAGCGTCTTGTCGCACCAACCTGCCACAGCTGCAGATGCAGCCAGCAGCCAGTCACTGCCGAATGCAGCCAGGTCCTCCAAGAACCAGCAGGTGACCAACAGCACCAGCAGCGTAGTCCACAGGCGAGTGGACCCCAGCACGCTTCGCAGCAGGCCACCTATGGTGCTTTCCGCTTTTGCTCCCTGCGAATCAATTTCAAGGAAACAAGAGCCATGAGCAGGATACCACTAATCTGGGTTTGTCAAGCTCCAGAGTGGCAAACATCCATGCAGTGCTTCCATGCAACATCTCACGTGCATGCAGCAGCAAGCAAACGATATGCTAAATATTGCAGCCCCTTACCTTCTTATCCTTTGGCAGCTGTGGCATGAGCGCATCCAGTGTGGCCGGTGCGTTGGCAGCATTCTTGTAGAATTTCCTGCGGGCGTGCTGCTGCTGGTTGCGAGGGTTCTTGTACTGCTCTTGTCCTGTGATACTGCTGCAGGCGGTCTTGTAGTATGTCCGGCGCAGCTCCACACTGGTGTCAGCCCCGCTTGCAGCCGCTGCTAGCACGCCCTCAACGCTACTGTCCGCTGCTGTCTCTTGCTCAGGCAGCAGCTGCTGCTCCTCGGCACCGTGTGGCATGTGGGCCTCATACTTGTTAACGGCCCTGCTGCGCCTGCACTCCATGTACGCATGGGGGTCTGTGCTGATCCCTGCAGGACTGCAGTCAAGGTCCAGTGTGCTGACGTCAAGGTACTGGGCTCCCGCCTCTTCTGCCTGCCGCCTGTGCTGCCACGACGATGCCTGCACGCCCTCGTAACTGTTGGTCAGGGCGCGCAGCTGCTCCCGCGCGTGCTCTGTCGCGTCCAAATGCTGCTGCTGGCTGCCACCGATCACTGCGTCCCATGCTGCATGGGCACTGCTCGCTGTGCTGGGGCCTGTGAGGTAGGCAGTGGCTTCGGCTACTGCTGCAGCGTCTGAAGTGTGCGATGCCTGGCCCTCGTATGTGTTTGTGCTGGCGCTCACGTCAGCACACGCTGCTGGCTGCGCAGCGCAGTCTGGCTCCAAGCCAGACAGCCAAGAGGCGTCTGCTGCTGCTGCTGCAACGGCTGCAGGAGAGCGCACCAGCAGGAGCTCTGCCACTGCCGCAGCAGAGAGCACCGTGCTGGCACCTTCGTAGCTGTTGCTGGCTGCTGCCTCAGCACATGCATCTGCATGGGCTGGGTTGCTGCAATTCAAGTCCAGCACGGCAATCTGGGGCAGGCGGTTGCAGGTTGGGGGGAACCAAGCTGGCCTTGGTACGTGCTGGGGCACCTGCAGTAGGAGCAGCATAGTTGATGTGCAGCACCTTGTTTGCCAGCTTCATGCTTGAGATGGTTGTTGCACGGCATGCAGCTGACAACCACCTGATACTTGCAGGTGGGTCCAAGCAGCTGCTTAGCAACGTGTGTGCCCCAAGCATCGTCAGAGCTCCTGCAAGCAGCTTGCTGCTAGAACGGCCTTGACCTGCTCCTTACCTTGACCTCAGGCAAAATCAGCTGCTTGGCACAGTACGTGAGGCTGTCCTGCAGGTCCTGCCCCAGCTGTGCTACGTCTGCTGTAGTCTGCCTCCAGTCGTGCATATCTGCAATCTGCCTGAGGTACCCGCCTGCTCCAACAGCTGCATTGCCGAAGGAGCTGTCCCACTCTGCGGGTGATTGGCTGCAGGAGCAGTGCACAAGACATTCCCAGGGGGTTTGATGTGCAAGAATCTCTCGCACACTTGTTCTTGTAACCACACAATGCACAAGCAGGTCAGGCTATCATCGCTTGGAGGTTCACTGGCTCAGTCTGCCGCACCTGGCATGCAGCAGGAAGACCACCAGTATCAGGACCACAGCAGCACAGCAGCGTATGCAACGTCTGGAGTAGGTGTTCAGACCGTCTGCAGGCTGCAAATGGGTCCCAACTGCAGGCTCCCCATGATCGCTTGAGCTCCTACGACTGCTGAAGGTGCTGAAGGCCTGCTGGTCTGGCTTTGCCTGCTTTCTGGCTTTATCCTTGAAGGCATCGATAGTTCTATCTTGCTTCCTCATTGTCCCTGGGGGTCCGAATGAGAGGTGCTGCTGCTGAAAACAGACGCAACAGCGAAAGGTACTGCAGGTTGTTTGACCAGCTTCCGGGAGGACGTAGAGGCAACTGAAAGATTCTTAAGTTGTCAATTAACGTTGGAAGAGGAGCCTCAGCGGGTACTGGTGCTGGGTGGGTGCATCGGGGATTTCAGCTGACTGTGAGTCTTTTGCGCCCAGCGCCCTAGCGTGGGCACACAAACGAGAAATTGACAGTGTATGACAACTGCAGCCAACTAGAAGCACACCATCCAGCCCCGCTAAGCCCCTGCATGTTCATGGCAATGAACTTGATCAGCAGAATGCTTGGGATAGTGCAAGAGAGGGCTCTAGGATGCTGCTGCACCTTGAAAAGAACGTTCAGCATGGCGTCACAAGGTTAATGCTGGCGTCACAAGGTTAATGGTGTCACATCATGACTCGGTGACTAGTGTGGAGCACTGGTGCGCCGCCAGTGTTCGTGTTGTGGGGCACCCCAGAAGCAGACAGACAAGCACAAACAACCAATACTTACAAGCGTCACCTTTTGTGTACACTGCGTGCTACGTGTGACCCCATGACCCACAGGTGGTAGCACCAACACGGATGCCAGCACAACTGGCCAACACATACAACTTTCAACTGCCTGCACTTGGCTGTGACATGTGGCTGCTGCTGTCAGAGCATGAGCGCTGTCGAGTGCAGGTCCAACGGCTTGTCACATGCCAACACAGGCACCTGCTCCGTATCCTGCCTGCACCTGCAACAAGCAGCAAAGGTATCACCAGACGGCACCATCGTGAGGTCAGTTTGTAACATGGGTGTTCAGGCACGTCCTGACATTGCAGCGATAAACAGCAACAGGTGCTGCCGCTCTGCACAGCATATGGCCACATGCCTACCATGCTACAGCTGGATAACTGCATGCAGGCACCACCACATGCAACCATCACTGTGACAGTGAAATCAGCCCTGCTGGATCAACGCGCACAGCATCCAACCGCAGTGCCAGAACGCCTTGCTTCCAAAGTGTGACACTTACTCATCCCCGATGACATGGCAGCCCCCGCCAGCAGCCCGAAGGGCCCCAGTGCAATGGCACCCACAAGAGGCAGCGCCCCACTGGCCATAGCACCGCCAGCGCTTTGCGGCTTTATGCTTGCTTTGCCCAGGCTGCGCAGTGTGTTGGTCATGTTGGCCAGTAGGGTGGCGTAGGTCTGCTGTGTGCCATAGCGCTCGATGCTCTCGATGAATGAGTAGGTTGCTGCCCCTGTGTATGCTGTTGCTGACAGCTTTGCGGTGTCAGCTGCTGTTGTGTTGTCATCACAAGCTCCCAGCTGGATCACAGTGCCACCTGTGAGTGGGTGAGTGAGTGAGATGGCATGGGAGCAAGCATTGTGACCAGCGTCAACGGCAGGAAGCTTCAGCTATGCATGTGGAGCGCAGTCTCTCTTGTGACTCCTGATTGGAAAAAAACAGCCTGGCTTCCCAAGTGCTATGCTGCGCATGTCAGCAGCCCCCTAGATGGTGGAGTGGCCTGGCTCCAAAGTGTCACACATGCCGCTTCAGACCCCCCGCTCCTAGCAGAAACAGGAGCAGAGTTGGAGGCGTGCCACATTGTGTCAGTGTGTGCAGCCAGCTGCTGTCACTGCTACCAACACTGAGCTGCGTTCACCCCCATGCTGCAGTCAAAGGTCTTGCCAGGCTGGTCCCCACCTGCTGTGCCGCGCATGTTTGTGCGCCTCCACTGGGACAGCCCCCCTGGCTTGTCAAGCCTGATGTCATAAGGCAAGTCCAGCATGGTACCTGCACAACCACAACAGCCCAAGGCCCATCGTCAGGTCATCAAACAGCTGCAACACATACTTGCACCCTGTTCCTTCTACTACAGTCAGCAACAGAACCAGCATAACAGTGTGCCACAAAAGGTCAAGGGTTCAATGTGGAATCCAGCTGTGCGAGCTCTCTTGCTTTTTAGGAGGCTGCTGGGGCTGACTCAGTGCGGTTGAGGCTTTGAATGCCAGGTTGACTTGCACCAGAGGCTATGACTCACCTGAGTGGCAGCTGTCAAACAGTGCATGCAGCAACACTCCTGAGGGCAGGCCGTGCACCAGGAGGCGCGCCAGCTCTGTGTCCCGGATCTGGCCAGCCTGCTTGAAGTCTGTGGGCAGCAGTGTGCCGTCATAGTCCTCTTGGTCTGCGGTGAGCACCACAAGCACAGAGACAGTGTGAGCAAGGTGCGGTAAGGCGGGCGGGAGAGAGCAGGGGAGGGTAGGAAGGCTAGAGGGAGGGCGAGAAGGCCTCCCCGAGGGAGGAGGGGAGAGAGGCCACACCCTCAGGCGTACAGTGCCAATGCATGTGTACAGTGCATCGTCTGCTACGTAGCAGGTGGCGCTCATGTGACAACAGGTGACGCATATGCTCCTCGGCCCTAGCCTGAGGTGTGGGAGCCAAGCATCATACTGCCCTTCATGCCCGTCAACAGTCAGTGACGCTCCCTTCGCCTCTGCCCCTGCCGCTGTTGCTACCTTTACCCCTGCTCGCGCTCACATGCATTTTTTCATGTCTTTCATGCGACTACCATGGCCGCTGTAGTGGAAGAACAGAGAGTGGATTCAAGCCTGTCTAGTGCCGACTAGTCAACCCCCTTCTGCCCCTGCCTCTGTTGCCACCTCTGCCTCTGTTCACATGTCATGTCCTTCATGCGGCTACCATGGCCGCTCAACAATTAGTAACCCTCCCTTCGCCTGCACCGCTGTTGCTACCTCTGCCTCTGCTCGCGCTTACATGTCATATCCTTCATGCGGCTGCCATGGCCGCTGTAGTGGAAGAACAGAGAGTCGCCAGGCTTAGCGTCAGCCACAAGCCAGCTGCAGGCCCGCAGGATAACATCCCTGAAAGGCACAAACTCCCTGCCCTTGGAGTGGTCATCATCCCGCAGCACTACGATCTGACTGGGGCTGAAGCCAAAACGGTTGGTCAGCAGGTACTGCGGTGTGTGGAGACAGCAGCGGGTGTCCACATGGGTCAGTGCAGATATCAGTCAGACCTCCAGGGGTCACATGCGTTCTTCCATTGTATGCCAGTCCTGCACATGTGCATTCTACGTGTGCTCTGCTGGACTTAGATCTCAAGAGCCTGTGCAAGGCAAAACTAGCCGTCTGCAAGTTACTTCCAAAGACACAAGGTTCAGACCATTCCCGCCTGCTGCTTGGGTATAACCAGGCAGATTCTGGCAGAGCGGTGCGCTGTCAGGGATGCAGCCTGCAGGTCAGCTGACCACCTCTTTGGTGACCCCACCACCACCATGCACACACCTGCATGCATTGGATGTCGTTACTGGGTCCGCGCAGCTGTGCTTTGGTGCCTGGGTAGCTGCAGGCTATCAGCAGCGCTTTCTTCCTGCCCCTGTTGCCTGCACTGGGGCTGGGGGTCAATGCTGGCTGTGGGCCAGGCCCAGACTGAGGTGTTGCTGGCCCAGGACTTTGCTGCTGTACCAAGCTTTGGCTGGGTTGTGCTGGGGGCGTGCTAGGCCTGCCTGCAAACACGCTGCCAGCGTATGGTGGTGGTGAAGGTGGAGGGGTCGAAAACCCAGCATACTGTGGTTTGATGACCAGAGGTGGTGCGTATGGCCGTTGCTGCTGCCCGCCTTGCGGCTGCTGCTGAGATAGCTTCTCCATCTCTTTATTGGCCAACTCTTCTGCTTTAGCTAGCAGCTTTGACAGCTTGCCCATGGCTGCAGTCACTGGGTCACTTGAAGGTCACCACGCCCTGCAGCAGGCCTTGCACGAGTGCCGGGAGTCTGACGGGGCAAGTTGATATACTTGAGGTGTGTTCACGGCCGTATATAGATGTTTTGAGCGCGAGGGACAGACTTGGTAGTGAATCACCCAGATCTCCGGTCTGGCACCGGCAGTGATACCCTAGTCGACTCGAGCTTATGAGCTTTGTTGGAGGCTCATGAACTGGAAAAACGGACGACGTGCGCGATACCTACACCTCAAGATGCTGGGAATAATTTGATTAATTATTCTTTTTTTTTTTGATTCAAAAGTGAGTCCATGACAGGAATGACAGCTGCTTACAGGTGATCACCTCATGAGCTGCAGGCAGGTTCCCAAATCTCCAAAGCCGATAAACACCCAACAGAGGCATTGACAGCAAACTCAGTGGCCGCACGCTATTCGTGTTGCAATTGCCACCTCCACTCCCCCCCCCCCCCCCAACCCTCCTCCAGCCCTCAGGGCCTGCTGATGGTGTTGCCTGATATCAACCTGAGAGCAGCAGAGCTTAGTCACTTGGTCTGCTGCACCCCCCCCCCCCCCCCCCCCCCTAAGAGCCGACCGCAAGCAATTGCTGTTGCAACAGCACATGCATATTGCCTGATGCCAACCGAGCAGCCCCGGCTGTACGTACACACCAACACAAGTGGTAGTTGTTGGGTGTGCACATCCGTGTGAAGCTGCCGCCACAGGCAGCCTCTTGCAGAGCCTATACCAGTATTCTTGGTGCGCCAAAATGCACCCTTGCCACGGCTGCACAGGCACACTACATTGAGGCTTCAAGCCCCATGCAACAGAACACCAGCCAGAACACAGGCTGAGTCGCCCACAATAGGTGCCGCAAGGCAGACTGCTGAGAACAAGCACACCCACACAAGTACACACGACCCCAGCCCTGCGTGTGTTTGTGTGTGTCCAAAACAACTAACTCCCACCCGTCTCGCGGGATCCGATACCAATACACTCTTCCAGCAAGAGTCACAAAAGCCATACTTCATCACGCAAAGGCTGCTGATCTGCAGCATGCTGGACCCCTCTTGTTCAGAGGGACTGGCCAGGTGCACAGGTGCCACCTGTGGGGTCACCTGGAGAGCTGACCTGCAGCGATCAACAAGTAAATGTGTGGTGGGACATAGCGGCACACTTGCTACGATCCCTCACCGTCACCATGACCCCCCCCCCTCCCCCCCCCCCCCCCCCCCCCCCACCACCACAGACATCCGCCCTCTCCTTCACATCCGCGTGCGCGTAGGCTGGACCTCCCACTTATGGAAGCAGTGGCTTTGCATGCGAGGACCAGGCCACAGCTGCCCAGACAGAATAATGAGTGGTGCGAACAGAGCACAAGGAATGCCTCACATACAGCTCTGCGTGTGGTACAGGCACCGAAGTGCCAGCTACAGCAGTGTCAGCACCAGCAGCAACACCTCAGCAGCATCAGCAGCAGCAACATCATTGGACAGCACTTGCAAATGACACAAGGTCTGCCCCAATCAAGCAGCACAACCTGCCAAAACCCTCAGCACAAAGAGACACACCTGCACAAGCGCATGCAGACCTCCATGATGCAAAACCCTGTGTACTCTACAGTGTCTTGCACATGAAGCCACTTTTGGCAGCTGATGCACCAAGAGGATGGCCTCTCTGATTATTCACTTGGCTACCAACCACACCCAAAAGCACACACACCAAAGACAAATAGGAACAAATAATGCACCTGCTGCTGCTGATGGCAGTGTCGCTGCTGTTGATACACAATGCGTGATACAATTGAGCTGAAGCTGGAGCACATGGACACTGGTCCTTACCCCACACAATAACAGCTTGCGGGAAGGCTTGAGGACGCACGCACTGCCACAGTGTGTGTAAGTAAGACACTGACAGTGTACATGCAGCGGGCACCAGGCAGTGCAAATGGCAATGCAAGGGCCCTGGCATGTGCCCATGCTTTGCAGCATGGGCAAAGAAGCAACCTGTCAGCAAAACGCCAAAGCAAACATGCATGGGCTTGTGCTGACGAGCGCATGCATGCATGGGTGCATAGGGCAATGTAGCGCCCACTTGAGGCAGACATGCACAACAAATGCCGGTCTGCAGCTGAGCATAACACTGATAACCTGTGCTGTAATACTGTCAGTCAGAGCAATGGACAGGGCTCGGCTGCAGAGCTCCTGCCGGCGCAGAGAAAACAGCACACCCGTATGAATACATACACAGCACCCATCAAAGACCACCCACATGTGGTGTTGTGGCTTCAGGGCCTGCTGCAAGAGTGTCACGCATACAGTGGCTGCACGCCTGCTGCACAAACCTGTGACACCTACTCAAGTGACAAATCAAACCGCCATGAACGGAAAAGAAAACCATTGAACAGAAAACCACTGCCTGCTAAAGGGTCACTGACTGCACACGATCACGCTCAGCCCTGTCTTCCCAATGCACACGATGCCAGAAGAGCCTATACCCTTTGATCCCCTCTTCCTTGCAGCTCCTGAACCCAGCCACACGCCCAGCTGATCACAGCTGTAGACGCTGCCCCTGAACTCACACCAATCAACACCCTCACCACAAAGCCCCAGCTTCCAAATTCACCACCAGCTCAAGCCCAACCTCCCATATTCCCCAGCACCCCATCCAGGCCACTATGGCGGCTCCTCACACATCCCACATCGCCTCCCTGCAGGTGGCCTCCCAGTCACCAGAGAAGCCGTCAGGGGCACTGCCCAGGCCTGTGTCGACCATGTAGGCAGCCACAGCCGCCATGAGCTTGCAGGAGACGTGGCGGATCTGCTTGAAGGGAGGGAACAGGTAGCCGTGAGCCAGCTCATCCAGGGAGGTCATGCAGGACAGCGCCTCTGCAGCAACAAGGAAGACCTGCAAGCAGCATCACAGCACAGTGAGCGTCAACGCAAGCTGCCAGGGTTGACTGGAGCCAGGGGTTGCAGGAGCCTTTTCTGCCCAGGAGTGACAATGAATTCATTCACATGCACTCCGTCCAGCAAGAGCTGAACATAGCCGACAACCGCACAGGCGTGTGGGCCTGGAGCAACAAAATCAACTAGGTTCCTTGGTCACGCAAATCATTACTACAAAGAACGTTTGCTATCTAGATCCTGAGCAAGGTACAGCAAAATGTTTCACCTCATTGGGGATAGCTGTTGCCTTGGTCAGCACGGCAGCATGGCCCACGGCAGGGAAGATGTATGCGTTGTTGGCTTGCGCA
The DNA here is from genome assembly GCA_007449985.2 of Desmodesmus armatus. NCBI lineage: Eukaryota > Viridiplantae > Chlorophyta > Chlorophyceae > Sphaeropleales > Scenedesmaceae > Desmodesmus > Desmodesmus armatus. Next base: position 117,274 of record VIIQ02000679.1, read on the forward strand.
GGCTGCAGGGGCTCACAGCCATCGTAGCACATCGCTGGGAAGGGACTGCCACTGGCAAACAGCACAGTGCCCTTGGTCCAGTTCACCTGTACCACACAAAATGCACCGCAGAGCTCAACACCTAGCCACATGGGCACTCTTGTGGCGCAGGAGGATAGGGCAACCAGGGACTGGGTCAAAACCACGAACTAAGGTTTGGTGACCAAGCAGTGCTCCCAGCTAAGCATTACATGTTGGCAGGCAACCCACTGTTCGCCAAGCACTTGCAGGTGGCAGCGCCAGGCCTGGGTTGCAAGGTTCCAAGAGCATGCTGGCCTCAGCACACTGCCATAACATAATGACAGCGTCGCATGGCACCCACCGCCTGCTCAAAGCTGCACTCCGCCTTGGACGTGGGGTTGGACAGGGGGAAGATGAGCGGGCGGGTGTTGATGTCTGCCATGGCCTCAATCACGTCCTGGGTGAAGGCATTCGCGACTGTGCTGACGCCGACCAGGATGCTGGGGCGCAGCTGCTTGACTGCAGACAGCAGATCCTCCGCTGGTGCGATGTCATGCGCAAAGGGCAGCTTGTGGTGCGCCATGGTGCCAGTGGTGGCGTCAGACCGCGATGCAGTCACCAGGCCGCGGGAGTCCATGAAGTAGCAGTGCTGCGTGGCGGTACATGTGGCAGTGAAGTGAGCGGAAGTTGAGGTCTAGAAGAGGTGCCAGGGTGCTGCGAATCAAAAGCTGAGCAGCCGCACGACAGAAGTCAGCACAAATTTCTCCTGGGTTTTGGTGTAGGGCTGGCAAGTGCCTTCCTTTTTATTCCTGCATGAGTACTATGTATGTAGGTAGGTATGCTTGCAGCAGTACCAAAGCCAGGCGTTGCTAGCCCCCCAGCACACCTTGCGTGCCTCCTCCATCGTCATTGTGGTGCCCTCCTGTGCGGCCTGCTTCACCAGTGCTTGAGAAATGAGCTCTCCAATGCCAGTGCCGGCCTCGCCTGCCCCGTAGAACAGCACCCGCTGGTCCTTGAGCTGCTGGCCGTTGGCACGCAGCGCAGAAAGGATGCCAGCCAGGGTGATGCAGGCTGTCCCCTGTAACACAACACAGCCGCACATGCTACACTCATGTGCCCAAAAAACAAGCACCTGTCAACAGCAGAACAGCCTGCTCTTCAGGCATTCCAGCCCAGGCGTAACGCACTGTCACAGCGCTCCCACCGTTAGTAAATACGCACACGTCAGCTAAGTGTCAGCTGTCCAGACAACCCTGCGCGCACGGACCTGGATGTCGTCATTGAAGCAGCATGCCCTGTCCTGGTAGTTCTCCAGCAGCCTGAAGGCGTTGTTGTTGCCAAAGTCCTCAAACTGCACCAGCATGTGTGGCTGCCATGCTGCCAGCGCAGTCATGAACTCCTCCATGAAGCTGTCGTACTCAGCACCAGTGATGCGCCTCTGCAGCAGGACACAAACAACACACAACGTGAGGCACACAGCAAACTCTGTGACAGCGTGCAACCAACTTAGGCATGCTGGGGCAATCTGCGCAACTTTCTACAAAAAACAATGTGCAATAGGTTTGACAGGCAGCAAAACATGCAGACCAACATCAACTGGCTGCTATCTAGGGCAAGTAACAGTTGCAGCATGACCAGGGGGAAATCTCACCTGCCTCAGCCCCCTGTACCTGCAGGCAACATCAAAGCATGACGCAGAGCCTTCAGCACCTATGCAGCGGGATGATCGCATGCTTGCGACAACGCACAAGCTGGCAGCGAGCGTGTTGCCCTCCGTTGCAGATACCCAAACGCTGGGATCATTGCAAGCCAACTGGCCACTGGTGCTGGCACTGCTTTCTTCCCAACAGGTTGAACCGCACATGAAACACAACCATGTACTGTACATACACACGTACTTGGGGTCTGCCAGCAGGGCCTCGTTGTTGGTGCCGACATCCACGCAGATAGGCAGGCAGTGGGAGGGGTTGACGCCAGCCGCCGCTGTGTACAGCTGGATCTTGCCCTCACTAATGCCCATGCCGTTGCAGCCAAGGTCGCCGAGCCTGCGGTCAGCACACAGCGACTCCTGTCAGAACTCACTTCACACATGCTCCTGCCATGTAGCTGCGCAACACAGGAGCCCACACTGTCTTGACCACCCAGCCGAAGCCACCGATACATGTGGGCGCTGCCGTGCTGGCTGCAGGAAAGAGGAAACCCCTGGTCAGCAAACACAGCCCTCATGATTGCATGCCACCTTGAGCGTTGAGCGGTTCAAACTCGTGGGGGTCATGCCAGGCTGGCACACTCACCCCAGGATGCGCTCGCCGTCTGTGACGACTGCCACCTTGACGTCCTGCTGCTGCCAGGCCTTCAGCTTCTTCACCAGGTTGCCACGGTCACGCAGTGACACGTACAGGCCCTGGATGGAGCAGGACAGTACCAAGGCAGACAGTGGTTTGGTTTGCTCTGAGAAAACTTACTGGGCGCGTGTGACTCGTGCCAGCACAGCTGCGGGCTTGCATTGGTGGCCACAAGCAAGGTGACAGTAGGCAGCAGAAAGAAACACAGCCCTGTAGTTGCATGCAGATGACGGACCAATACAAAGGCGTTTAGGAAACAGAAGTCCCAGCACACGCATGACTGTGACTTAGGGAGAAGCATGCCACACACATGCGCCGTTTGGGTCCAACACGCGCCCCCACCTGTGTCAGCATGGGCAGCTCATGGTAGGTCTGACAGGCCTCACCCACTGTGGGTGTGTAGATGAAAGGCAGGATCTCCTCCGTGCGAGTCATCAGCTGCAACAAAAAGGTGCAAAACACGCTGACGTTGACGCACAGGATGCTACTGTAGTACTTTTGCAATGCTGCTGCAGATGGTGCATGTCGGATGTAGTGATATGCCATGTTGAAACTGCAGCATCCACCCTAACACACTTGTGACAAGTCAGCGGGCCGCACTACTGCCAATGCTTACCATGTGGAAGTAGACGCGAGGGTTGAACAGCTGCAGGTCGCGAAGGAACAGATACCTTGCAATGGGCGTTTTGGTGGCCCGGAACCGCTTCATGTCATGGTGGCACACTGTGTTGCCTGCAGGAATGCAGCAAGGAAAGGCACAGCGCAAGGTTCTGAGGCATGGCAGGATGGGGTGACAGCATGGTGCAGGCACCTGCATGCGCCTCAGCGTTATAACGTGCGGTTGGCCTGCACGCCACCAATCGCTCTTGTGCCGCCCAGTCTCACCTATCTTTTGGTAGCCGCCAAACAGGGTGTCAAGGTCGACAGCAGCGTTGAAGTTGTTGTTCAGGGTGTTGCTGGGGATGCTGGAAAGGCTATCGACACTGGCAAGTGAGCTGATGCCCACAGCCATGCTGGAAGATGTGGCCTTGGTGGAGGTCGTGCTGGGCCTGCACACAGTCAAATAAAATGGCACGCTTCATCGCGCGAGGCTACCAAAGAGCAAGCAAAAACATGATAAACGCCTGCTCAGAAGGTGAAACGGGTTTGGGGTCACCCTGCACTGCCAGGTATGAGTTTCATTCGGCAGCCCTGCACTTGTTCATTGCGGCATCAGTGTGGACGGCATGCTGTGCGCACCTCTGCTGCTGCCTGATGCCACCAGGCCTGGCCACTGCACAGCATGAAAGGGGTCTTCTTTGCAGATCCACACCACGGGCACCTGGACACAAGACAACAACGGCTGCCATCAGGGGTTCCACCGGACCTTCATGAGATGACGAAGTACAGCCCAGCCTGCAGCCCAGCCTTGTGAACACTGTGGCCGCACGCTGCAGCTAATATACATGATCACATCATGCTGTCCCTGGTTGCTCAGGCTGTGGCCACGCTTACACGTCCTCAAAACAAGCATGCGCGCGGATCCTGCAACTGCAAAACTTGCCCGCACCTGCAAGCCTCATGCTCGCCATGACGATGCCACGGCACTACCAAAACTACTGGCAAAGGGCTTGTCTGGCGGAGCTCGCCGCTGACTGCTTGGTCCACAGCTGTTGCAAGCAAGCTGCTTCGTGCGACTGCTACACAGCAGTCTAATGCTCTGATCGTGAATATGTTTGTACGTTTTGTTCAGAACATAGTTACATAGGCCTATGTGGTGCCTGCAAGACCCCAAACCATGATGATGACCAATGTCACTCTCCCGCCATCATTATCAGCAGTGGAGAACCCCAGTGCCCTCAAAGGCCTGGCGAGCCAAGCAAGATACAGCTTTCAGCGCTTCTATGTACACACAAACACATTCTCACATGCACACCACACAGGGCCACTGCCCCCAGATCAGCCAGCAGGTGGCTGGCTGGCTGGTGGCTGCTGGGCTGCTGCGGGGTTGCCTGCCTGCTGCTGCTGCATGTACTGTACCAAATTGGCCTGCTGCATGTTGGCGGCATTGATGGTGGGCCACATCATGCCTTGACCTGCGACACCTGGATGCACACCAGCCGCGGCCATGCCAGCAGGCACACCTCCAGCCCCCATCGGCTGCAGCAGCTGCATCTGCTGCATCTGGGCCATGTTCATGCCGGCAAGCTGCTGCTGGTTCAGAGCACCTGCAGCAATAGAAGACACAGCCAGCTTGATGTCAGCCAAAATTGCCAATCTGGTGCGTAACGCACTGCTACAGTTCAGTCACCAAGGGGCACATACAAGGGTGGCAGACAGCTCCTGCCCTGGCTCATTACCTAGGCTTCCTGCTCATGCCACTCAAGCTTGATCAACCCACCTAGACACTGGAACAGACCGCTGCCAGGCATACCCTCAAAACATACCTGCATGTGGCATTGCGCCAGCCACCATCGGCTGCATGTTGGCAGGCCGCACAGGCGTAGCCATCTTGCCTGCCATGCCAGGCGCGGCAGCAGGCGCAGACACTGCAGGCATAGCCATGCTGCCTGCAGCCCCACCGGCCACAAGCTGCTGCTGCTGCAGCTGCGCACTGTTGGCCTTGGAGAGCTGCCCAGACTGTGCCGCCATCTGCGCTTGTGCCAGCTGTGCAGGCGTCATGGCAATGCCCTGCATGGCCGCTCCACCCTGCATCTGGAAGCCAGCCATGCGGGCCTGTTGTGCCTGCAGGCAACACAAGGGGGACGTGCAACATGCAATGATGCTATGCCCATCTCATTATGCTGTACGCCACCAAACTGGCTAGACATATGCCCGTACTGAAGTAAAGGGAGCGAGGCTGGGCAGGAGTTTGGCAGACAGGGATCACTAAGGGGGGAACTGTTCCTGTCGCTCGACTTGTGCACCAAGCAACCGCGCCATGATGCAAGTTCACGGGTCACAGACAGCATGAACCAGCCACCCACCATGAGCTGCTGCTGCTGCTGCTGCTGCTGAACGTACTGCTGCTGCGCCTGCGCCTGCGCCCGCTGCTGGGGCGTCATCACGGCCTGCTGCTGCGTGGTTGGTGACGTCACCTGCCCAGGCTGCTGCATTGGCTGCTGCATGCCAGCCTGCTGCTGCTGGGGCTGCTGCGGCTGCATCCCTGGCTGCTGCTGCTGACCGGGTACCGCGCGTTGCTGCTGTTGCTGAGCAGCCAGTTGCTGCGCCTGCATCAGCATCAGGGCCTGCTTTTGGTGCTCTGCACTAAGGTTCCCAGAACTCGGTCCACGCGGCGCCATCGGTGTGATGCCGCCCCCTGCAGACGACGCGCGACCGCCCCCAGAACTGGCTGCTGCTGCCGCCGCTCGCTGCTGCTGCTGCGCTGCCTGTGTGGCTGCGTTGCTGCCCTGTGTCATGAGGCCTGGGCTTGCTCCTGGCATTGCTGCAGCTGCCATTCCCCCAGGTAGGGATCCAGACCGCTGCTGCGCCATGGCTGCAGCACAATGACATACCACCGGGCAAAGCCAGGCACACAGCACGTTGGGGACAGTCACAGCATTGTCAGCTTGTTCCTGCAAAAGAATGCTGACACCATCAAGATTCACGGGTTGTGTAACAACAAACCTCTCTTTCACACACCGCTGTTTTTGGCACCAGCATTGCAAATGCAGTACTGACGGAAGCACTGCAGATGTGTCAGATGGTGTGGCATGTTCAGCCCGACTGCAACCAAACTCACAGCCAGCAAAAGCTTACCGGCTGCTGGCAAGGCACCAGGTTGCTGCTGGCCAGCAACCTGCTGGCCCATCCCCTGCACTCCTTGCGCTGCCATTGCTGCAGCCTGCATCTGCTGCTGTGCCTGCGCTTGCGCGACCGCCGCCTGCTGCTGCTGTGCCGTCATCTGCTGCATGCCACCAGCCTGCATCTGCTGCTGCATCGCACCCACAGCTGGACCTGCCGCACCCATGGCGGCAGCAGCACCAGCCTGCTGCTGCTGCATTTGCATCTGCATCTGCTGCTGCGCAGCAGCTGCCTGCTGCGCTTGGTGCTGTGCCGCCGCCGCTGCTGCAGCTGGTGCCTGTGCCTGCTGCTGTGCTGCAGCCTGCTGAGCGGCCTGCTGTGCTGCAGCCTGCGCAGCCAGCTGCTGCCGCTCAAGCTCCAACTGCCGCTTGTGCGCCTCCTCAGCCTGCAAGCACAACAGGTCGCAAAAAACAATTAATGCCACCTTCAGCACCATGCGACACAGTGCTCGGTGGCTGGTACAAGCTTTGAGAGACAATCATCAAAAAAATTGGTGTAGGGCAACCGTGCAGCAGGCGACACACAGCTGCGCAGCCAGCTTGCTTGTAGGGCGGCAGCACACGCCAAATGCCACCTTGCAGCGTTCGGGGCCGCGCGTTTTCAGCGAGGCTGCAGATCTAAGCCATATACAGTGCATGCCACCTGCTGCTGTTCGTTAGCTCATGCCAAGTGTCAGCACACTTGCTGCACTGACCTGCGTGATCTCCAGAGGGTTGAGGATGCGGCCCGCTGACTGCATCAGCGCCTGCTGCGTCAGCTTGAAGTGCGAGTTGTGAGGCTCCTGCACTGTCGCATTTTGCTTGCGCACAGCATCACGGTCCTGCACAGATAGACAGACAGACAGACCCAGCAGCTTCCCACATTTGGCACAGGGCCTCAAGCCCAGGCACAGCCAGGCAGCCGCGCTCTCCAGGATGCTGAATGATGGTGCCACGGCTCAAGGAAGTTGTGTGCAGCCATCGACGGCCCTGACTGCAGTCCAGTGCAAGGCAGACGACTGACGCGACTCAAGGTCACTGCTGCAGGTGCACATGCCCTCCCTGCTCAACCGCCCTCCCCATTGGCTGTGTACAGGCCGCAGCCTACCTGCAGTATCTGCATCCTCTTCTTGGCGAAGATGGGTGCGATGTTGTCACAGTGCCGCTTCAGCAGGGTTTCAGGCACCGGCAGACTGCGCATCACCAGCTCCTTGGCCTGCAATGCCACAAACCACCAAGCCACAAACACACAAAACCATGTAAGCACCTAAACTTGACACAGGCACAGTACATTGCCAGCTGCCCAAGTACAGCGCACATGCATCTGACCAGGACAGCCGTAGGGCATGCTAGTGGTATTTTAGCCGCCCTCTGCCGAGCACACACGGCTAGTTGTAATAACACGGTGAAGGGTCCTGCACCCAGAACGGAGCCCTTGCTGCTGGCACACGTACCTGCTGCTTGGTGAGGCTGGCCAGGCTGGCGGTGTTGTTGGCAGCTGCAGCATCCAGGGGCTGCCCATCAGGCCCCAGCATAGGCTGCTCTGATGCGCTCTCGCCCTGCTTCATGATGTACGCATGGCGCTGCTTGCACCATTCAGTGCGCCGCGTCACGCCCTGCAGAGACACAGTAAACCGCAACTGCAGCGTCAGCGCCCGGCATGATGCTCACATGCGCAGCGCAAGCCCAAAAGTGCAAGCCCATTGTTGCCGACAAGGTGGTGCAAGCGCACCACAGCTCTGCAATCCCACAACAGCTACACACAGCCATATACAGTGTCATTATGTCAGCCACTGCCATCCCATTTCGAAAAGGGCCGTGCACGCACCTGCAGGACGCATGTGCTGCTGCAGGTGTCGGCAATGAAGTGCCAGTTGAAGCCGTACTCCACCACCAGCGCAGCCAGCAGGGCGTCGTCATCGTAGCCCCAGTTGTGCGGCGCACCAAGGCTGGCAGAGCGCTGCAGGCCAGATGTGCGCTGCTGCGCCATCTGGGACGGGTGCATCCTGCAGGGCAGTAGCGACAAGGCCGGGCACATGAGACAACCAGGCACCGAAAACTGGAGGAGGCTGCTGGCGCCAAACAGACACCGCCAACATGGCAACTGTGTATGCCTCTACATGATGCACGCATGAAGTACAACAGGCACCTCCTCCACGACTTGACAGGCTGCAGTTGCAGTTGCTCTCCCGCAAATCACCAATCAAAAGCAGAAAAATGGTGGACGTTGCAGCCGTGGCGGCTGCTTGTAGGCAGTGTCTAGAAAGAAATGCATCATCTCAGTGCTGTCGCTGCATAGTCTCGCAACAACCGAAGCAGTCTCTCTGCCTGCGCCCATCACACACCTGCCATGCATATCCATCCGTCCAGCGTCGCTGGGCTTAGACGCCAGCTGGCTCTTCATGCGCTTGTTCAGCCGCTGATCGCCGCCGGCAGGCAAGCTCATCTCACTGCCACTGCGCACCAGGCCGCCGGGCCCGCCAGGTGCCCCAGGAGCACCGCCCACACGCGCCCTAGGGTCTGCAGGCCTGTTGCCTTTGACGCCAGCAATGTAGTCGTCATCGTCATAGTCCCGCGCCTGCAGGCCATGAAGGACGAGCAGCGCTCAATGCTCACAGCGCACATCACGACGGTTGGATGCATTCTCTGTCTACAAGAGTGGCCCGCCTGGGATATGCCACAACTAGCCACAGCAAAAAACTCATTCCGTTCCCACAAACGGGCTTTTCTGATTATGCACATGGGGCGCCTGGCTAGGGACATACCACCGAGCACGCTGCTAGGTATCGCTCGCCAACGACTCCACCAACTGCTGCCCACCTTGCGCTTGCGCTTGTCCCTGCCTGCTGCTGCGTAGGCCTGCTGCGCCCTGTTGGCTGCGTTCATGGGCGTGGGTGTGCCGCCCATGTCGTCCATGAGCTCCTCCTCCACATCCACACGCACAGCCTTAGGCCCCTTGCGCTGCTTGCTGCGCTTGGCTGCAGGAGAAACAAACAACGCAGCAACAGTAAATAACAGTTAGGGTTGGGCTGCCGCACAGCGGGGTGGGAGGTGAGCAACGCTTTTCAGCACAACAAGCCCAACAGCTGGGCTGTTGGCTGCGCTGAGCACCATGACAACAATGAACACACCTCCTGGCTGCCAACAGTGCAAGGCGCAGCCATGGGGCAGTGACGCCTCTTAGTGATGCAAAATGAGCCCAGCTGTGAGGTAAAGCACCATAAAGTCCCAACCCTGAGGCTGTACTGCAGGACTATACACTGCAAACAAGTGTCCATCCCGTACCCAGCATGTCGTCGTCCACCATCATGGGCTCGTTCTTGCGCTCCTCAGCCTCCTTCTGCTCAGCCTGCAGCCAGGCCACCTCCCAATCTGCCTCGTAGCGCTGCACGTACTGGAAGATGCGCAGCAGGCGCCCCACATCTGCATTCTCCAAGTGCGCGATGATGCACTGCAGCAGAAAACGGGCAGCAGCGGCGGCAGCCACAACATCAGCAGCAGCAGCAGCAGCAAAGAGCCAGGGTGTCGGAGATGACAGACAGTAATGTCCATCAGAAAGACACACTTGATGCTGGGATGCTGGGTGCCAACACAGCATCAAGTGTGTTCTCTCGCAGCCCCCCTATCGCGATTTACCTCCAGACTGACTAAGCAAAACGACGGGGTGTATGTGTGCAACGCTGACGCTTTCTTGAGTTTGCGCACTGTGAGCACTAGGGTTGGCAGGGCTTGGCATGTGATGTCGATGGGTGTATGCTGCCAAGGAGGCCACCCTGGTTGGCAGTGCATCACGCCAGCAGGCAACACCCCAGCACTGGCCCGACTAGACAGATGGAGCTGCAGCCCTACAGAATGTGCCCCCTCTGCCAGCTGCCGCGCTGAAAAAGCTAGAACCTCCGACTGAACCCCCTGCTATGCACAGCTGCTGTGTAGCAGTCGCAGCACACCTGTGTGAACTCCCCATTGTTTGCCCAGTAGTGGAGGTGCGGGACGTCAATGCCAAGCTCGGGTTGCTCCAGTTCTGCCAATACTTCTGCACATGAAACACGCGTGACACCAGGAAGGGTGCGCATGAGGCGCTGCGGCCATGCAACTGGACCACCTGTCGCAACTGAGCTGACAGTTGCTAAGGGCGCGCAAGCTGGAATGCTGAGCACAAGGGCGCGCGAGACTAGGGATGACCGCCAACACCCCACGTCGCCTGCGGCATAGTATCCTACAGTGCGGACGCTGGTTCACCAAGCCAGACACCCCCGCCCTGACACGTCCAACAAAGCGCACCAGTGACCCACCTGCTATGCTTTGCTGTTCTTTGAGCTGCTGTTCTGCCTCCTCCTTCTTCGCCGCCTTGCTGCCGCGGCCGCTACTGCTCTTCGCTGCTGCTTCCCTCTTTGCTGCTGCTGCCTCCAGCCTCCGTCGGCCCTCAGCTGCTGCTGCATGGCCGATGTGGTAGGCCGCCCGCCGCTTCCAGAGACGCTCCTGCACAGACCGAGCGTTGCATGACACACTTATTACACCATCAGCATGCAGGCACGCCGCTATAATGAACAAACACCCGATAACTGTCAAATGTACTGGTGTACGGCCCGTCTGCACAAGGATGCACGCCCTCTGATACTCTGGCCGACACCCCATCTGAAAATGCCCAATGCTCATACAGCAGCTGGCTGGCTGGCTGAGTAGCTGGCTGGCTGGTTGACCAGCTGGCTGGCTGGCTGACTAGCTGGCTGGCGTCTTTGCAGCCGCACCTGGCCAAAGTCTTTTGCCATCCAAAACGCCTCCTTCAGCAGAAAGTCCCAATGTGTCATGGGGCGCGGAGGGTCCTCGTACTTTGGCCCATATGCCAGGGCTCGCCGCTGCCACTCAGTCTGCAGTCACAGGCATACAAATGTACATACATGCACATAAGATCACAAGGCGCCTGACCAGCAGCTTGATGCTGGCCTCAACATGGCTGAGCCCTTGCGCAGGTGTGCCCAGTGCTCAAGCATCTCCTCTGAGCACATCAATGGGGCGCACCCACACTCCGCTTCCTGGCATAGGCTGTATGTGGCCACACCCACACGGGCTGACGCCCTGAAGCATGCAGCGACAGCCTGCACCCCTCCCTGCTGGAAGGTTTGAGAACTGCTGGATGCTTGTGAACCTCCTGCTGGCAAGATCAACCTCTGCTCAGCACGTGCGTGCCATTGCTCCCACCTGGATTCGCCGTGCTTGTTCCAGCAGGGCATCCTCTTCCTGCCGCTGTCTCAAAGCGTCTGCCTGGGCTTGTGCAGCCGCAGCCGCTGATGGGCCAGCACCCGGCTGTTGCTGCTGGGCCTGCTGCGGCAAGCCTGCTTGCTGCTGCATGGCTGCCTGTTGCTGCTGCTGCTGCTGCTGTTCCTGCAGTGCTTGTTGCTGCATGATCTGCTGCTGCGGGTGCTGCTGCATATTGGCTTGTTGCTGCTGTTGCTGCTGCTGCTGCATGTACTGCTGTTGCTGCATGGCCTGTTGTTGCATGGCCTGCTGCTGCTGCATGGCAGCCTGCTGCTGCACCGCCGCCTGCTGCTGCTGCTGCATGGCAGCATGCTGCGGATGCATCCCCTGCTGCTGCATCATTTGCTGCTGTTGCTGCTGTGGGAGTTGCTGCATGTGCTGCTGAGGGTGCATCATCTGCGGCTGCATCACCTGCTGCTGCTGCATCTGCATTTGCTGCTGCTGATACTGCTGGTACTGCAGCTGCTGCTCTGGGGTCATCATCATCGTGCTGTTGTCAGCGCTGGCCCCCTACAGGGCGCGGCGCTTCCTGCACAAGTCACCCAGTCCTGCGCACATGCAAGCATAGCACAGGAAAGGCCCTCAGAGCGTTAGAAAAGGTTGTGACCACCTGACCAATGAACCACGGTGAGTTTCAGAGGCTGAAATTCCCCCCTCTCACCCAGGGGGGAGTGTTGGTTACTGCTGTTGCTGGCCTGGGGCTGGGTGCAACCGCCTGGGTCATCCAGAGCCCCTGCTAAGCAGCTCACACGGCTTATGATCACAATGAATCACTCACACAGGCCCCATCAGCTGCATTGAAGCCCCCAAACGGCCATCCCGCTCTGATTGCCGAGATCAAGCAAGTCTTTTGAACAGCCCAAGCGCAACAGACCCCCACACGCTGTTCCAAAGTGATAGTGACGCAATGGTGCCTCCCCTAAACTGATTCACGCAGCTGTGGGCCTGGAGTTTGTGCGATATTGAGTTGACTATGTCAACATCGGGCTGCCAGGAGGGCAAAACGGGGCATGCATGCACTGACACGTAAGACCACACACCGTTACGTGCGGACACGAGGGCCACGGCTCACCTCTAAGTTCAAATCAGTCCACTTTGGTGAGAGCCCGCAGCTGGCCTAAATAATAATCCAGAGTATTCATAATCTATATATCCAGCGCGTAGGAACACAGCCAGGCTGGCACTGACGGCCTGGTAGGGCCCACTGCCTTTACTGCTATACTGCTGTGTGATCACCACCTTTGGCTGCTTGCCTGACCCAGGTGTACTGGCATGTCCTGACACGGGTACCCCAGCAGTAAAGTCTTGAATCAGTTTAAATAACTTGATTTGCACCCATTTGCAAGCAGGACTGCACTGAAAGAGACCACGGGGTTTAGCCAAGTGGAGAACCCCACGCATGAAAACTCGTTTCTTCCACTTGGCTGACATTTGCAGCACCGTCAGCGTTAATTTCAGCAAGCAACGTGCATACAAGCAGGCTGCAGATCGTCCTAGGCATACAGCAACACCATTCTGATCACTGTAGAGCTGTGCCTCGGTGGGCCACTTGTGGTGTTCTAAGTCATAGTCACCAGCAGTGGCCCAGCCCTTGACTGCTTCATGAAGCTTGGGCATCACCACCACTACGACCCTGAGACTGACGCACCTGCACTGGGCCAGCTGACAGCAAGCAACACCAGCAGCAGAGACCTCTTCCTCATTGCCTTTGTCCTGCCTTTCGCTTTCGGCCTGGCAATCAACTTTGCCACAGCCCTGATCAGCAAGCCCAAAAATAGGCAGGCAGAAGGAGAAGCAGCACGCCCATCCAGCAGAAAGCGGCCGGTCTCGCGGCAGGCACACCAGCACCAGTTACCCTCACCACCACCCTTGCAGACTTACCAGCAGCTCCAACAGCAACATCAGGAGCAGCAGCAGACCGCCTGGCAACGCACCCCAGGCGCGGCTTCCACTTACACAATGGACCCCACAGCTCAGCACCAGCAGTACAGCTCGCCACAAAGCGAGCGCCCCTTCAGGCGAACACAGGCCGCCAGCGGCCGCCCACCCAGCCCTCAATCCGAGCGGCCTTTCAGGGTAACCCAGGACCAGCGAGTTTACAGCACCCCAGGCTCAGACGGTCCCAACAGCAGCTCTGCTGCAGCAGCAGCAGCGGCTGCAGCCAGGACACCAACCACCGCTCGGACCCCCCTGACTGACAGGCCTTTCAGGGTGAGCAGAAACACACCCCACACTGCAGGGCCACACAGTACCATCAGCCCCGCAGCACACGCAGCAGCAAGCCCGGCAGCCACAGACGCACCTTTCAGGTTCAGGAACTCGGAGGAGTTACAGCACGAGCTACCCAACGGGACACCCAGCTATCCCACGCCCTCAGCCAATGGTGTACCCCTCGTGTTCACCAGCCAAGCTGCTCAAGAGCAGCAGCAGCAGGGCCACTCGCCATACAGGCGCCATGGCAGCGGCCCGCTGCCGCAGCAGCAGCAGCAGCACCAGGGGCAGCAATGGGGGCAGCCGCAGCCGGTGCCGGTGCAGCAGCGCAGGGCCCCTGTGTGGGGTGTGCCTCACTGTGACACCTCGGCTGGTGCCGACCAGGAGTCTGATGATGGGGATGGGGACTACGGAGATGATGTCGATTTGCAACAGGAGGAGACACTCGGTAAGCAAGGCGTGGGTGTGCTGCAGCAACACTGTGTTGGCAGGCGATAAGAGCTTACAGCCAGGCAAGCGATGGCACTTCGGACTGTGACCGCCCCTGACATGCATGTATGCAGACTCCATATGTTGTGCTGGCCAAACCCTGTAATTGATTTGTGCAGGCTGGGATGAGGCGCTGTTGCAAGGCTGTGCCCGCCAGGAGCGCTTCATCTCAAGCTTGGAGGGCCTGCAGCAGTCCTCAGCATACAGGCAGCATGTCAAGTGAGTGTGTTGGGACACGTTATGTATCCAATGGTGGCGGCGGTGGTTTGTGCGCTGGCTTGAATAGCAATGTCAACATCTACAGCCAATGGCGACCACACCTGCACATCCTTTCTGTAGGTAGGGACAGCGCAAATGCCATCAAGAGCCCAAGAATGTACGCCTGTTCTCAGGGCGGCGCGTGTATGCTTCTGGTGTCTCCCCGGCAAGTTCAACCCTTTGGCGCAGGCCTAGCATCCCGTTGTTAAAGCTGTGTGTATGCTACATGCTTGCCTTGCGTCCTTTGACGTTGTGACTTGCAGCCAGGCTCGCCGGCGTAACCTCACCCTGGAAGTGAAGGAGAAACACAAGCTGGATGTGTACAAGGTAATTACTTTATAGTACCTTATAAGAGGGCGGTGGTGAGGGCGGCGGCCAGGACACAGAGCTTCTCCCACACAGTTTCAGAAGCAAGCCGTCTTCTGTTGTGAACATGCTGGTGCTTCATCTGGGATGTTCAGTAGAGCATCTGGTTGGCACTGCATGTCGTTTCTATGTACATGGCATGTCTTACCAACAAGGGCATCACTTGGTTTTTGGTGGCACGTTATGTTGCAATGGACAGCCCCTTGCTTCCTCCACCAAAACAAGGTCGGCCTGGATGTGGGTGCAGTTCAGACCATGGGTGCAGTTCAGACCAGCTCACACATATGGTGGCTGCTGTGACGTGCTGCAGGCGTTGCGGAGGGTTGACCCTCAAGCATTCAGGCAGCTGTTCAGCAGGAGTGACGTCCTGGTGAGTACATGATGCACACATGCACGGGATGTAAGGCGCCCTTTGGTGTTGCAACCCTGGTTGATGCACTTGTTGAACACATACCAGCGCAGGTGCGTCTGACGCAATCCAGCCAGATCTCTAGAGTGTGCATGTGGCACGGTCAACATGTGCTGGCCGGCAGGACCCAACCAAAACAGTGATGTTCATCGTGAACCGCAAGTGCATTGCGCACAGCACTAGTGCAGCGATGTTGCCCTTGGTCAGCTGCAGCCAGCTGTTTCTCATCACATGCATGACGCTGCCGCATCAACTGCCAGAAGCGCTGCATTATCAGAAGCTCCTGGTCATGCCAGGGATTACTTGGATGACAATAAGTTGCGAGAGTGCGAGTGTAACGTGTCACATATTGCATGTGTTGACATGAGGATACATGTGTATGCAGAACTGCACGCACTCTATCAGGCGCATACATAGTCCCACAAGGATAGGGAAACCATATGTTAGGCGTAGAGTGTACATGTGTAGGTAGTAAGCATGTGTGACCTGCATGTGTGATGCCTGCAGGAGTATGACGAGGTTGAGCTGTCAAGGCCCCTCGCAGTGCTGGAGTTCGCCCTGGCAGCTGCCCTCACCTTTGGTCTGCTTGGGTTACCTCTGTGGCTCCCGGCCTGGAGGCCGTCCCAGGGCTGGTTTGCAGCCATATGGGTGCTGCAGCAGCTGTGGGTAGTGGCAGCCTTTGGATGCACCTCGCTGTTTGCGCGTGTGCTGAGCATCTACGCCACACAGGTAAGGGCAAAGTTGATTTGTCCAGTTTGCTTGCATCGCCGGGTGGGTGAACATGCCTGCTTCCTGCAATGCTGGACGCGGCCTGTGTGGCGCACCTGCGTATAGCAATGCCTGTTTCCTTGGCACCTGAAGGGGCTTGCGCCGGCGGTTGGTGGCAGGTGTTGGCCTGTGCCTGTACGCTGACACGCAGCAAGTAAACAAGCGCAAGACGGGCACATGACAGCAGATTTGAGGCCACAACCGCACACGAATTTTTTCCACATACGGTTGCCCTGTGCTGCATGCTGCAGGGCGAGTACAGCATGCGGCCCAGCTGCTGGCATCTGCTTGCAGCAGCGGCGGTAGATGCACTGTTGATCGTTGGGCTTCCTGTGCTGGGTGTGCTGGCCTCGCTATCCTGCAAGCTGCTGACTGCGGAGCACCAGAGCTTTGGGGAACGCTTGCTGCGGCTGCAGCCGATGAGGGAGGTGGTGCGGCCGATGCACTTTAGCCCCTACTCCCCGGCACGAATTGGTGGTGGCAGCGTTGGCAGTGAGGATTATGACGAGTACTGAATGTGCTCTGGTGGGGGTCCTGACAGAGAGTGACGGTTGCTGCAGCTGGCAATGGTGGGCTGCTGCTGCTGCTGCGAGGTTGGGCGGTTTTGCGGTGGTACGCCCTTTGGCATCGCTGATGACGACATGGTTGACACACAAAGGCGTTCATATCTGCTGCTGACAGCACCACACTGAGCCGGGTCTTGTTGAGCGTTGTGAGTCGTGTGTGGCTCTGAGACTTCCCGCAGACGGAGCTGCGATGGCAGGGTGGTGGACGTCGACCAACAGAGGGGCTGCTTGGGGCAGGCAAGGTTATGGGTGCCAGGTGTGCCTGGCTTCATTTACGTACCAATTTTTCAGGGGCTTGACCCCACCAACCGTCATGTTGCAAGCTCCTTGGGCCTGGTGGGCACACAACTACCAAGTACTGAGCATCCCCTGCCCAGCGGTGTGCCCTTACATGCACTTGGGCACTTTCTTACCGGGCATTTCATGCCAGACGACTGACAGTTGTGAGGGCTGTGGGTGCTGCAGAAGCACATGCGCAACATGAGACAGGACATGCACATATACCTATTTACTTATCCGCTATCTTGTCTGCACAGGTGTTGTGGTGGATACCACGTTTGATTGTGCAATGTGCTTGGTTGGTGCCATGTGTGTGGTTGCGCATCATATACGTGTATATGGCAGTGTCAGGTGAGGGGTGCACCAGTGCACCACGCACTGGCTGTGTGCATCGGATGTTGTAGAGCCTGTAAAGGATCCCGATTCCCTTTGGACCAGGTTTAACCAACGTGGTTGCTTGCCCAGCCTGTGTAATGGCACTGCTTGCTTTGCATGCTTCATGAGTGCAATGGCACACTGTCAGGATCATGTGCGCAGGCAAACCGCAGCCCTTGAGGGAGGCGCCAGCACGGGTCTGTTACACACCGTGCCCGCTGCGGGCTGCAGTTATCCACAACACCACTTACTGCTTCTGTAATAGTCTGCAGCGGCATCACACAGGGGATGCGTCCTGGCCTGCTTCTGGTCAGCTGTTGTGCATGTGCTGCATCCCTACAAAAAGTGCCAGATCATCCAACATGCGATTCTCGCCCGTGCGCGGCAGCGCTCCCTCGACTGTGCCCCTCACGCTCGACAGCTGACCACAGACGCTTTCGAAACAGGCGGGCAGATGTGCAAGGGCCCCGCCCCGTGCACATCGTGCCATGGTGCACATATGATCATGGCCCAGCTGACGCCGCCGAGGCAGTATGCTGATGGCATAGGCATGCAGAAAAGGAGCGGCGCAATCCCATTTGGCGACTCAAACCAACCTGGTCCCTCAGTCGCCGCCCGCTTATGCGCTGCACATCAACAACATTGAATGCTTTGTGCTACAAGCAATTACGCATCAGATCCACAGCAGCACCCACTGTGCTGCACAGTTGGACTCCTCTTGTAGCAACGGAAAGAAACAGTTTACAATGACAGTCACCCAGCCAACAAAGCGGCAGAAGTGGGACAGTCCAGTAGCTAGTGCAGGAGCACTGCAGCGCTGCCAATACCCAACCTGTGCACGACAACCTGTCACAAGTGATAGTCAGCCGGCAAGTAGCAGTAACAGTAAACAGATCAAGTACCAGAGCAAAAACACGAAGTGCATGTGCACGTCATCCTGCAGCTTGAATAGCAGCTGCAGCTGCTGCCAACACCCCTCCACATTCACTGTCAGGCGTCACACTCCTAGGAACATTGTGCGCTGCTCCTGTTGCTGCAGCAGCAGCAGCAGCGTCTGCTTCCGCAATAATGTTTGCACCCTCCTGTGTTACCTGCAGCAATTGACGATCAGCCTGCTGCTGCCTCTGCTGTTGCTGCTGCTGCTGTTGCTGCTGCTCCCGCAGCAGGGCGCACTTCAGGCGCTCAAGGGTGTTGCCCCTCCTGCTGCTATCGGCAGTGTGTCTCGAATCCCCATCACTCTCATCCCCACTGCTACTGCCGCTGCTGCCGCTGCCCTCCTCATCACTGCTCAGAAGAGCCGCACGTAGCATTGCTAGGCCCGACAAAGACAGATGGTGCTGCTGCTGCTGCTGTTTCTGCTGCGGTGGTGGCGGCTGCGGTTGGCGCACTGCGCGCATGCTGCTGCTGTGTGCCTGTGTACCTATTGCCGCCTCTGCACCAGTACTGCAGGCAGCTCCACCCCCAGTCAGACTGAAGCACAGCAGAGAGTCACTTTCAGCCAGCGCATGCATATGACTGTCTCTGCTTTGGAGGTGGCCTGCACCTGCTGCTGCTGCTGCTGCTGCTGCCGCTGGTGCATGCAAAGCACTGCTGCCGCTTCCAGCGACACAGGCAGCACCAACACCAGCTGCAGCTGCCGCAGCAGCTGTATCTGCGGCGGCATCGCATGCATCCATCGCCGCACTCATAAGCTGCTCATGCCTGTCGGACCGAACACTGCACTCAAACTCAGCAGGTATCTGCCAGTCGCTGCACTGTGCTGACACGCCTCCACATGCTTCTGCCGCCGCCGCCGCTGCTGCTGCTGCTGCGGAGTTGCCTCCCCCCGATTCGTCCCCTGCCAAGCTGACACCCCCTTCACTGTAACCTGCCAGCTGTCGCTGCAGGGCAGCAGCTGCCTTTGGGGTACATGGTGCTGCATCCGCACCACCTAATGTCCCAGCAGACACACCACCAAAACCAGCAGCAGCAGCAGCAGCACGGCCTGTCCTGCAGGCCTTGCCAGCAGCAGCAGCAGCAGAGTGAGGGCATGTGCCCTTCACAAGAGCGGCGTATGCAGCTGCCAATGCTGCACTGCTGCTGCTGCCACCGCTGCCATCACTGCTGCTGCCTCGGCTCACAAAGCCGCCCTGACGCTGCTGCTGCTGCTGCTGCTGGTGGTGCTGGTCCTGCTGCTGCTGCTGGTATGGGCGTGTGTCACCCGTGGTCCCAGAGTGCTCCTCTAGCTGCGAGCTGCTGCTGTCACTTGCGGCCCAGCTGACTCTCCTGCCCTGCTGAGGCAACTGCTGCTGCTGCTGCTGTTGCTGCTGCTGCGGCTGTTGGTTGGGTTGGTCGTGCGCCGCCCCAGCAGCAGTGCCACTAAAGCTTCGGGCCCTGGAGGCGTGTCTGCTGAACCCAGTGTAAGCGCATTGGTCAGCAGCAGCTGCTGCTGGCCCTTGCAGGTTGGTGTGCCCAGCATCCTGGTGCTGCTGCTGCTGTTGCTGCTGCCGCCGCACTGGCTGCTGCTCGTCCACATGCTGCCAGAGTTGCTGACAATGTTCAGCGCCCTGCTCGCCCAACATCTGCAGCTGCTGCTCCTGCTGCTGCTCCTGCTGCTGCTCTTGCTGCTGCTTCAGCAGGTGCAGCTGCTGCAGCTGTGCATGCAGGCGGCCAACCTCCTGCTGGTGGCTCTGCTGTGTCGCTGTGAGTGCCGCCTGACTGGCTGCCAACTCATGCTGCAGCTGCAACACCTGACCCTCAGCCTCAGCCAAGCTCTCCTGCAGCAGCTGCACCTGTGCTGCAGCAGCCTCCCGCTGCTGCCGCTGCAGATGGTGCTGCTGCTGCAGGTGCTGCTGCTGCTGCTGCTGCTGCAGGTCTTCATGCAGGGCGTGCTGCCGCTGCTGCTGCTGGCGCAGCTGCTGTTGCAGCCCCTGCAGCTGCGACAACAGCACCTGCTGCTCTTGGACACTCAACTGCTGCTGGGAGTGACTGTTCATCGCGGCCGGCTGGCACCTGTCAGTGTTGCTGGCGGCAGCGGCTCGCTGCTGCTGCTGCTGCTGCTGCTGCTGCAACAGCCGCTCCTGTGCAGCGAGTGCCTCCTTTGCTGCTGTCAGCTGCTGCATGGCTGCCTGATGGTCCTGCTGTGTGCTTGCCAGCTGCTCACGTGACTGCTGCAGCTGCTGCTGCGTGTCAGAGAGCTCAACCTGTGGGAGCATAGCACAGGCAAGCACACGTGCACAGCAGGCAGAGCACAACACAGGTAGAGCTCAGGAAGTTTGATCAGCAGCAGGCCGCATACACTCTTAACAAACAATTCCCATCCATGCACTACCCAGTTGGAGCTGCCGTCTTGTGATGATGCTCCGCTTTGATTCACACATGGTGCAATGTCATGCTGCACTCATGCTGCATTCAAGGTGTTTCTCGCCGGCAGACCTGAAAGGCACCGATGTTGGTGCTGCTGCTGCTGCTGCTGCTGTCCACACAACGAGTGACAGGGTATCATCGTTTGAAGCACCATTACTATTGATAGCTGACACCAACAGCAGTAAGCGTGTCCAGCACGGCTCCCCAGACCACCACCTGACCCCTTCAAGCACCCACGTCTACACAAGTACCCAAAAGTGCTCAGGAGCTGCTGCCTATTCCACAGCAATCCTGTAGGAATCAGCCAGATACCCACCCAACCGCCAGGCCAAAAGGGGTCAACGCACCTGCAGATGTGCCACATGCCGCTGCAGGCGTATAAGGTCCTGCGCCTGCTGCTTCAGCTGCTTGGCTACAGCAACAGGCACAGCTTGCCTGCTTGCGCTGCCGCCAACACCATCGCTAGCACCAGCAGCTTCCCGCCAACCACTGCTGGCAGCAGCCCCGGCGGCTGGCCCTCTACCCACAGCAGCTGCTCCTGAGGGGGACAAAGGCTGCCTGCTGACACCACTGCCTTGGCCTGAAGGGTGCAGCACAATGCCACAGCCTCTTCCCCTATCTTCAACCCCACCACCAGCGCCAGCAGCAGCGGACTGCCTGGGGCCACTACCAACCGCCCGCAAAACAGCAGCCGTAGCACTCCCAGCACCCCCAACAGCAGCAGCAGCAGCAGCAACGGGTCTGTGAACACCTGGCTCGCCCCTAGCTGCTCCTGCTCGCCCAGCAGCAGCACCTGCCGACTGCTTCCGCAACTTCATCCACTCCGCAACCTCAGATCGGATGCTGTCCAAACCACAGTCGGCAGCCTCCGCCTGGCTGCGCGCATCAGACAACGCCGCCTTGTACTGCTCAAGCTGCTGCTCCTTCTGCCGCAGCTGCTGCTGCAGCTCTTCCAGCTGCTGATCACTCTGCTGTTGCAGCTGGCTGTAGCTCGTCTGCTGCTGCTCCAGCTGCTGCTGTGCGGCCTGGTGAGCAGCTACTGCTTGAGTGAGAGCGGCTTCAGCAGCGACAGCTTGGGACTTTGTGCAGTCCAGCTGCTGCCGGAGGCTGTCTGCTGCTGCCTCTGCTGCAGCGGCAGCAGCATGTGCTGTGGCTGCTGCTGCTTCCGCTGCTGCTGCGCGCTTGCTCTCAGCTGTGTGGGCCTTGCTGGCCCCGGCAGCCGCCCTGTATGAAACACGGACAAGGCAGCGTGCAGTCTCGGCTTGCAGCTGCATTCAGCACACATGCTATATGTCGGTTGATCCACCAACTTAGCTTGTCAAGTCCTCAGCATCGACAGCACTGCGCACACACTCTACCGCATGGTTGACACCCATACCAAGCATGCCAATTGAATGTGCATATCATGCACAACAACCACAGCATCAACTCAAGCAGCTGCGCAGTGTGTGTGCATTCTCAATTCTCAATGTCCCAACCAGGGAGCACACAGCAGCCTCAAACAGGCACTTATCATCAACCAAGACATTGTGGAACAGGCAAAGACTGCAGCAGTTTGAAGGACAACCTCCAAAGCTTGTTCAAACCTTCAAACATAACGCTGAAAAGCCAACAGCATGCTACTCACTTCTCTAGACGCTGCAGCTCTGCTTCCAGTTCTTGGAGGGCTGCCGTTGCAGCTGCCGCCCGCTGCTGCTCCCGCTGCTGCGCCTCGCCAGCCTCCCTCACTGCCGTCCTGGCCCCTGACAGCTGCCTGGCTGTCTCTGTGGCCCTGAACTTGAGCGCTGACAGCTGATCCTGCAGGTTGGACACCTCACCAGCAGCCTGCAGATCGCGACACAGCATAGCACAGCGCAGAACAGTAAGTGCACAGACGTCACGCTATGGCGCAAGAACGGATTGAACTTGAGCGCTGACAGCTGATCCTGCAGGTTGGACACCTCACCAGCAGCCTGCACAGCACAGCACAGCACAGCGGAGCACACAACAGCACAGCACAGCAAGTGCACAGACGTCACGCTGTTTCACACAACAATGCACAGCGGCCAAGTGGGCTCCGTTGCTACCAATGCTGTCAGGACACAGGGTCATCCTGAGCGCTCATGGCCACCATGCCCCACCACCACTACCCTCAGCTACCCCCCTACCTCCTCTCCCCGACTCCGATTCTCTCCCTTCCCCCCCTCCCACCCCCCCCCCACCCCACCTCAGGCCCCACCTGCTCTGCAGCCTTGCGTGCCTCCTTCATCTCTCGCTTCAGGTCGGTGATGGCCTGCGTCTTGCTCTCCAGCGCACCCTGCACACACAGCCCACACAGAAACAAGCAACGTCTGCAATTGATGGCTGTGTCTGTTGGTCCTTGAACTTCTTGTATCTAGCTTGGCATTGCTGTGCCAAGCCCTATAATCTGCACATCGCGTGGCTACAATGCCTCACAAAAAGAGCTCAAACCCAGGCCAAGTTTACTTCCTCCAAATGCAGCCAAGTCTTGGCAACCACAGGCACCAACAGACGGCGGTGAGGCAGAGAAAGATGCATCAGAAAATATTGGAAGCGAGAGGCTCAGGTGTCATACCTCGGAGGTGTCATGAAGGTGTCGGGACATGTGTCTTACCTCGTAGCGCTGCCGCAGCTGGGTCTGTTCGTCGCAGGCCTGTCGAGCATCGTGGAGGGCCGACTCCACTGCCTCCAGCGCTGACAGCAGGGACCGCTGCTCACCTTGCATCGCCATGGCCTGCAGCATACAGTACAGTGCAGTACAGTGCAGGCTTACCAGCTGTGATCAAGCATGCATGACAACATGGGACACCAGTCCTCACTTAGAAGTCCTGCTGCCATACTAAACGGCGGCCCATCCACACTCCACAAGGAAAAGCCCAAGTCTTACCTGCTTCCTTGCATCTGCTGCTGCTGCCCTGTCTTCCTCCACCCGCGACAGCAGCTCCTGCCTCTCCACCTCCAGTCCCTGCACCTTGCGCTGCAGTAGCTCGACCTCCACACGGCACCGCTCAGCGGCGGCGCTGGCGGCGGCTGCAGCTGCTGCGTGCTGTTCTGTCTGGCGCTGGGCGTGCTGCAGGGCTGAGTCCTGCTGCTGGGCCTGCATCATTGTCAGCACAGCAGTGAGGCATGCAGCGTTGTGCTGAGGGATTCATCCCATATGTGTATGTCCTCATCTGGCACAAGCCAAGCAGCAACAAACATTGAAGAGATGTTGACTCCGAACAGCGTGACGCAGCTGCGGATGCAGCGGCCCAAAGCAGCATCAGCATGCATGCCGCCGCTCAAGGTACCAAGACACCCACCAAGACACCCGCACACATCATTGCCTTTCATCCCCAGCAAACCCTCGCCCACTCTCACCATTCCAAGCACCTTCGCCTCCACCCTGACCAGCTTCCTGCCATACCGCGCCTCCGTCTGCGCTACAGCCGCCTGCACAGCCGTCGCCTTCCCCGCCTCAGCAGCAGCAACACAGTCCCGAAGCTCCTGCGCCTGCACCTACAGTACAGTTGAAGTACAGTAATCGGCTCAGAAAAAAACTGAGCAACCCACAAGGGAGCCAGAGGCTCCTGGGGGACCAGGAAAGAAACCAGGCACCTCCAGAAATATGTCAAAAGCATGAAGAAGAACGTCTGACAAGTCTTCCGCACCTCCGCATGCGTGAGCTGCTGCTGCAGCTGCTGCACCATGCCCTGGCAGCATGACAGCTGGCTGTTGAGGGAAGCAGCTTGCTGCTGGTGCCTAGCCAGCTCTGAGGCGACGTGTGTGGAGACGGACCGCAGGTCTGCTGCAAGATCTGACCGGCTGCTGCTGCTGCCGTAGTTGAGGGTTTGGCCCTTGAGACTGCTCTCTGCAAGCAGAAGGTGGCAGGCAGGGGTGGGGGTGGGTGGTCCAAAGTGTATGCGATCCTTACAACGCGCCAGCAGGCACTGCAATGATGTGTCGGAACCACGGTGGTCAGTTATTCTCACAAACTGAGGCTGTCAGTGCACAACAAACAGGCTGTGCCTACTGAAGGGGCCGCCGTCAGTGTCAAACACGGACCCGCATAAGCAAGGCAGGATGACGGCTACCACCTTCAAATGCAACAGTTTCCTCCCCAACCAGTGCCAGCTCCTGCAATGCATGAGCGGCCCCAGCACATGACATGGCCTCACCATGTGGCAGTTGGCCCCAAGCAACATCCAGCCGCGCCTCTGCCTCGATGACAGCTGTGAGGGCAGAGTCCACTAGGACTGAGGGGCTGCTGAGCCCACTCAGCACACACCCTGCTGACACAGCAGCGCAGCGTGAACACAGCCGACACATCAGGCTGACTTGAGCACCAACAGCCATCAGTGCTTGGAAGGCAATGCAATGGGACGTACACCAAAACACTGTACAGGGTAATGCAAGTTCTTCAGTTGCCAACATGCAGAAGTGTCTATGCTGGCTGAGTGGCCATGTGCTGGCGTGCTTTCCAGCAGTGTCCAGTCACCAGCAACCACATCTACATCTGAATACCACCATCCAACTCCATCAGATTGAAGTCTACCTCACTGCTTAACAGAGGCTCACCTTGCAGCATACCTGTTGAGTTCGTGCCGCCGCCCTGTGTCGCGGCAGCTGTCGCCGCATCCGCAGCCAGCACTGCAGCAAGGTGCTTCAGCAGCGCCGCCACCAAGTGCCTCTCAGCCAACAGATACTCCAGATCACCCTGCACGGAACATCCCCCAGCTGCAGTCCCCACCACCCCCACTGCCGCCACCGCTGCTGCCGCTGCAGCTGATGTGGATGCCGCCACCCCTGCTGCAGTTGCCCCAGTGGCCCTTATAGCTGGCGCAGCAGGAAACCCCGCAGACGGGGCCGTGCTGCGGCTGCAGCCATCGCTGCTGGAGCCCCGCAGCTGCTGTATGCGCAGACGCAGCACCGAGTCCAAAATGGCTGACTGCATAGCCATGGCAGCTGTTCCTGCTCCTGGGACAGTCCCTGCGCATGCAGCATCCCCCTCGCGCTGCTGCCTGCTGCTCCTGCTGAACTTGGTGGGTGATGCCGGCACGCTGCCGGGGCCGTGCCGGGGTACAGAGCTGCCGACCGCACCCTGCGGCTGTTCTGTGTGCTGTACTGCACAGTACTGCTGCTGCTGGCTGTGACCTAGGTCCCCCAACAGTTCAGTCCGGTGCCCTGCCTGCTGCTGTTGTTGCTGCTGCTGCTGGTCTATGTTGCCCAGCAGCTGAGCCATGTGTGCCTTATGTACCTCGTACTTCTGCAGGACTGCACTCCACCCCACACTGTCGGATGCGCTGGCTGCAGGGTCAAGCTGTGCATCCCCCTGCGCCCACTGGGATCGAGAGTCCTGCTGCTCCTGTTGCTGGTCGTGCGGCTGCTCCTGTTGCTGGCCCTGCGGCTGGCCCTGCTGCTCGGCCACCGACTGTGGATAGTGGACTGCCTGATACTGCGCCTGCTGGGGGTCCAGCAAGCCTTCCTGATGTTGGCTGCTGTACTGCTGCTGCTGAAATTGGTGAGCGTACCCGTGAGCCTCAGACATGCCCGCTGCACCGGCACGGAGAGCTTCTGGGAAGCTATCTGCCTGCTGTAGCGCCTGGGGGGAGTGCGGCCCTAGACCAATCGCCTGCTCGTCCTCATGCTGCCTGTGCCTGTGCCTGCTGCTTTTCTTGCTCTTGTGGCTCCTGCGCTTGCTGCTCTTGCTGCTGCTGTGCGCGACTGACATGGGGCTGTCTGCTGCTGCAGCTTCGATTTCATGCAGCAGCTCCCGTGCTGTCACCGCCAGCACAGCCAGGGTTGGTGAAGCAGCTGCTGCAGCAGCCATGGTGCCGGCTGAAGAGCCAGCAGAGCCTGAGTGCGGGCCCACAGGGGAGTGGCACTGAACCGCCAGCATGTTATGCTGCCCATGACTTGGCTGCTCTGCAGCTGCAGTGACGACTGGGGAGCCCTGTAGGCCCCAAAATACACTGCGCGTGTGCGCCATGGGTTGCTGCTGCTGCTGCTGCAGGTCAGCGTGGCCAGCGATGAGCCCAACTGCATGCTTTGCTGGGCGGGGACCGCTGCATCATCCAGTTCACCGGGTCTTTAGCCCTCTGCTGCTGAGCTGCAGCTGCCAAGGGTTTAAAGCTGTGCCTGTGTTGTACTGAGCCTAGGTGCGCTTGGTTTGGGCAAACACACTGAACTGGCGCACACAACAGCAGAAGGAAAGAGCTGGTGGGAGGCTACGATCAAAGTCCAAAGAGGTGACCTGGAGACGTGTTAGGTCCAACAACGGCCGATCCCTGCCCTCACAACCCTGCAGAGCGTCTGCACAACAATCTGCTTCACCTGCTGTTTGAAATTCCGGTGGGGCAGGTCAGGTGTGAGCAGTCATGGGAGACAGCAAGAGCAAAAAAACTACCGTTCAGGAAAGCAACGGGGCACCTGGTGCTGACACAGGGTTACTAATCAACTGCCGGAGAGTTACAAACGGCCAGCAATCCATTTCATTGGCTTCTGTTCAGTAAGTGTACTTTTGGGTGGTCTGATGTGTGCTCTCTCGTCCACCAGATTTACTTTGCACAACTATTGTCTTGAACACCCTGTTTGTCAGTGCTGCTGGTCCCTGGCGGATCCAAACCTCTCTCACTGCACTTGCTGAACTCGCAGTAGGACTCATTCATACCTTTTTCCCGGGTCTCAGGTTCCCATGCAGTCTCTAGGGCAGCAGCCAACATCAGACACCTCAGTTGCCCAGTTCTACTCCACGCTGGTGCAGCTGCCCCGTGAACCGTCAGAACAGCAACAGCTACAACAGCAGCAGCAGCAGCAGCCGGATCTGCTGGTTGGTGTGTTGCAGCAGGATGCGGTGCAGCCTCAGCAGCAGCATGCGCCCGCACAGCATCTGCAGCAGCAGCGAGCACACCAAGCGCAAGCAGTGGTGCCCTTTGCTCCTGTCAAGTTCTCCACCCGCACACATCTACTAGACCCCAACACAGGCACCATCACGCTTCCGCCGAAGGCATCAGATGCTGATACAGCACTTCCGCACCAGCGGCACCACCAGCAGCAGCTGCACCAGCCCATGCACCCCGACGCTGCTGCCAACACAGCCAGCACAAAGCGCCCTATCGACCGCAAAAATCTTGGCTACCAGCTGCTCGCGAAAGCAGGGTGGCAGGAGGGCCAGGGTTTGGGTGCGAAAGAGCAGGGCAGCGCAGCACCCCTCGCTGTCTCCTACCATAAGGGCAGCACAGGCCTCGGCTTCAGCAAACAGCAGCAGCACTTACAGCAGCCACCACAGGCCCAGCACCCTGCTGCCGCCGGTACTGCTGACAGCACGGGGGCGGTTACAGCAGCAGCGGCAGCTGCAGGACCGGTTCTTGGGGGCAAGCGCGTGGC
Source organism: Desmodesmus armatus (assembly GCA_007449985.2). Lineage (NCBI taxonomy): Eukaryota > Viridiplantae > Chlorophyta > Chlorophyceae > Sphaeropleales > Scenedesmaceae > Desmodesmus > Desmodesmus armatus. The sequence continues at coordinate 145,067 of VIIQ02000679.1, forward strand.
AGCGATAGTAGCAGCGGAGCTAGCCTCGGAAGACCTTGACACGAAGGTCAAGCGGCACCGGCAGCTGCAGGAGCAGAAGGCAAAGGAAGACCGGGACAAGGCGATACAGTCGTACCTGTACCGGGCTTTCAACGATGTTGAGGTGCCTGACAGTAACCCGCTGTTGGCTGGCAGGAGCAACAGGCTTACAGCTACCAACCCACTGCTGGACTAGCTAGCTTGCAGTGGTGGGGTGGGGTGGCTTGGCAATGCTTTGGTGCATCTGCTGCAGCCTGTACGGTCATGACGTGCATGCGCCCAACAGGCGCTCTGCCGCAAGCACAGCCTCAGGGCGCAGTACGTTTTGGTTTGCAGCCGTGTACATACGTGCATCTTGGACATGAGTTACACCTGCACTTGAAGGTGTGTTGAGGTCCTGCTAGGGCCTGTGCATTTGTAAAGTAGCAGAGAAGGGTCCATTGCCATTTTGCAATGACTGCCACTGAGAAATGTGGCAGCAACTCAGTCCAAAGTTTGAAAACTTTGACATGCAGTCGCAGCTTGTACTCGCTTGCATGCAGGCTGTGAAGCAGGGTTTGGAGCATTTTCAAGGTGGCACTGTGGTTTGCAGGCTGGGCCGCTTTGTGTGGTCAGTCAACATGTTTAGGCAATATGTTGATCCTGCTTTCCTTGATTTAGGGGTTCTGTGATGGGCATTTGATTATGCCCTCGCCTGCTGAGAGAGGGGATTGTGACTGCACACGCAGGAGCGCGGTTGTGCTGCAGGTCAGGTTTGATTTCCACTGCACCATCAGCGTGTAGGTAAAGTGCACCCGAGCGGCACCTGGCGTGCATGCGCACTCCCCAGCCTTTCAGCGGCTGCATATGTATGATACTTACAGCTGTGTTCAACATGCTAGCCGTCAAGCACAATCAAGCACAATACTGAGCCCGTACCACCAGCACCCAACGTCAGGCACAGCCTGACTTGCACACGGTATCAACATGGACTGCAGATCTGCATGCAGGTGCTGCAAACAGCGACCACAGCATCTGCATGGGGTGTTGCTCTTGCGACACTTGTGCACATGCAGAAGTGCCAGCATGACACAGGCTGCGAACGGAACTGCCAGCAGTAGTGCTCAGGGTCAAGGTGCCTCCGATGATATCTGGTTGGGGTTCCTGCACTTGCAGAACCCTGATCTGTGGAGCACAGTGTAAAGTGCATCAGGTTGCCCCACCTGATCCCAGATCAAACATGTCAATTCAAACAGCGGCATGACTGCCCAAATCAAAAGCAAAGACAGCGCATGCGTCACATGCACATCGGCCAGCAGGATATGCAAAACAGAAGCAGCACTATAAAACATAACATGCTTGGTTGAACCAAACAGCTGCTGCCCCGCTGTCCAAGACTTGGACTGTGTCAGAGTCAAAAGTCAGTCAACCCCAGCCTGCTGAGCAGTAGAGGGGTTGGTTCTAAACCACACGCATGCAGGCATCATAGTAGCAACAACCATATACTGTGGCCATGGCAATGAAATGGCAAGCAGGACTGCCAGTGTGTTTCAGCAAGCAAACTTCATAGCAAGCACCTGCAGCCATCACTGGCAGGGGCCAGCCACACACACACACACGTCAAACAAAACATTTATGGCATGGCTGCCTCCACAGGGAGTCTACAGCCAGCATGGGCTCAGCCAGTAACAATCCAAACAGACATACGTATGTCCTCAAACACTGTGACCGCATCATGCATCATGCGGTCTCAAAGGATTCTGCAGCACAGTCTGTGCCACGTGACATCCCTACCACAGCTTGGCTGAGCCAAGCATTCAACCAGACTTGGCAACTGCACCAGCCCCGGCCACCACGCCAGCCACGGCGTCAGTCTTGGCCTTGTGTGCATCTGTAGCCACCTTCACAGCCCCCTGTGCCAGAGCAACCTTAGCAGTAACAGCCTGTGTCACGGTGTCAGTAACAGCCTTGTGCACGGCCTGGTGGGCTGCAATGTGGGCGGCAACCAAACCCTGCACCAGCTGGACCTTCTGCTGGTGGTGGGCCACGACAGCAGCGGCAATGGGGTGGGCTGGCGCAATGGCGGCGGGCTTGGCCTCAACCTTGACAGCGGCAACGGGCTTGGCCTCAACCTTGACCTCTGCCTTCTTCTCAACCTCCTTCTCCTCCTCCTTGTCGTCCTCCTTCTCAACTGCAGGCAGCGGGAGTGGGAGTGGGAGTGGGCAGCACCAAGGCCAGAATGAGCAAATTCCTAATTGCTGAGTCAGCAAGAACAAGGTTGCTGGATGGCATGCCATGCACCTCAGTGGTGTCATGAGATGCATTTTCTACATAAGCTGTAGCTGGACCAGTTCTGAATTTTAGGATGGGCTGACTCAGGACGAGGATGAAACCACCAGCAGCTACCCCTGCAGTTGCGGCCCACAGTGGCACCAGCAGCTACCCCTGCAGTCGTGGCCCACAGTGCGCAAGGGCTATATGGCAGAGCACAACCTATGCTGAACGAGCGTGACATACCCATAGTGGGGCATGGGCTGGACTGCTTGAGAAGACTAGAAAGACCGTCAAAAGGACGACAAACTGGTGTTTGCCCACGCAGCCACATGAAAGCGACCAGCAGACTATGCAGCAGAGACTGAGCACCAAACGTGACAGTGCGAGCTGCTGTGCTGCGCTGTGCTGTGCTGTGCCTCACCTGGCTTGCCGACCACCACATTGGTGAATGGTGCCTTCACATCCACACCAGCCTTGCTCACAGCCACGGCAGTGCCGGGGGCATCAACCTTCACCTCCAGCATCCTGGCAGGGGCGGCAATCACACAACAGCAGTTTGCAGGCAGCAGTTTGACTAAGTCAGCTTGAAGTTCGAGTACTAGTATGCTGGAAGTGTTGCTTCAGCAGCGGCTGCGCACCAGACCGTCTGGTGGACCTGGCAGGTCTAATCATTAGAACAGTGACTGTTCACAGGCCATGGAGAAGGACTGCGCACCAACCGTCTGGAACAGTGTGGTTCCATACGGCATATGTTTGACATTTGCGCAACATGGTGCTGACACTGGCAGATTTGAGCACGATAGTTCCGCAATGCGCACCCCACAGTGTGGCTCACCTGCGGCCGTGGAACTGCTGCAGTGCAGCAAGCTTGGTGGCCTTGTGCTGCACGATGGCGTTGAGGATGGGGCGATTCTGCAGACCACCTGCCAGGCCTGCCAGGGCACCCGCACCACCCAGGGCACCGGCACCGGCACCGGCACCGGCACCGGCACCGGCACCAGCACCGCCAAGCAGACCTCCAAGTGCACCAGCACCAGCGCCGGCAGCAGGAGCGGCGGTAGCGGCAGGAGCGGTGGTGGCAGCAGGGGTTGTGGTGGCAGCAGGGGTGTTGGTGGTGGTGGAAGCGCCGCCGGAGCCTGAGGGGCAGCTGCCGGCCAGGTTAACGTTGGGCACGTTGCATGCGTTCAGCCTGCAGACAGAGGGCAGCAGGGCATTGCCAATGCGCAGTGCGCGCCGCTGGATCAGTACCGCGAAGTTCAACCATGCACAGTGCAACAAGCAGTGACCGCCACACTTTGAACCTTGACCGGCTGTGAACACAAGGTGCAAGCTTTGCAGGTGTCTATGAAGAAGTCCCCTCAGCTCTGAAAGCAGCAAGTAGTGCCACTACGTCTACGCCTGGCAGAGAAGTCCTGGCTGCATGCAGGTTTGACGGGTGCTGGCGTGCAGTGACTGGTCCTGGTCAGCACACCAGCTTTGAAAGCATGGAGGCCAGGCAGCAAGAAGCAGTTATGCCACTCTTTGAAAGAGCTGCGAGCCTGAGGGGCTGAAGTGTGAGTTGCCCAGATGCCTAATGCCGCAGGGCACTCACGTTTGCTGGACAGAAGCACGGTTGACGCCGGCAAGCCTTGCCAGGGGCTGGGCCTCAATGCCGGCCAGGGTCTCCTCCAGGGAGGCGGCATTGCACAGGCCTGCGAACAAGAACATCCACATCAACATCAACGTTCAGCAGAGGACTTGTCCATAGTGGCTGATGGCTGCTGCATAGCTTGAAGCTTTGCAGCAGCAGTATGGGAGCCGCAGTCACATGCAGACACAAACTGTGACGGTCAGGAGAAGTGCAAACTTTGAACTGTTGAAGAGCAAAGCGCTGGTCCACTGTCTGGCCCACAACAGGCAGCGGCTGTACATGTGTCACAGTTCTGCCAGTAACAACATGCATGACACACAACATTGCTTGAGCACCGTGACTTCTGTTGATCACTGGCCGGTATGGTACTCACATCCAGCCAGCTCGCCACCATTGAAGCCAGCCAGGGCGTTGGACTGCAGGAAAAAACAAGATCCTAGCTTTAGTCATGGCCCTAGAGGTCAAGTATGACAGCAGTCAAGCTAGCCTGCGGATGCTGAGGGCAGGGGCACCTTGTCCTACATAGGTCAGGGCCTTACCGCAGTGCAGCAAGCCTCGCTGGGGGGCTGGCTCTGGCAGGATGAGAGGCGCGTCAGGATGTTCTGCTGGCCGAGGGCATTGGCCCTGGCAGTGCAGTCCGCAGCACTGGGAACGGTTTGGCCTGCGGGGGATGCACAATGCAGTAGGGTCAGCCCACAAATGCACACACTTGTGACAGCTGTCACCTGCAGGTGGGCTGCACCATATGTCAGAGATCTCCATCTGCTGTCAAAGCCAACAGGCAGCATTGCAAGCACATGTAGCTTTTATAATCTGGCACCGTCGAGGGCCACAATGCGGCTGCTTGCTGTTTGGGCTCGGCAACGCCACTCCGTCGATCGATCGGCAGCCAGCAGCAGCCGGGCCACCCACAGCATGAACAGCCAGCTCACCCAGAGCAGCAGTTGCGCAGATGAGGACCAGAGCTGCAGCGAACATGCTGGAGTTCACCATTTTGCTGACCGACTGAAGGTGCTGCAGGTCACTTGAAGTCAGTCTGCCGCTCTTGTAAAGAGCGCTGGGACACTAGACGCGTAAATGACGAGGGGAGAGGGTGCTGCGAGCTGTGGTGCACTCAGTATGACGCCGATCAACAGGCAGGTGAACCTCGACCTCCTCCGATGGCGGGTCAATTGCGCCAAGCGACGGGTGACACTAAAATTCAAGCAAGCAGACCAAGCTGCACTTAATCTCCAGCAAACAAATCAATTACACGATCTGAACTATGCGTCACATATTCTGACACCACCATCACCGAGTTCATGACAACTTGAAAGTCTGACTGGCAGTCTGGCATGGTCTGCCCCTTTGAGCCATGCAAAAAACACTCACAACAAGTTCAAAGTCCATGAGACAAACCCCAATGCCTCTGCTGCTGGCCACAAACACACTGCAGCTGCTAACCCCTTCCCAGATCGGCAGATAAGAGCCTGGTGTGCTCAAGAGATAGTTAGTTGCGAGCCTGCAGCACTCGTGCGCGCAGGACCTGGCCCTGCTGCTGCTGCTTGCCTGCTGCAGCACCCCTGTCACCACCAGCAGCAGCGCTCCCTCCCACTGAAGGTCCCTGCACACCACTGCACCCATGCGGCACCCCAACAGCCCCTGCCTGTCCGCCCTGCACCTTCAGTGCTGCTGCCCTCACCATGCCACCTAAGCTGCTGTTAGCAGCAGCAGCTGCTGCAACAGCAGGAGCCGCTGCTGCTGTCACCGCTGCGGCTGCCGCTGCAGATGCGCCCAGCAGCAGCTGCCGCGCCTCTGCTGCCACAGCTTCAATCAGCCAAGGCTGGCTCTGTGCCAACCTCCAACTGTCAGCATCACTCAGCAGAGCTGGCACTGCCAGGGGTGCGATCTCCAGCACAGGCGTTACCAGTGCACTGCTGCCGCTGCTGCCGCTGTTGGTGCACAAGCTGTCAAGTGCTGCCGCTGCCCGTGGAGTTCCTGCTGCAGCAGGGGCGGCCCCAGCCCCCTTACCCTGCACTCCCTTGCCCTTCTCAGCCCCACAGCGCATCACACTGTGCACCTGCTGCTGCTGCTGCTGAACAGCCCCAATCCCTGGGGCCCCACCCCAGGGAGCTGCAGGCACCAACCCCACCACAGGACTCAAGGCCCCAGCAGCTCCTGCTGCCGCCACTGGGCTCCCTAGGCCCACTGCTGCCAAGCCGTGGCCAGGGTGGGGCTGCAGCTGCAGGCTGACGCCTGTGTGGCTAGTCCTAGGAGGTGGCATCTGGCCCGCGGTGTGCACGTGGTGCAGGCGCGTGTTAGCTGCCACGGGATGGAACCTGCTGACGGGGTTGTGAACTGCGGGTTGCACAGCGCCGGGGCCCACCTGCTTCTGCTGCAGCTGCATCAGCCGCATCTGGGCAGCCGGTGGCAGAACCAGGCTGCTGCTGCAGTTGCTGAGAGCCAGGGTGGTCTCGCTCGTCACTGCCGCTGCTGCTGCAGGGGCAGGCGCACCAGCAGCTGGAGCAGCAGCAGGTGCAGGCACGTGTGCTGTCCTTGCAGCTGGCAGCGCTGCCATGCTGTCTGTGTGGTGCCTGCGCAGTGGGGCAGCGGACGCTGCGTGGGGCTGGCGGGGCAGAGCTGCACTCACTGCTGCACGTGCCGCTGCCACCGCATGCGGCTGCGGGCCGCCGCCGCTGCTGTTGCTGCCGCTGCGACGTGCTTTTGTGCCAGATGCCTTGCCTCCCTGGCCAGCAGCTGCTGCTGCAGGGGCGGCAGCAGCAGTGCTGCCTGCTGCTGCTTCCCTCGCAGCGCGCGCTGCCTGTGCCTGCTCTGCAGCCGATGAGGCTGCTGCTGCAGCAACGTCCGCCTCATCCCATGCAGCTCCCTCGTCCTCTGCTGCTGCAGCCAGCAGCAGCAGGTCGGCTGAGCATGCTACAGCCAGGCTGTCAGGGCTGGGGGCCCTCCTTGTGCTGTCAGGGGCCTCTTGGTCTTCCCTTGTTGCTGCTGTTGCTGCTGCTGCGTTTGCTGCTGCCATCTCTGCATCAGACAGGTCAAGCACACGTGGCTCTGCAGCGAGTGCTGCTGCTGCTGCTGCTGCTGCTGGCTCAGCAGCCTGAGCAGCAGCAGCCGCCGCTGGGCTGTCAGGCTTGGCAGCAGTGGCAGCAGCGGCGGCTGCCATGGCTGCTGCATGGCTCTCCCGCCAGAGCTTCTTCAGTCTCATTGCTGACACAGCCCTGGTACTGCCCCCAGAGCTACTGCCCTTGCAGCCACCCACACTCCCAGCACTGTCCCCGCTGTGCGCCCTACCAGTAGCCCCGCCTGCCGCTGCGCTGGCGCCTCCTGCATCCCCTGAGCCTGGTGCTGCAGCGATGCCGGCTGCTGCTGCTGCTGAACCTGACAGAGCCTTGATGACCTGGGGGCCGGGGGTGGCCAGGGCAGCAGCAGGGAGGTCCTGCTGTTCTGCAGGGGTGGTATCCTTGGGGGTGCTGCCAGCGTCCGCTGTCCCTGCTGCCACTGTTGATGCCTCTGCCATCAGGCCCTCTGCATCCACCATCAGCTGGTCGCTGTCAATGCCACCGCTGCACTGCTGCTGCAGGCCAGCCGCAGCCTCAGCAGCAGTTGCTGCCAGATCGTCCAAAGAAAAGGCAGCACCCTCAGGGCCGTGCTCCATCTCCCCCTCCTCTACAGCGCCGGCAGCGGCAGCAGGGCGTCCCTGTCCTGCAGAGCCCTCAGGGCTGCAGGCGTCCACTCCTGCGCTAGCAGCCGCCAGGAGGTCCAGCAAGTTGGGCAGCACGGCTGGCAGCCCACCAGGGGTGGGGGTGTCAGCACAAGCTGCAGCAGAGCCCCTAGAGTGAGGAGTGCTGAGGCAGCGGCTCAGGGGGCCGCCAGAGCCCTGCGCAGCGCTGTGCGCGCTGCGCGGCGCTGTGGCTGGGGTCAGCACAGCACTGCATGCGCGTCCTGCAGGCTGTGCTGGTGTGGCAGTAGCTGCATTCGCCAGAGCTGTAGCTGAAGCCTGCTGAAGCTGGTGGGGTCCTGAGCCACCAAGGGCCCTGCCGGCAGGAGGCAGCATAGCTGAGGGAGATGTGAGGGTGAACCTCGGCACTGGGGTGCCGGCCATGGCCCCCGCGCTCCTGCCGCTGCTGCGCCTGCTGCTGGGCGCTGTCGCAGCTCCTAGGACCGAGCCAGAGCTGCCGTGCCTGCTGCTGGTGCCAGCTGTGAGGGTGCTGCCGTCTGCGTGGCTCTGCGCACGGGTCCTGCGAGGCTCCTCACCAGGCGCGGCAGCAGCAGCACTAATGCTGCCTGTGGGCTGCTTTCCTGCAGCTGCTGCGCCCCTATAAGGCACTGGGGTCGGGGCGTAGGGGCTCGTGCCAAAGGCCTTGGAGAGGATGGCACCTGCAGGGGTCTCTGGGACCCCGGACCGCACTGCAGCGGGGGTCTTGGCAGCAGAGGCTGCTGCTGCAGGGGTCTTGGCCGCACTCAGGCTTCCTGCACCTCCTGGCTTCATAGCTGTGCTGGGGCAGGGGTCAGCACAGGGTAGCTGTGGTGCATCAATGGTGCCGTTAGAGGCAGAGGGTACCCACGAGGCAGCAGCTGGTGGTGCTGGGGTCTGTGGCAGGGCCCTGCAGGAGCTGGCATGAGGTAGGCTGCTGTCAGGTGCTGCCTGGGCTGCTGCTGCACTGCTGTTGCTGTGAGGGGCCAGCAGGAGGGTTGCCTTCTTGTTGGCGGTTGTGTGTCCTGGTGTGGTGAGCTCCATGAGGGTCTCTGTGTGTATGGGAGGGAGGGTGGGATGGAGGGACGGCAGGGGCAGAGAGACACGACACATTCTTGGATGGTGGATCAGGCATACATATGCTGTTGAGTGGTGGGTGCTCAGGGGCAGCATGTGGGGCACACCAGTGCTTTCAAACCATGGCACATCAATCATAACAACAATGCTTGTTTGTACCAAGTCCCTCTGCTCCTGTTCATCTGTTTTGTACACAACTGAGACTATGGTAAAAACATAGAAGAACCGCCAGTGGTAGAGGTTGCAAAAAGGGACAGGCAGGCTGCACCGTGGATGACCTCGCCAGCAGGCTGTGGTGTGCGCAAGCAGAAGCGGTGCCTGCTGCATCCTTGTGAACTGCTCAAACATGCCACAGCAATGAACATCTGCCTGCACTGCTGTCCACTCCTCACAAACACTGGTACAAAGGTGGCAATGTGGTCGCACACCTGGAGACATCTTGTTGCACACTTGTGGAAAACAAAAGTTCTGTCACACCCCAGTTGGGTGGCCCATGCATGCCCATGCTGCCCAGGTGCTCCAACCTCAACTGCCGGAATGGAACAACCAAGTTTGCTCCCTATCGTTCTCACCAGGGCTCGGTGGTGCTGCTGCTGGGTGAAGGCCATCCTTGCTGCGCAGCCGCTTGGATCCACCAAACTGCAGATAGCAACACACACAGGAGGCAATCAGCATCATGCTGCGTGAGATGCTGTGAGGCGTGCTCAATCACGTCTTCAGCATGACATCTGCGCAGCCAGGCGCTTTCTGCTGCTGCTTTGCACCCAACTGCAGTGGATGCTGTAGCTGGGTGTTCACCTTGTCTCTGCCTCCGCCACTGCTTGGACCATCATCGTTCAGGTCAGCACCAACTATGGCACGTTGAATCTGCAGATGCACCACAATCACAGCACAAGGGCTGGTGGGTCAGTGTGTTGTTGACATCCAGCCATCAACTCACATGTGTCAACAACAGGTCTGCAGCAGTCTTGCAGGAAACTATTGCAGCAAAAAAAGGCAATCAGAACGTAAATAGTACCTGCTCCCACTCCTGCAAGCCCTTGGGGCCGATTTTGTGCTTCTTGGTTGCAATCTTGCTCTCCCATCCCCAGGGAGCGAGCCGCTTCAGCTCCTTCAGCGACATCTTGAGTGTTGTATACCTTCACTGTAAGTATTATGGTGAACGTCCTCAGTTGCGTTGACAGGTGAGGGCTACTGCTCGTTGTTAACACTCGTGTAGCAACGTCCCTGAGCATAAAGAAGACCCAGACGCTGACAGTTGAGTACTCTGTAAAGTGCGGTGTGTGTTGAGTGCCTGAATGAAACCCCAGACGCGCTTGGCAAAGCTTGAAACCTGAGCTGAGTGATTTTGAACTGGAATGAAACAAAGGTGAAGGACATGTCAAGACTTTTTGATCATGAGCAGTATCATGAGTCTGACTGGCTTCAGATATGTCGCTTATGGAGCTTGACTGCCGCACTGTGCCCTGCATTGCAGTTGCTGGTGCAGAACTGGTGATCAGTCACAGTGGAGGGCACAGTTGGTTGCCAGTGGTATTGAACCTTGCCCTGGTGGTTGCAAAGTGGCACATTCACTGACTTTGAGCTCGCGGTAGCGGCTGCATTACCAGAAACGAGCAGTGGCAGGCAGGCGGCCTGGTCTGGACAGATCTACAGGCACACTAGTACTGCAAGTGGTGCAAGTGGTGCCGGCCAGGTTGGGGCCTTTTGCTGGAATGTTAGGGGGTGTAGGATGCAGGTTTGGAATAGGGAGCCGTCAACCACCCCTTACAACCTCTTTTTCCCTCCTGCACTGGTGCATCCTGGTATGTCTGGACAGCAAGGCAGCTGACAACTTGATTATCAACACATTGCAAAGCAGCTCGTGTTCAGATGGTTTCAGTATCAGCTGCGCTTGCTGATCAACTGGTCATAGCTGAGGCTGCAATGTGTGGGAAACAGTATTTTCAGAGAATCTTCAACAGCTGTGTGCAGTGTGAATGCTGACTCTCAGAAGACATGAGCTTGTGGCGCATGACAGTGCCTTGAGCAGAGTTGTCAGGTGCTAGGCTGTCGTGTGTGAACAGCAAATCATCATGCAAGCAAACAGCAACAGTGATAAGCATCAACAGTGCTGACACCAACATACTGCTGCCTACTTGCTGTGGATCACCTTGCCAAGATAACCTGCTGCCGTACCAGCCAACCTGATAGGGAGTTGTGTTACACGAGGTACAGCCACACAATGCTTGGCTGCTGCTGACTGACAGCCTGACCCTGTCCCTCCATGGATATCGTGATGCACACTGAAGACCTGGTACAATGTGCCAACCTGCTGTGAAAAGGACTAATACACAGGGAGCAGCATGGGAGCTGCAATTCACTGGCTGATAGAACACACTCAGGATGAGACACAGCATGCATCATATGAAACAGAGGCATGACGGCATGTTGGGAGGAACTCCAGACATGCTCGTGCAAGCCGCAACGGCACTGCGCTTGCTATCACTTAGCTGATGAGCACCACACAGCAGCGCATGCTGGGAGGCACGCGCGGCGTGAGGTGCGGTGCATAACCGGTGGCCGCCAGAAGCACAGTCTGCAGCCTTTCGCAGGCTCAGAGCTGGCACCCCACCACCATGTTGAAACATGACCTGTGTCTGTGCCACAGCACACAGCACATGCAAGACAGCAACTGCAAGCCCTGATGTGAAGACTGGACACACGCTGTTGGATTGCATGTACAGCAAGAGCCTCTTGCTGCAACAGCAATGGCTTGGGCTGACACCCTGAACCCTCTACACTCACACGCGCCCTGCCACAGTCGGCCCAGATAACACCAATTGACAAAAGCAGCAACAACAGTATTGAGTTTATGTGACACATTTCGGAGCACATCTGTACGGCAACAATGCTCTGTACATACACACAGCACAACACACACAGCGGCAGCAGAGTACCAACTGCTGTCAAGAGAACAGATGATCTGCCCGACACTGCAGCACAAACAGGCCAGCACACAGAGATGGTGCAAAGACTGCAGGACAGCAATGGCTGCTGCAGTACAAATGTTGCACAGCAAGACACATCAGCAGCACCAGGCTGCGGCATGCCAGCGCAGGGCAGGATGTGTGCGCATGCAGGCACACAATGCCCATTACAAACCTTCCCTCGCACAGCATGCGCAAGCCTGCACCTGTGTCAACTGTGCAGGCCATGACAAACACTGCTCGGCGCCGGCCCATGCACCTCATGGCTACAAGATGCCAGCACAGGCGTGCAGGAAACTGAGAGCTGAGCACCAGAAGTACCTAGCAGTCACTCCAAGACCTGCACTGTGCTGATACATACACGACGAAATTGAGTCCTTACGCACTGCTGCTTCAGCTGCTGCCCTTGCCCTTGCGCTGCATGATCGTGTCCCGGATGAAGTATGCTGCCAAGAAAAGAGGGCCGATGGCCGAGCACACGGCAGTAGCAATCACCATGCTGGTGGGTGTACTGTTGATGATGTTGGTGGCGAAGTAGGTCTGGTTGACTGTGCTGTCGTGCTGGCAGAAGGAGGTTCCGGTGCCGTTTGTGCACTGCACCAGCACGCTGGTGAACCAGGTTGCCTTGGTCATGTTCTTGGGGATGGGCCACTCAAAGCCATAGGTAGACTTGGCAGCGGCATACTCGGTGGACATGATGACGAAGGGGCAGCTCTTGTCCTTCTGTGGGAGCAGCACAGGCACAGGGGGCAAGGGGCAGCAGGGAGTAGGGTGAGTTGGTTGATGTGCGAAAGCAGGCATGGGTCTGCGATGCTGCAGGGTGCCAGCCATTCAGCTGGCAGGTCTGTCACACACAGCATGTGCTGCTCGTATCAGCAGTGTGTGCAGGATGTGCTCAGCTGGCGGACTGGCGGTTGAAATCATTATGACAGCTGTGTGCGCAGGCAAGCGCAGGCAAGCGTGAACCTCCAGGCAAGCAAAAACGGTCACACAGCTTTGCAGCTCAGCGCAGGCAGCAGGCTGACCCGTCTTGCAGAACCTCTTTCCAGCCTGGCAGAAACCGGCACACTCACGTCAATGACATCAGCTGCCCTGCGCCATGGCCTGTCCACTGCAGATGCCTTGGTGTAGCACGCCCTGACCAGCACACGCAGGGGGTCCAGGTTGTCATATGTCTTCAACTTCTTGTCCTTGAGCGACAGCTGCACGTTGAGCTTATCGTTGTTGTCTGCGTTGAGGGGAGGCTGGTTGCAGGGAGCGGTCAGGGATGGGCTGTCACATGCGATGGGGCTGAAGACAGTCTTGTCTGCTGACTTTGTGGCAGATACTTTGATGTTCCACTGGCCTGCAACTGGCTGCAGCTGCTTGTAGCCTGCAGGAATGGAGACAGCAGAGCAGCAGCAGTAGGATCAGCAAGACGCTCAAAGACAGCAGGAGCGGGTCTTGCCATCCAGGCGCCCAACGCTGAAATCTCGATGCATGGCGTTTGTGTGCGCGATTTTCATCCTCAATTCGTGGTTGGCCGGTGACTAGCTACTGCCCATGTGACCGCACCCATGTGGGCAGTAAACGTGCCAACTCACTTGTGTCTTGCAGCACCTCGTATGTACTTGCATAAGCTGTCGCATACAAGCATGCTGCAACCACGACGAGCAGAGCGCTGCGGGCCATTGCTGCTGTGCTGTTGTGAAGAGGTGTTGGTGAAGCTTGAGGACAACAGCAGGATACTCAGACGAGATGTGTATGATCGAAGACGTCGGAGTGTGGTTGCTGGAGGTACAGCTGGGCGTGTATAAGAGTGGGCCCGCGAATGGGTCACACGACAGGGCACTGGTCCCTTCGGTGGCCCTCGGAGGAGAGGGTTGGGGCAAGAGACAAGAGCCAATGCAGCCAACGAGCAACAACGCAATCAGCTTGAAATCAACTTGTTACTGTGGTCTTCATGTGCCTCTCCGTGAGCTGGGCCGGCACAAATGGGGACTGGGGTTGTTGGTCCTAACGCCCCCCTGGAACCAAAGAACCTGGTATCGCGATAAGAAACAGCGGTAAGCTTTGCATATCAGCACGGCAAGAATCACTTTCGTCGAACCATGCAAGGCCTTGCACAACCTTTGCCTTGCACATGAAACCTTGCTTCATTTGGCCGTGTAGAAGTGACGCAGTTCCCACCTGTGCAGTGTAGGCCCATGTGAGGTAGTCTTGCTCACACATGACCGTAAAAACTGTCCTGCAGCCTGCGGCAGGCAGCTCACCGCCTCACACCCCCTGTTGCAGCCAGCACAATTGCGCACATACATACATACTTGTAGGCCTGGTCACTTGTTTATAACAGCAACATCACTGCAGCAAAGGGCATTGCATCACCCCATGACTTGACACCACTGTGTCGGTAGGACTGGCAGCGCCCTTCTGCTGGCCAAGCTGTGCTGTTCGCACATGTGCGGCTTCACAGCTGTGTGCTTCCGCCCTGCCGTTGAACCGCTGCGTGTAGTAAAGTTGCAAGTGTGCACGCAGAGTGTGGTGCACCTACATGGCAGCCGTCTGGCAGCAGCACGGTCATGCCTGCCAACGTGACAAGAGCCCTGCAGTTGTGTGCTGCCCAGCAGAAGATAAATGCAGTGGTGGCCACTGGCAGTTTGCGCAAGCAGAATGAGCCTTTTGTGGTCTGCAGCATGGAGTTGGTGTGCGCCTTTGTGGTCTGCGCGTGTTGGGTGGCTGGGTGTGCTACACTCCGCGCTGGCGCCACTGCAGTCAGAAGTTTTGCACCCTCAAATTTAGGATGCGGTGCGAAGCTCTGACCTGTCACAGGTGATGCCGGGCATCACCCCTACTTGCCCACAACACAGCCTGTCAGACTGTTTCGGTCCACAATAAACCAGCATGAACCGGGCGGCCCTGACAACGCAGCAAAATGGTTTCACTGCAAACTCAACAGTGGCGGCCACTGGCACACCACCCTTGCAAATTGACTCAGTGCTTCCATAGCTTCTGTGCACTCCCTCAAAATGTGTGCAGGCCTTCTGCAGCAGACCACTGCCAAGCCCACTGTCAAGCAGCAAGCTGCATCCCTAGCCGCTAGGGATGTGGGCCAAATGCTTTGCTGTCGGTGGTAGCGGTACCACCCCTAGGGGTCCCTCGCAGCCCCTGCCGCTGCAGCGCTGGTTGGTTGTCATGCAAGCCCCCTAGTCGTAGCTGCGTACTGCAGCTGCAGCAGTGCCTGTTGGGCAACACCCACAGGTGTTGTATCACCATACAATCCATTGGTCCAGGTGCAACTTGGACACAAACCATCCCCCCTGCTGTCGCAGAGTGCCCCAACAGACTGCGGCAGCACATTGATGTTACAGTTACAGTTACACAGTTACAGTAATTGGCGTGTGGCGATGTGGCGATGTGACGACACTTTGAAACAGTTGGGCTCAGTCCACAGCAATTACTTTGGAACCACAGGCCTGTCACGGTGGCAAGCCTATGCATGATTGCCCTAGCATGGCAGTCGCCAGTGACCGTCATTCGGATTTGGTCACACCCCCAGCAGCAGTAGGAGGGCCACCTGCCTGGGATGGTGGTGAGGCTGCAAGGCAAACTTGGTGGTGTGTAAGAAATGCAGCATGTGGATGCGCCCACCAGGCCGATGCACCAGGGAATTTTACCCTCCGGGTGCAGGCAGGGTTGACTCTGCTACTGCAGGTTGCAAATCTCACTGGTGCAGACATGTCTCCTGCATTGTTGTACGATGTGCATGCTGTATTTAAGCATGCTGTATCTGACCTCTTCAAGTGCCCATCGCCCACAACCAGCTGCAATTGTTGCAAATTGCAATGCAACAGCTGCCTGTGCCCCAGACACACAGACCCGCCAAAAGTGGCCAGCATGACCCACACACCCTACCCACAACGTTAGCCTGAAGCCTGTCAGCCGTAGATAAACGTTCGAGCGCAGATAGAACACAGCAGCCTAGCACATGCAAGGACCCCCCCCAAAAGAAGAGGGCGTGCTGTTCCCAGTGAGCCTGCAGGTGCCATGCAGCTGCAATGAAGTACTGAGGATGTTTTTTTAGTGTGAGGAGTTCAACCTCCGTCACATCCTTCAACATGACACTTTTTTCGACGGTTTGTTGAGTCAAATCATCAGTGATGTCAGCGTGCGGTGGCGAACAATTCAGCATGGTGTCGTTGCCTGTCAGGGCGTCCACACGTGGTTTAGCTAGGCCCTCCAGCAGCATATCCCGGTCCGCATATGCTGCCCTGCATGCAGTACTCTTGCTGCTTAGCAGCTCGGCAGCCCCACCTTGTCGGTAACGTTTGCTGTTGATGTATGTAGAAGTGCTCGTGACCCAGGGCAGCCCCTGCAAGCTGGGGTTCTCTGACCATCACTACTACTATGTCACCAACGCTGGTCACGCAACGCATCGCTTTTGCGGCAGGAAAGACAGCTGTTAGGAGGGCATTATCAGTACCAGTGCTGCAGCCGTTTGTAGGTGCCCCTATCGTGCTCCATAACAGCAAGCCCAGGCATTCAGCAGGTGCATTGCACAGTCAGGGCCAGCAGAGTCCCCATCAGGAGCAGCAGCCGATTCAGAGAGCCCATCACAGACCTCGTAAAGGCGTCTTTCGGCGTTTGAAGCTCCTGTGTGCCAGCACAGTCAGGGCTCTGCCTGCAGCAGGCATCAAAGCAGCAGTGCTGGGAGGTGTAGAGCAGCTCTCATCAGTCACAGCTTTCGCAGGCCTCAGCGGAGCTGTGGTTGCAGGACTTGCTCTCGGGATCGTAGGAAAGGGCGTGCGGCGCTGGCATGCAGGCAGGAGGGCAGCAAAGCGAGCCATGGCCACTTCACGCCCAACAGCAGCGACAGACGTCACGATTCTCAGCTTCAACATCAGGGGTGTCATGGATAGGTGGCCTGAAAGGGCTCCTGTGCTGAGGAAGGTCTTGAAACAGGCAGATGCAGACGTGGTGTGTTTCCAGGAAGTTCTCACAGGTGGGTAGTATGCTTGCCCAGGTGCCCCAGATCAGGTGCCTAGGTCAACACACACGCAACAGGCAACATGCCCTTGCTATGCGGCATGCATACATACATGCAGGCACGCAAGCAGCAGTGACAACCTGGGGTGGAGTTTTGATTTTTGAAAGCGCCAAAAACAGGGGCACATGTTCCAGAAGTACGGGTGCATTTGCCATGTGGTGCAGCCTTAGGCCTGCCTGCAGCATGCTCTGGAAGGTGCATTGCATGGTACACACGTCTTACTGAACCTCAACACTGCAGCAGTGCTTCATGCTCCACATGCCTCCTGCTCTGAATCCTAGCTGATGCTGCTCGCCTTGTGGCTGCTGACCCCTCCAGGCGAGTTCCGGCAAGAGCAGCTTCTGCTGGGCAGCAGCTACACAGTCCACGAGTGCAGGGCGGCACTGCAGCACCTGCGCAGCAGCAACATCTTTGGCGCAGCGCTGTCGTCTTTTCTGTCGGCCCTGCTGGGTGTCAGCTGGGTGCGGTCGCTGCTGGTGTCACTGCCAGAGAGCGTGGAGGGCTGGAGGGAGCGCAACAAGCTGGCTCAGGGCTGGGCCAGGCTTCTTAGGTGAGGGTTGCTGATAGTTTTGAGTAATGGTGGGAGTAGCTGTGGCTGTGGTGGAGGGTTGGGACGTGGGACGTGGGAGCTGTGGTGGGACGTGGCAGTGGCTGTGGGCGATGACGGTGGTGGAGGGCTGGAGGGAGCGCAACAAGTTGGCACAGGGCTGGGCCAGGCTGCTCAGGTGAGGGTTGCTGATAGTTGTTGTTTGGTGGCGAGGTTCTCTGACTGATGGTGGCAATCATCAAGCAGCAGCAGCTTGGGGTCCATGGCACAGCAGTAGCAGCAGCATGAGCAGCACCATCTCATCACTGACGCATCATAAGCCAGTGCTGATACCTGCATACTTCAGGCATGTCTGCCAAGCAGTGCAGACACTCACCAAGTAGCTGCCTGCAAGCTGCTGCATGGTAGTGACACCAGGATGGTGCTGTCAATCTGGTGCCCTGGGCTGAATGTACCTGCAGGGACCTGACCATCGTTCCCTTCTACGGCAACTCCATAGCCACACGCGTCCCAGCCATCACCCTGACCGGCAGCAGCAACGGCAGCAGTGGCAGCAATGGCAGCAGCAGCATGTGCTGGCCGCCATTCTTCTGCGGCAGCAGCAGCGAGCGCAAAGCAGCAGCAGTCGCCGACATATTGGTCCTAGGTGACTTCAGGGCAGCTCAGCGGGTGTGTCTGAAGCTGAAGCTCACACAGGCCGCACCTATGCAGCAGCAATGCAGCCGGGAGCAGTTGGAGGAGTCGATACGGCAGCAGATGTCTGGCGGTGGAGTCAGCACACAACAACAGCAGCAGCAGGGCAAGCAGCAGGGTGAGGTGATGGATGTTTGGCTGGTGAACACGCACCTTGACCATGCCTCACCGGAGATACGGGCGCGGCAGATGCAGGTACGCATCTGGGTTTAGATTGATCTTTTTGACAGACAGGCTGCCGTTGGGTTTTTTTGCATAACGATTAGGGAGTGTGCCAAATGACAGGGGTCCTGGCTTTGCGGGCATCTTGAGTACAAGCACTGCAGGGCAGCAGCACACACTATGGGGCAGAATGCCTAGTCGTGTGGTCTGCGCCTCACGTGGCAGTTCCCAATGGGTCGTACATCGTTGCATAGTGCGACCAGGAGCCCGCCCTCAAAATGCCAACACACCTCTAGATGGTGCCAGGAAGTAGCGGTGCAGCCTCTTTGTTGGCGCGCCGGCACCCTTTACATATGCAGTGCTGTGCACCAATCCAGCAATGATAGTGCTGCCGTCTGTGTTGCTGCCGTGTCTCGTCTTTGGTGCCCAGGCGATATGCAACTGGGTGGAGCCTCTGAAGGGCAGTGTGTTTGCACCCTCCTTGTGAAGGGCAGTGTGTTTGCACCCTCCTTGATTGCGCGGTGGTGCTCTCGACATGTGCTGTGCACTGATCTTTGTATGACCGTCCTGCTGTTTTTCTTGCTGCTGCATCCTGTCATTGTACCCAGGCGATATGCAGCTGGGTGGAGCCTCTGAAGGGCAGTGCGGGTGCCATTGTCATAACTGGGGACCTCAATGCACCACCGGACGAGGAGCTGCATGTGGTGGCAGGCCGCAACGGCTTCGCCTCAACACACAAGGTGACTAGGGTTGCTGCACTGCTCTGTTGTCCTGCTGGGGGGCTTGTTGCTTATGGTGGCTGTACAGCTGCCCTACTGAGAGCGTCCTGGTGTAATTGCACATGCGAAGCCAAAGGCAGCACATCATTTGTGGGCTCTGCGCTGGAGCTGGCTAGCCGCCACTGCATCCTCCTGGTACCTTGTCTCCGTGGATTCAAGCAGAAAACAGCTGCAGCATCTTGCCGCACCTCTGCCGGCTGCCTGCCTTCTGTGAGGCCTCACCGGTCTGCCGGCTACAATCACAAGCAAGGCACCTGCAAAATACATGGATGCAGGAAAGGCAGCCTGCTGAGCTTGCTGTGTGGTGTTGTGACCCCGCAGGTTGCTCATGGCTCTGAGCCTGCCTTCACCTGGCCCAGTGGTATCATTGCCCCACTCATGGATGAGGGCGACCCACACTGTGCTGACTACATCTACGTGTGGCAGGCAGCTGGCTACGAGCTGCAGGTGGGGTCCCTCCCTCCCTGGCAAGCCCCTTGTGGGCTTGGCATGTCATTGCTGGTTGCCTGGTGGTGCTGCTGAAGTCTCCTATGGCTTTCATTCCCTCACATCCTCCCCCACCCCCACCCCTACGGCAACAAGCTCACATCTCACCCCGGGGTCTCACCCCACCCTTTCACCCCAACACGCCGTTGGAGAGTCTGCTGTGTTCATGGTGTCGTCTGCATGCACTTGATGTGTTGTGGCCTGAGGCAAAGTACTTTGTGGTTGATGGGTGTGTGAGCACATCATGCCGGCTGTGTGCTGCAGTGCGTCCCTAATGGGTGTCAGGTTGGTGCCAGTGTTTTGACCCCTGTTGTGCTGTAGTTCAAAGACATGTTTCACCCTGAGTGATCGCGGCCGGGCGCTGCTTCCTTGCACTGTTGGTCTTGGGCCGCACGCATTGAAAGCCAGTAGAAGCCCTTCGGGCGGGCCCATGCGCATGTGCCTGACAGTGGCATTGATGCTGTGCCTGCCTGCCTTCCTGCCTGCATGCCCCTGGTTCTTTCAGGTGTTCCTGGCGATTCCCATGCGCATGTGCCCGATATTGACATTGACGTCATGCCTGCCTGCCTGCCTGCATGCCCCTGGTTGCTTGCAGGTGTTGGATGCGCAGCTGTGTGGAGACAGGCCCACAGAGTCTGACAAAACGCTGTACCCCAGTGACCACATTGGCCTCAAGGTGCGACTGCGAATCACGCCACGCAGCAGCAACACCGCCAGCTGCGACGCTGACGGCAGCAGCAACAGCAGCGCTGGCCTCACCCGTGGCCTAGCAGAAAAGCAGTAACGGCCAGCGCGCGGACGAGGAACGGAGGCAGAGTGCATTGAAGGACTTTCAGCTGTATGGGCCGATGGGGTGGTGACACTGTTGCGCTGGCCCTTCGCTTTTGATGTATATTACGCCCACACTTGTACGCATGCTGGCTATAGCAACGGCTTGATAGGTGTGCGAAGCAGTGATGCTGTGCGCCATGGCTGCGATGGCTGCGCAGCATATCGATCATGCTGCTGTGTTGGAGCTTCTGCTGCACCAGCGGCTATCTTGTTTGTCGGAAGTGCTACCAGGCACATGGTGGCAGCTGTTTCAGCACCGCTTGAGGTTTTGCAGGTGGCAATGCGGCCCTGGCACCATACGTGCAGCTGCTTATGCAGCATCGGGCAACCAACCTGTCTTTAGTAGTCAGTGTCTGTACCATTCTTATGTTGCCACCCGTTGGCAGCTTTCCTGTGATGTTAGTTGGGGTGTTTCTGAGTCCGCCTTGTGGCGGTTAGGGTCGATCCTTGTGGCAATGTACGGCTGCCTTTAGTGAGTGGCATTGTGTATCATGGGTCGATGTTGCAGTACCAACATCCGCAACCTTGTTGCTGTCTCGCCGAATCGGGCGGATGTGCGTAGGCAGGAGGCAGGTAAGCAGGCAGCACTCTGCCTCTGCATGCAACGGACAGCTGGTGCTTGTATCATCACTTGCTGACGTGCTGTTACCGTAGTCAATGATAGGTGTGACCGTCTACTTTTGTTGGGAGATATCTTGGTTGGGGAGGATTGCTTTTTGCTGTGGGCAAGAGGGTGGCAACAGCCCCCCCCCCCCCCCCCAGTGCAGCATGGTGGGTGGGAGGTTGCAGGCTGCTGCTGTGTGGGTGATGTGTACGGATGCCGAAAAGTTGTGGGCATGCAGTGCTGTGGCGGTATTGGTGTGTGTGTGCTTTCGACCAGCACAGCTGATGGAGGGTTGGTCTTGTGTGCCTTTGCCTTGCAGAGCTGCTATCAAGGCGCTGCAATGCGCCTGCTGGTAGGCTCAGTTGTCCCAAGGCTTGTTGAGAAGTTAACCCACGGCTTGTCTAGCAATGGGGTGAATCCAAGCCCAACTGCACTCCTATCAGTTCCTGTTGGGTCGGTCAAAGTGTTGTAGCTGCAGAGTCAAACTCAGTCCGAGTAGGCTTCTTGTCGGACAGACTAGTCTAGTTTTCACGGGAGACACTGAGCACGAGTAAAGCTGCCTTCAGAGGGAGGGCATCATTAAGGCTCAGCTGTTCAGTTCTCCAGCTTCGACTCATTCGGATCGATCGCGCATGTTTTGCATCTAAAACAAAGATTTCTCCACAATGTTGGCACAAATGCGCCCTCTACAGCAGCGCCAGCTTCTGTCGTCCCGTGGGCGATCTGTAGCACTTCACACAACGCCCAGGCTGCCACAAAAACACAGACCATTGCAGCTTCAATGTAATGCATCAGCAGCAGCAGCTGGAGCTGGATCTCCATGGCCCACCCCAGCAGCAGCAGCCATAGCAGCAGCAGTGCAGCAGCAGCCTGTTTTCCAGCTGGCAGCTTCTGTGATGCGGGCGTGTCAGCATTTCGTGTCTGTAGCTCGGGACCGATTGAGTCAGGTGCTGCCTAGCCCACCCAATGTGGACAAGCAGGTGAGCCAGAGTGGCTGGTTCCTTCAACAAGGCAACTACCTGGACAACCTTGTAGCGGTGTGAACAGCACTTGTGCAGTGGATCTCACGTCACTTTTCCTAAATTCAGAATGCTAGTTCTGATAAGTGTGGAGCCCTGGCTTTTCAGGTTGCAAGCCGGTCGGGTTGCTAGCTGGTCAGCAGTTGTGTGCAGTTTGCCAGCCCTGGTCTGCGCCACTATCACGTTCAGACCTGCAGTATACGGATGATCAGTATGACAGCATGGAGAGTGTTGTTCCACTGCAGCAGACCAGTCACAGCAGCAATGTACTGCTGCACCGTAAGACACCACGTACAGCTGGTCAGTGCATCCCTTGCCCCGTTGCAAGGCCACCATATGCCACAGCTACACCTGCGGGACTGTGACCAGAAGCACAATGATCAAAATGCTGTTCTGCAACAGCAGCAGCAGCAGCAGCAGCAGCCTAGCGACAGCAGCATTATGTACCACACCACCTGCCACAACAACCGCGCCACCTGACACCATGGACAGCTCGTCAGTGCCGCAGGGCACAGCCATCATGATGCAATGCAGCCTGCAACAGCGCCCCCCCCCCTTCACCTGACAGCACACAATCTCTTCACTAGCAGCTGCAGCAATGGTGGTTCTGCCATGTATCGCAGTGTGCTGGCAATCACATGTCCCTTCACTTTGCCCAGAATACAAACAATTGCAAGCAACAGCCACTACTCCCCTCCCAGTGTTGTTGGCTGCGGGAAGACAGCAGTTGTCGACATCGCCACCGCCTGCCCTCTTCGCTACTCTGCCCTTGCCCCTAACGCTTTTTGTTGCTCTTCTCCCCCCCCCCTCCCCCTGCTTTCCCTTTCTGTGTATCCAGTCTTCCCCTGCCTCCCTGCGCTGTCCAAGTGTTCATTCCATCCTCCTCTCAATAACCTCCGCCTGCTGCTGCTGTCTCATTGTACCCCCCCCCCCCCATGCCGTTGGCCCCCCTTGTTCACCCACAGGAGCTGAGGCAGCAGCTGCTGTCTCTGTACAAGAACATGCGCGTTATGGCCTTCCTGGTGCTGCCCCTGGCCAGGGTCAGCCAGGAGTCCCTGTCAGCAGTGTATGCACGAACCTTTGAAAAGGCAGCTTTCGGCTTCGCGAAGATGTATGTCTTCTGCCTCTTCATGCGCGTGCTGCTGAGTTGGTTCCCTGGCATTGACTGGAATGCACAGCCCTGGACATTCTTGAGGCTGGTGAGTGACCTGGGGGGCGGGGGAGGCGGGGGGTTGGGGGTGGGGCTGCGGGGGTGGGGGGGGGGGGGGGGGATAGTGTGTGCGCTTGGGAGGGGAGGCTGGGGGGTAAGAGTTGTGACATTTCGCAGTCGGGTGTAAGTGTGTACGTGTTGGGGACCGTAAGAGTTGGTTCCCTGGCATTGACTGGAATGCACAGCCCTGGATGTTCTTGAGGCTGGTGAGTGACCTGGGGGGGGGTGGGGTGTATGCGGGAACGCGAGGGGGGGGGATGTATGTGGGAACGGCGGGGGGGGGGGGGGTGTATGTGAGAGCCGGGGGGGGGGGGGTATGTGGTAACGGGGGGGGGGGGGGGGGTATGTGGTAAGGGGGGGGGGTATGTGGTAACGGGGGGGGGGGGGGGGGGGGGGGGGGGGGTGATCAGGGGCTTCACGCTGGCAGGGGACTTGCTCTCTGAGACATCTGCAGCTGCAAGCCCCTTCTGAGGCTGGGAGGGCAGCGCAGGGGGCGGGACCCTACATTGTGACAGTTGGCGCCGCACTGCACAATAAGCCGCCGCCGGACCAGTCACGTGGCTGCTTGTGCCACGTTCAGTGGAGCTCTGGTGTCATGCTTGCACCCTCGCATGCACAGTCTTGTCTTTGCTGTCACGCGCCTGCGTTCTGGAACCTTGTGCCACCACAAACACGTCTGGCATTAATACTGTCAACTGACATCATCACATGGTTCACATCTTGGCTTCCAGTACTGTCCTTCGATGGGTGTCAGTCAGCCACACCCTCCTTGTTCGCTGCCTGCCTGTCCATCTGTCCTTTTCCCGCAGATCACGGAGCCCTATCTCCAGATCTACCGCGGTATCCTGCCCCCGCTGTTTGGCCAGCTGGACTTCACACCGCTCTTCGGCTTCCTCATTTTGCAGGTTGGTCTTGGCTGACGTCATTCAAGGTCTTGCTGATACCCTCAGGAGCCAAAGCTTCCGTGGCTGCACTGTAGGCCGTCCCATCGTACCTTTTCGAGCGCTTGGTCCACAACTTACGCATTGCATCAAAAACCGCAAACCCATTGCTTTCTATCGATGGTTCTCTAGTAACTTGGCACTACCCCATGGGCACTGCAGATACAATCATAGAGTGGCCTGACCCCACCTGCGCCGAGCTGTGCTGTGCTGTGCCGACTGCACTGTGCTGACTGCGCTGTGATGATATGTTGTATGTCGCTGTTGCCGCAGGATGTTGTTGAGTGATGGCGCCCACCTACACCATGGGCCTGCACGATGTGGACACATCCACACGCTGGACGACATCGGACGTGATGTGCTACTTTGTGAGTGGGGTTGATAACGATCTCTGTTGGGACAGGCGGGGAGGCGATGCTTTCTGGCAGATGGGACAATATTGGGAAGTGGGATTGGCAGCGTTCATCATCAATGATTGTCACCTCCCACATTGAGTTGGAGTCACCAGCATTGCTTGCTGTTGTGGCACATTGGCACAGCAGCAACAAAGCATCTCAGTGTAGTAGAGGACTTGCTGTCTCTCTGAAGCACCTTAAGTACTGCAGTTGGTTTGTGGGCACGGTTTACACACATCGTCAGTCCAACCACATGTGCAATTGCTGCATTGCTATGCCTATGCCTTGACCTCTAACCTGTTGACTGCTGCTTTTTTGCACAGCCTCAAATGAGTGTGCTGCTTGCTTTGTGTGCCCACTGACTGGTTGACTGACTGTGTAACTGACTGGTTGACTTCCTTGCTGTTGGTGTCTGTGACTGCAGGACGGATTCTAAGCTGTCTATCACGCTGGACAGTCCCTTTTGCTCTCCATGTCAGTGGTTGGTTTTCTGTTTCAACTGGCAAATGTTTCCACCTGGACCAGCAGTTCTTTGGCACTGGCAACAGCAGCAGTAGCAGCAGGAAGCCATTAGCGTGGTGGATCCTTCTCAGTTGTCAGGGGTGACAGGGATACTGTGCTTGTTTTGCACGCCGTGGCTGTTGTTCTGCCCTTGTGCTGCGCCCAGCTGCTGCCATCAGCTAGGTGGGAAGTGTATCTCTTTTCGTGAGCTGGGTTTGGGCTTGGTAACTTTCTGCGCTTTTTTGGTCTGGAGGCTGTTCAACATGGGGTGTGAAGGAGCGTGGAGCTGGAGACCTGGGGCAACAGCACAGGACGCTCACCATGGCAGGCGACCATAGCACTGAATAAGCTGGAAACTGTCGTTGGGATACCGTGGATGTAGTCGAGCAAAAGCATGCTTGAGCAGACAGGTTTGCAATGCAAACAAGGCACTGCCTGAGACGGCATGTGGGCAGGTCACCTTGCTCCACTGCTCTATCGATGAGGGGGGGGGGGGGCTTCACCTCGTGATCACGAGCAGCGCCTTGCCAAACGTTTGCAGAAGGCTTCTCACTTGAATCCACAGCCACGATGCGGCCGGAGCGAGCTGATCAGCCCTTTCATAAGAAGGCCCTCATAAGAGGGCCGGGGTGGGTGGGTGGGACCTGTAGTGCGGGCACATGGGACCTGTAGTGCGGGCCCGTGACATGCGCGATAAGAAGCTTGATGAATGCGCACCAAGAAGCTTGATTTTGGTACGGACTACAGACGCTAAGGAGTCACTCGGCTTGAGACACAAACAACTACCTGACTGGACAAAAATGATGCCAATTGGATCCTTGCAAGTGACAATTTCACTGCGGTGACTGCTGGTATACATCTGATCTGCCGTTCTAAGCGTCATTGGCCGTGTGCACTGCAGCAGCTTGCCGTCTCAAAGCTACAGCCCTCTGGCAACATGCGTGCAAATCTCGCAGTGTCGGTGCTGGCCGTGCTCTCCGGCTTTGCAGCTGCTCAAGTGAAGATTTGTGACAACACCAAAGCCCCTGGTGCCCCCTGGAACACGCTGCTGACGCAGAACGTATATGATAGCCACTGTCGGGAGACCGCAGAAAGCCACTGTCGGGAGACCTCATGCAGCTGTGTCATGGCGTCGTTGACTGTAGAATATAAAGAAGATGTGATCAAATAAAAAGCTCCTGCACGGCCTGCCTTTCAGCTGTTGGTCCGCTGCTGTTTGTTTCACTGCAGAGCTGAGCATGTCATGGAGGAGCCCCGTCAAGAACGCTGCTGATGGTTGCCTGGATGGATACAGGTGGGTGTAAAGCGCTGAAGCTGGGATTCTGCCTTGCATCTGTGCGCACAGTAGCAGTGCCGTCCACGACCACCCCTCGACCCACCCCTCTACCAAAACACTCTGAGAGTGCTACTGCACAGAACCAACTCCTCAAAGTAATGTGCCTGACTGCTACAGCGCTGTGGGGAAATCATGTCGGAGGCAGTGGCCAGGTTCCATGCCATGATGGTGTGCTGTGACTGCCCTGCGGTGGGTCAGTGGTGCCCCAACAGCAATGTATGTCCTTTGTTGGTGCCACTGTGACCATTCGACTCTGCACCGTCTGCCACAAGATTCTTGTTTACACACTCATGACATGTTGCTGGTTGCCAGTGCAAATGCTTACTGAACGAACTAAGTAAGTAAGTGCAGAAACTGTTTCGGTTTGGAATTTTTCGCGACAAGGCCTGTAAAGTTGCCTATTTTTCAGTAGTTTGAAAGTTTTCGCGAGAGCTGCAGCCCACATTTTCCTGGGTTTCGCGAACCCTGCTGCTGCTGAGCTCCAACGGCCGTTTCTCGCACTGTATGTGATGCTGACAGTGCCTGAGGCAAGCTTGGTTTATACACAGCAACGTTCTAAGGCCAGGAAAGGGAGGGAACACAGCTGGTGTCACAGGAACAGCACTTCACAGAAGGGTAGCACATTTTCCTGGGTTTGGAATCTTTCGCGATGGACCCCTGCCGAATTTCACGATATGCACAAAGTTTCGCGTATTTTGAAATCTGGCTATTATAATTTCGCGAAACAGTTCCTGCACTTACGGTATACATGGTGGTTGGCATGGCTGCTGCAAATTTTGGGTGTCGTTTCAACAGAAAAGTACTGCTACAACTGTCTGTGACTAGTAGGCTGTACCAGAGTTGCTGGGGGTGTGACAGCGAGCTAGCGAAAAGCAGGCAATGCACCTGCAGCAGCAGACCAGCAGTTGAAGCTTCCTTAGGTGGTTGGAACCAACCACCTTTGGCACTGCCAGTCCCGGGCACACCGATACTCCCACAAAGCTCCTGGTGACCTTCCATAGTTGTTTTAGTACACAGGGCGTCTTTACAACTAACATACCGCTGTGAAAGCATACTGTGAGGCCGCAGATCGACCACAACGACATTTCTGGTGTTGTGCTACACAGTCACGAAAGCAGAAGAGCGAGCCACAACGCAAGCAGCTGCTTCGTCTCCATACAACTGCTCGCCACCACGGCATGAAGTCGGGTGGCAGCATACAGTACTACTTAGTTTTGTGGGGCGCTGGGTACGCTTCCGCTTTGGGAGTGAACAGATGCGTCTTGTTCATCATTGTGAATGCAGGAACTGCCTTACTCGGTTGCCTTGGTCCTAGTATGTCTTTGCCGAACTAGGGTAAAGTGCACTTTACCCTAGGGTAAAGCACTCTACCCTAGACAAAGCTCAAGAGCCAGCACGAACATCCAAAGGTTACAAAACACAAAACACAAACGTTTATCATCAAAGGCGCATTCTTGTGAGCCTGCTGTGGAACGGAACCCCAGAGAGGCTGCTGCCGCTTGCTGCTGTGTCAACGGTAGGCAGGATCTGGAGCATTTATCAACATGCACGGCAGTTCTGCTGCTGCTGGACAACTACAGCCATCGTTGCCCCTGCTGCTGCTGCTGCTGCTGCTGCTGCGGCGGCGGCGGCGGCAGCTCTACCAGTAGGGCGGAACCTCGAGCTCCAGCACAATACGTGCCCCCCTGCTGCTGCTATGACAACGCCGGCCGCTGCTGCTGCTGCTGCTCTACCAGTAGGGCAGGAACTCCAGCTCAAGCACGATGCGTGGCCCCGCTGCTGCTGCTGCTGCGCTGCTGCTGCCCCCTCCAGTCAGCTTGATGGTCTTCATGCTGCTGCCCACTGATGCCAGGGGGCCGCTACTGCTGCTGCTGCTGCTGCTGCTGCTTCTGCTTCTGCTCTGCTTCTGCTGCTGCTGCTGCTGCTGCTGCTGCTCTGCTGCTGCTGCTGCTGCTGCAGCAGGTCTACCAGTAGGGCAGGAACTCCAGCTCAAGCACGATGCGTGGCCCCGCTGCTGCTGCTGCTGGCGCTGCTGCTGCCCCCTCCCGTCAGCTTGATGGTCTTCATGCTGGAGCCCACTGAGGCCAGGGGACCGCTGCTGCCACCCTTGGCCAGTGGGAAGTCCCTGTAGGTATAGCCCTGCTGAGGCTGCTTGGTCCAGCGGGACACCTGTTTTTTGTATGCAGTGCAGAAAGGGGTGGGTGGGTGGGGGTGGATGGGTGGGTGGGGGAGGGGGTGGGGTGGCATGCATTGGTTGTTGCTGCTGCTCGAGTGCAGGTGTAGAACTGCTGGGGCTGCTTGGTCCAGCGGGACACCTGGTGCAGTGTAGAGGGGGGGAGGGGGGCATTGGCGATGGTGTTGAGTGTCTGTGTGATAACATGTTTCAGCATCCTTGGCCAGTGGGAAGTCCCTGTAGGTGTAGCCCTGCTGGGGCTGCTTGGTCCAGCGGGACACCTGTGCAGTGCAGAGAGAGGGGGGGAGGGGGGCATTGGGGTTGTTGCTGTGTGTCTGTGTGGTGACATGTTTCATATTTCACCACCCTAGTGGGAAGTCCCTCAGTGACTGTTTGTTCCTGCATGCTGTGTGTTCCTGCATGCCCAGCATGATATGGGTGTGAGCCTGGCAACTGCTCCACAACACGTCATACCTGTTGCAACACGCATGGCATATGAAATGACGATCACCATTGAAATGTCCTGCTTTGTTTTGCTGCGCTCATGCTGTGCTGTGCTGTGCTGTGCTGTGCTGTGCTGCCTTTTGCAGGATTGAGATCTACTAGATCTCCATCGGATCCATCGGATGGAGGCAAGCAGGTGGGCTCTGACAACATGAATTCCAACCCTACCGTGAGCCCTGTCTACTACACCGCAGCTGCCGGCCCAGGGAAGGCCGTCACACTCAAGTAACCACCAGAACCATTCCAGAGCAGCCTCAATGCTACTGCTTGAAGTTGCCAACGCTGCCTTGAAGACTTTGCAGTAAGGTCCTGAATACAAGCAAAGCACAGCAGCTGCGCGCTGCCACTGCGGCATTCCCAGCCTCAAAGTGCAGTCACACGGAGTGTTGTCAGTCCCCTTGGCAAGTTGTGGCCCACAACAAAGCAGCTTCTTCTCCAGCATAGCGTGGCCTGGTAGAGAGGTGTACAGAACCTGCGGAGCTGTGTCAGCATTCAAACACACACAGCCCAACACCTGTGCTGAACGACGCTGTGTTTCCTCAACTGCCACCCTCTGTCTTGAACTGTCCAGGATTGTTGCTGTCAACAAGGCCAATCGCAAGGAGTCTCCCCTGCTGATGTTGCCACTGTGACGGCAGCAGGCGCCCCAGAGGCCAGCAAGCCACCAGTTCTGCCTCAGTCTAGGCCTACCCCCTGAGGCGCCGCTTCTGAGGCCTGCTGTCGTACAAAGAGTTGATCCAGTGCAGCTTTCCAGCATGCTGTCTTTCAACGGCACTCGCTGTGCGCTCGCTGTGTCTTTTGTAGTCACTACAGTTTGGCAAACGAAAAGTGCATCATGCATCAATGGATGTGCCCTATGGTTGCATGTGCACCAACACGCATGTACAGAATGTTGATATGCAGCACCCTAATATGTGGGGCATGACATTGTTTGAGCACAACGGGGAGTGAGTTGCGCATGTGGGTTGGTCACACTTTTGATGGTGGCCTCAGCTGTGGGGGCAGGCTTATGCTGAAGCTGATGAGGTTGCATGGCGTTGTTTGAACCGTGTCCTTTTAAATAGGATGCCAATCATGAGGCTCACGCCCTGGCTCAGTGCTGTCAATGTACACAGTCAGTACAGTGACTGTACACTTTCCATGTACATGGACACACTCCACTTCATGAAAGACACCCAGCCATGTACTAAATATTCAAAACCACGATGTGCATTTATTAGACAGATGTTTGCACCTCAAAGGTTGCCAGCTGCCCTCTGGCCCCAATTACCTGGGGGGTAATATATTCTTGCTACAGCCTCGCCATTAGCTGTAGCATACCAACGCCATGCCGCCGGCGTGAATATCTTCCGCTGCTTTCTAGCTGTAAAGATGCATTTGAAAATGCATCCAACCTCTGCGCTCACCAACCCTCGGCATGGTGAGTCAATGTACAGGTGGTATCGGTAAAGTGACTCCTGACACAAGCATAGATAGACCAGCTGGAAGACAGGACGTAGTTTGTTGTACCCTCACGCTCTGACTGTGTGTTCACTCGTGAAACGCTGCTCCCTAACGTCCTGTGAAATGGCTCGGGTGCTCCTGGCGATCTGCGCTCTTGCTGTTGCATGCAGCTCGGCATTTGCAGCGCCACCCCCATGCAACAGAAACAAGGACCCTAGGGCGCCTTGGAACACGTTGCTCACCCGGAACACGTTCTCGAATGGAAAAGCAGGTACGCCCACTGCTTCGCTCCTTCCGGGCCATACACCAGAAAGATGCGGGGTGCGCAGCATATTGTGTGCCAATACAAACTGAAATGCACCAGCTATGTTTTCAAGCCAGCGTCAGCGTGAGATCACAGCCGATGTCACTACTTGTATCAGCAGTGACCAATCAGTGACCCGCCAGTGCTGCAGTGCCAACACTCTTCTTGTTGCTGTGCAGAGCTGTCAATGTCATGGAGAAGCCCTGTGAAGGGTCCCGGAGATGGCTGCCTTGATGGTTACAGGTGATGCACAGTGCTAGCAGTGATGAACAATCCTGCAACAGGAACAGCATAGCCTTGCAATTGGCCAATTTGCCAACAGCCAAGGTGACAGAGCCTGTGTGACAGGCTGGCAGGCGGTGGCACAACTGCCTGTGTGCCTTGACACTGCGCCCTCAAAACAGCACAGTTCGACTGGCCAGCACACCAGCTTGAAAGTTCATGAACATCTGTGTGGGATGCGATGTGTGCATGCAGGGTGGACACCAACGCCAACGGCAACAGGATTGGCTCTGATAGGCTGATGGCAGACCCCCTGAAGAGTGACATGTACCACACCATCAGGGTCAACCCTGGACAGACTGTCAACGTCAAGTAAGCAACCATGCTACTGCCACTACTGCAGCCCTCTGCTCATCCACCAGCCTGCATGTTGGGAATGTTGTTGACCCTCGTCTACTGCTGCCACAGCAACTCTGCACAAGAGGTGCCGCCTGTCTACTGTGATTTTGCAACCATGGAAATCCTGCAGCACTCCCCCTGTGGCCAGCCCTGGTAACCTACGCTATGCAGTGCACATCAGGACCAACGCTCTTCTGGAGGAAGCGGGTTAGCCTCGTCGGGCCTGTCGAGATCCACGAGATGCTTGGATGCTTGCTTGAAGACTAGTTGGGCTTGTACAGTGAAAAGCGGCTGACTTGCAGCTGCAAATGATGGTGCCAACACCTTACTGCCCCTGCTGCTGTGACATGCGCATGCAGGGTCACGGCCTTCAACAGCGGCAACGGCAAGGAGTCCCCTGCTGCTGATGTGGCAACCATCAAGGCAGCAGGCCAGCCTGTGACTGCAGTGCCCCTGTAGAGGTGCCGTCACATGCCATAGCATCTAGCTGATGCCATCACGGCCATCACATGCATTTGGCGGCCCGCAGTGCAGTGACTCACTCGGACACTGGGCGGTATGGACGATGCGGTCAGGGGCCCGAGCCCTTCTAAACCATGATGTCAGGGTGCAGGCAGCTGCCGCAGCGAGAGGTGTATCAGTTATGCTGGCTGGGGTGCTTGGTGGCAGTCAAGCTGCTGGTAGCTGGCTGGTGGCCAGTTCCTGCCCACCCACCTGGCATCGCGTTCGGAACGGGTACGACACAGCATGCAGACTTTCTCAAAAGGACTGGCAGCACCCCTCGTCACATGGCAGCAGCTGCTGGAAAAGAAGGTGAGCATGCCTATGCGCAGTGCAGCTTGTTCGGCGTGCACATCGTGGCTTGCTTGTCTGTGCTGTATGGCTGCTGCAGGGGCAACTGTTTCTTGCTCTACCACATGATACTGCTTAGGCCTTCTTGCTGCAAGAACGGCACAGCCTGACACATAGCTTGGATGTATCAGAATCAGCCATCCGCATGTGACAACTGCTTACTAATGTTGAACAGTGAAGCTGCTGGTTGTAAGCAATAGTCCTGTGCTGAAAAAAGTCATTGTGCTGATCTGCAGGTGCCGCACTCAGTGTTGGGGGCGTGCTGCCAGCTGATGACACATGACAACCGTGAGGCAGCATTCACAGCACAGACCCTAGCGTCTGTGCTCATCACACACGCGGCTGAAGCGCTGCCAGCACCAGCAGACGGCGCAACCAGCAGCAGCAGCGGCAGCGGCAGCAGCGAGGTCCTGGTCTTGCTGTGGGATCAGATCCAGCAGTCTGGCCTCCTGCCGCACCTGCCAGGCTTGTTGAGCAGCAATCTAATTGCCCTGCAAAGCGGCTATCAGTCAGGGACTACAGCAGTACCTCAGGACAGGTTGTCCGCTCAGGTCTTTGTCCTGCTTCAGCTGCAGAAGAGCCTGCAGCACCTACAGTCCTCACTCCCCACAGCACGTCAGGCAGGGCCGCAGTTTCTGGATGGTGCCATGCAGCTCAGCATGAGCAGCATCCGCTACGTCAGCACTGCTTTCACACAGGCAGGTCGACAGGAGTGGATGGAGCACTGGCTCAGCATGGTCAACACTGCTGCCAACAACCTGCTACGCAGCTTCATGCTGCAGCAGAAACGTGCCAGCATCCTGCGCAGCAGCAGCAGCCAGCAGGGTGCCACGCTTGCAGCCCTGCAGTCAGAGCACACCCTGCACTGGGTGTGCCTGGATACTGTTGTGTCCATGCTGGCACAGTTCCTGCGGCAAGGCACAGCACCTGCTGGCAGCAGCAGCGGCGGGGCTGCAGGACACAGCCACCGGCGCAATCAGCAGCCCTCTGCAAGCAGTATTAGGTCATCATCATCATCATCATCAGCAGGCAGCACCTCCAGGGGGCCACGGCAACCCGAAGCTTTGGCGGACAG
Organism: Desmodesmus armatus; assembly: GCA_007449985.2. NCBI lineage: Eukaryota > Viridiplantae > Chlorophyta > Chlorophyceae > Sphaeropleales > Scenedesmaceae > Desmodesmus > Desmodesmus armatus. Next base: position 178,204 of record VIIQ02000679.1, read on the forward strand.
CATGCCCGCAGCCTACAGCAGCATGTTGGAGCAGCTGGGGTGTAGCCGGGAGGTGGGGCTGTGGCTGGGCAGGTTGAGCTGAGAAGCATGGACAGTTACAAGGGTGCAGTGGGTGGGCGGGGCTCGTTCGGTTGGATGGAGCCGCACCGTATTGCGGTGATGCGCGCGCTGCACATCTACTCCTCTCTGCAGGAAGCCCTCGAGCAGAACAGCACACCGCAGCCAGCAGCACTGCACCTGTCAGTAGCAGCGGTCTGCCTAGAGTGGCTGTCCATCATGCCCCCCGGCAGGCTATCGGACATGGGGGCAAACTGCGCAGCTGTGGGCATGGTGGCTGCCGATGCATGCACCTATGGGCAGCAGCTGATGGAGCAGCAAAGCCAGCTGCCACAGCAGCAGCAAGCAGCAGGGGACGCAGTGATGGCCATGGCTGCCAACACCACTGTTGCGCGGCTGAGTGCTACGGTGCTTGAAAAGCTGATGAGTGAGTGGCGCAGCTTGTCAGACAGTGGACAGTCCAGCACAGGCGGCCTTCTGAGCAGCGTTAGCAGCACGCAGTCCCCCCTGCAGCCCTGCCACTACCTTCTGAGCATGCTTACAGCTGCATCAGCCACAGCGCCCAACGCCAAGCTGCTGCAGGATTGTGTACGCATGGCCGCGCACGCAGCAGCAGCGGCTGCACCAGCAGCCCCCTTTACCCACAGGGAGCAGCTCCAGTACAGTACACGCGTCGTGGGGTCTGTTTCCAGCCTTCTCGCTGACATTGAGGATCAGTCCGGACCTGTTGGCCAGCCAGTGGCGTACGCAGGCCGCTTGGTTGCCCGCTTGTTGCTGCCGCGGATGTCAGCAGCCCTGACGCCATGCAGCTATTTGGCCTGCTGTGTAGCTTGCTCAAAGCCTACAGCAAGATGGACGATCACACAGGCATGTCAGCAGCAGTGTTGGCTCATGCCGCAGTGTCCTTCATCGTGGAAGCAGCTGTGTCGAGCGGATCTGCTGAGCCGGGGGCAGCGGCAGTCCTAGCAGCTGCTCATGCACAGCAGCGCTGCCATGGCTCATGCTGCTGGGCCGCTGCTGCTATGTTGTGCAGCGGTATTGCAGCATTTGCAGGTGGACTTGGAGGCAAAGAGTCCTTCTCTCACTGAGGGTGGTGGCACGGCCCTCCTCCATAGGTTGGTTGCCCTTGGCACCAGCCTGCAGCACCTGCATGCCAGCCTCGCATGCGTGGTGCAGTGGCTGGCAGCAGCGGGCACTGTGCAGCAGCTGAATGCACTGGGGTATGAGCCAGTGGGCATGCAGCAGCGCCTAGCAGCGGCAACACAAGCGCTCCAGCCTAGAGTGCTGAGCGATGCCCTGCATGATGCAGGTCTAGACACTGCCAGCGGCACAACAGCAGTACTGCTAGTAGCTGTGCTCAAGGGCATTGAGGAACAGCTGCAGGTAGCTGGCAGTGTGCTGGCCACATTTGCAATCCCGCATGCCTGCAACAACCCAGCCTGCGACAATGTGTGTGGCCCCTCAGAGGCGCAGCTGGTGGGTGGGCGCAGCTGCATCTGTGCTGGCTGCCTTACAGCCCGCTACTGTGGGAGGGCCTGCCAGCGTGCGGCATGGCGCCAGCACAAGCCTGTGTGCAAGGCGCTGGCAGCAGCAGCAGCGGCCGCCGCGGCCACAGCAGCAGTACCAGCTTCTGTGGGAGGAGTGCGGGGGCCAGCTGACAGCGGCACTGTTGGCAGCACAGCACAGTGAGACTGCTTTCGGCGAAGGCTGCAGGATTCCTGGACAGTCTGTTTTGAGTGACATGGCAATCATGGGAGTGATTGTTATGTTTGTTGCAATTGGGGACGTCAGGTTGCGGTGGATGTGTCAATGACACTTGTAAGCACAGCATGATGCTCTGTTGCATCAGGTATCGGCATTCCATGCAAACGGCCCATTGCTGCAAGTTGCTCTATATGATAGCAGTGCTGTTCTAGATGCCGCAGTCTGATTCAACCAGATCGGCTGTCCATCGCAGGCTGCATAGGTGTTGCAGTGTTGTGTCGATTGCAGCACACTTTCAGTGCCGTGCTGGCTTGCTGGTGCAAAGCATCAGCAGTTTTTGACTTTCTGTTTGCACACTGTCTGAGTCTTGGCCTCTAGTGTGCAGCGCTGCACTTGGTGTTCAGCACGGCTGTGCATACAAAGTCGCCGACTGTTTATATGGTGGCAAACTGCCGCAGTCATCCGATGACCTGAGGTGCAAAATCTGCCAAATCTTGCCTGAACTTCAGGCTGCACAGGTGGCTGGCTAGTTGCAAAGATGGTGTTTGTCTCATGCACCTGCTGCCAAAGCAGGATGCCAAGCCAACTGTTTGGTGTGTCGGGTGGTTCTTTTGACTTGGGTATACCGGCCGATGGTTTCCATATGGGAAGCAAGGATCATGTCAAGGATTGGGGCTGCTGGGCACCGTGCCAACAGTGACTGTTGCGTGAGTATCCCCTGCATCTTGTAGTTGTTTGTGCTTGCAGTTGTGTTTCTTGAAGTTGTTGGTGCTGTACCTTGAAGTTGCGGCACAGCTTTTGTGCTTGAGGATTTTGGGTTGTGTGCGCACTTATCCATGCCCACTTTGTTGCGGCATAGGCCAGGGATGTAACACGTTCCAATGGTTCTGCAAATACTAGCATGTTGCTGCACTTCAGGCCAGTTTGCTGCGGAAGCGCAGCTGCATGAGAGTATCATGCCATGATGGCTGCATGCAGTGGGTGCATGAAGATGCCTCGTTGGCTGCAGCCGGGCCGGTGTTGCAAAGTGACATGCTATCAATATGTTCTGCGTGTTGGATCTTTCAGCCAAGCTGTTTCGTTGCGGCTACTCTGAGGTAATCATCAGGAGTTGGAAGAATGCCGGCGTGCATGAAGGGACCTTCCGCCGAGGCACACTTGCAAGGGTCGAAGCTCGGTAAGTCGGCCAGAACGTCATCTGTCGCTATAAGTGTTTCATGAGCGCTCAGTCACACTCAGCCGACGTGGATTCATACTCAGTCGACGTCACACTCAGTTGAACAATCGCTTTGAGGCTGGTGCGAGATGGTCAAAGTTGCAGCAACCGCGCTGTTGCTAGCATGCGCGTTCTTGGCATACACAGCGCAGGGTGAGCGGATCGTTTCAGACTGAGATAGTACCGTGTGTTCAAAGCTTCTGCAAAGCTTTTGCAGAAGGTGTGGTGACGCTGCATGAGGCTTGCTGCAGGTGCCCAGATCCGGTTGGCAGATGCATCCAATGAGGCAGCAGATGATGCAGATATCAGGGTCTCAGGCCCAGGTAAGTGCCCCTCCTGACAAGCCAGACTAGAGCGTCTCTTGCAACTTGATATTGGGTGTGACACGTGGCGTTCTCAGTGGGGGAAGAAACAGCCAGCTGCAGCCTGACAGCGGCCCTAACTTTGAGGCTGCCTGTGCATGCCTCAGCCTGCTGCTGTCAAACATATCTTTATGTACTGTTAACCTCCAGCTGACAACTGCATGAGCCGAGGTCCAATGCAAGACCTGTTGTTTGACGGTCAAACTTTGACCTCACCATGACACATACCCCCTCCTCGCTGTACCTCATTTTGCTGCAACAGTCTTCAGCGTAAGACCCAAGGGAGGCAGCAACTCCGAGTCGCAAGATGACCTGTCACCCTACGACATCTCTTGTCCAGGAACCACCTCCTTCATCACAGGCCTTAACGTCAGGCAAGGCACCATCCTGGCTAAGCGCAAAGAGTTTGGCAACAGCAAGGTCCCAATCGACATCATCGAAGCAATCGCCCCAGTCTTTTGCAGTGATGGCGGAGTGGCGTCCACCAATGTCCCTGTCCTGCCAAGTGGGGCTCGCAGAATCTGGTGGCACCCTAAGTCCCCTACAGGCTACACAGGCATCAAGCTGCGTGTGGGAGACGTCATTGATGCGGTTAGCATGATAGAGGAGCGGTTGATCGACAGCTTTTTTGGGGGATCTGGGGGCGAGTTGGACGGCGTGAAGTGCCCCACTGGGTACCTGATAACTGGACTCTATGGAGAGGCCACAAAGGACCACATTGTTACCCTTGGACTGCGTTGCCGCAAGGTGGTGTGATGAGACAAGTGGCCGGGGCTGGGGATGTTCCGGTCGGCATACGTAGATGTTGGGTGCCTCAACTGGGGCGCACGTCTATTTTCCCCAGTGATTGTGACCGTCACAACGTGGCACGTGTGCCATGCCGACATGGGGTTTTGATTTTCTATGGCACCGTCATGGGTGTGTATAGTATCACGTTGGCAGTTTTGGAATGGAACCACAGTTGGAGGTGGGCTGTGTGCAATATGCGAATGCAAGCCTGCAAGGGCGAGGGCCACACCTTTGACAGCAACAAGCCGCAAGCTTGAACTTCAGGCTTAAGGCAGGGCTTGCAGGCTTGCACAGGGTGTCTGACACCTTATTGCATGATGCACTTGGTGGAAGGTGACAGAGCTTTCCGTCACAGTCACAGATAGAGTTGCCATGTAACAGTGATGTGCAGACTAGTCTTCATGGTGCTGCAAGTGAAGCAGGTTGCCTGGCCGCTGGGCCTTTGGCTTTGATAATTCATTCGGCAGTGAGCATCATGTCTTCACCTGCTACGCCCTCTGCAGATGATCGGCAGACCTGCCGATCACCGTACTACGGGGCCTTGGGTCTTGGCAACTACAGCTAACAGCATGCATGGGTTTTACCATTGTTTTCCTAGTTGAATGGGCTCTAGGTTGTGCAGGAGCCGCCTGCAGCTGATTTTGTATGTCTGGAAAGGGTGCACAGGTCAGTGCCAAAAGTTTTCTAACAGTCATCATGAACCACTGAGGTTTGGCATGTGCTGCAAGTGCAGCTGGGGTTTGTGGCCAAGCTGCGTGGCTGTGGTGCCTGTTGTGGGACTCGCACTGCCGCAGTGGATCGGATGCAATGCTGCAGCAGACAGCGCTGTCTTCTGTGCACCTGTATGGTGTACTGGTGTGTTGCAGCTGCAAGGCGACATATGGGTACGCTGCTGCAATACAGAGCAAGTGAAGGTAGTACCTTGGGCCGCCTAGTGTAACAATTTGTCGCGCAGGGGGCCCCTTACAAATGCTTTGTCTTATGGATGCGAGCCTTCAAGGCAGTGGCACTGCGCTGAGTGCATATGGAAGGGATCACCAATCGGCCCAATGCCATCAAGTTGATAGGTGTCAGCTACAGGTCAACCGTACCTTAGTGAAGTTGTGCAGTGAGCAAACTGTTGCTGCTGGCGGCCAGCCAGACTGCTGATGCCAAAACGGATCACGAGCAGAGAGGTGAGACATTGGCTGGGTACAAGCACTGACTCAGTGGATCCAGTGGATGTGTGAGCCCCTCACAGTTTTGTGCAGACATACAATGCAAGGTATCCGATGCCTGAGGTGAAAACAGTGCAAGTTTTCAACCGTTGCATGATGCAACCATCAACCTGGAGGTGCAGCAGTTGCCTACCATGGTGCACTGCAACTCTGCCAGTAGCTGAACCAGACAACAAGATCGCGGTCTAGACCTCGGCGCTAAGCCGCCGAGTTTCAAACTTGGAAAACACTGGCCGCACAGTACAGGCAGACTTTGGAGCAAATTTGAGAGCTTCACATGCCTGTTGAGCAAATTTGATGATGTTTTTTGTTGCTAGGCTATGCCTTGTGACCGATAAGATACATGTTTTGGACAACTGCTGTGTTGACAGAGGCTCTGTCAATTGGTTCTGCTCTTGCCCACTAGTGTTCTGCATGTCTCGGGGGGGGGGGGGGGGGGGGGTAATCTGATGTTGCATCAGCATGGCACGTCGTGATTATCTGAACCCACCATCTCAACACAGTGCCACTGGCACGCCGAAACTGTTACATGTCGGCCCAGCCGTGGCATGTCGCACAGTGTCACTGGCACAAGGCACTACCTGAAAGATTGTGGTGACCAACGGCACCGCCATCATGTTGGATAGTGTTGCCATACAGCACCCACAGTATGCTGCATTGCGATGTAGCTGTCACGATCTGACTTGGTGCACACCCCGTGGCCATGTGAAACCTTCACTCAAGAGGAGTCCACCTTCTCGCTACACCTGGTTGCCATAGCCTAATTATAATGATTGTGGCTCCCATCAGTGTTGCTCAATAGGGCGCCACCCCACAATTACAGTTGTACCTGAAGGCACATTCTCCACACATCATCTTCGTTGCACAGCATGTCTGGCTGACGTCAGCAACCAGCCTGCTGATGGTGCTCAGCGCCAACCTACCAGCTACCTGCAGGCAGCCTGGTGTGGACCAAGCACTGCTTGTAGTGGCACTCAGGCTGGGATAGCGGCATTGGACCCCGACAGTCCCTCGGCAGCCTGGCAACAACTGTATGCAGCTACAGCAAGGAAGTTCATGACGCCAGGCAAGCTGCAGATGTGCCACGTGGCACATGTGGCACGGTGCCACTAGCAGGCTGCTGCAGCAAGCCTTGCATGAGGTTCATGATGTGTACCACAACACGGCTCAGCCCCACATTGGAGGGCTGGCACCCAGGGTACCCCGGTTTGACCAGCCCAACACAATATACAATGCTGTCGTTACTGGCAGGCCGTACCACCGCAGGTGCGACGCTCAACACCAAGCCAAGAGATGCCATCTGGGTTGGACTCGGTAACCCGGTAACAGGCGGCCTGACTGAGCCCTGCATTGACCCTGGGTTGAACCCTGTCAAAGGGGTATGCAAGCTAGCTGTTTTCAAGAGGGAGGTAGCCAACCTGCAGACTGCCACGGAAGACCAAGTGCCCAGCGGGCATCATGCCCAGAGAACTTACGTGCCACGCACTGAGTACACCCCCTCCACATACACACCGCCGCTAGGGCCAGCTTAGTTCAGCGCTGCATGAGCTGAAGCAGGCTGGTAGCATCTGGATGGCACGGCTTGCCATCCTCCTCCTTGGTCCTACTCAGCTGGTACAGCTTCTTCACCACCCCTGGCTGCTAGCTGATGGTGTGGATGGTACTGGGCTGTGCCTTGGACATGGACAGCAGCAGCGCCAGGAGTGGCTTGGCCGATTTACTGTTGCCCTTTGGGTTGAGTTCAGCTGTCAGTGCCGGCACAACGGCTGGGGTGTTGCACAGCCTCAGCACAAACTCAGGGTGGTCCTCACTCAGCGCTGTGGCAATGGTGCTGAAGCTCCCAGGCTGCTGAGCCAGCAGCCCCATCAGCTCCTCCACGAAGCCGTCTTGCTGCATCAGGCGAGACTTGTTGAGGCTGTGGCCCTTGACCACAGCATCCAGAAGCCTGTTATCGCCATAGGCTGACTTCACCCGCTGCCACATCCCGCTGATTGCTCCATCCACAGCACCAAACAGGGACTGGTTGTCCAGGCAGCCCTCGACTTGTGTCCTTAGGGCACATGCAGCCGCATATTGTACAAAGAAGTCCTCATGCTCCAGCAGTGCCACCAGGGCTCAACAGCAGCTTGCACGGCTGGGTGCAGCTGGACAGCAGCAGGGGGAGGTGTGTCACGCATGGATGCTGAAAGCAGGAGGTGTGTTGCCCATGCTGCATCACACTTGCTCCCAGCTGTTGCTGCTGGTGCATGCAGCACAGCCACCAGGCCTGAGACGACTGGCCAGCTTTTGGGGTTTGAATGGGCTGGTGCAAGCTGCTCTGGCCAGAACTTTGATACAGCAGAGTCATTGCGAGCAAAGAGCTGCCTCAATGCCTTCACAGCTGCAGCCTGCTTGACGGCACCACCTTCATGCATCAACCGCACCAGGGTGTCAACCAGCCCAGGCTGCTGCAAAAGCTGCAGTGCAAGCTCATCAGTACCCCCTTTCCAGAGAGCCCCCAACGCCTCAAGTGCTGCCAGCTGGGTGCCATCGTCATAAGGGGCAGTCGCCTGACGCTCCTTGTCACACCACCTGAACTTCTCAAGCCTGCGCACCAGCTCCCTTGCTGCAGCTGACTTGATAGCAGCAGGCTGTGAGGGGGCAATGTAGTCTAACAGCTGTGCGGCGGTCAGGCAGGGAAGCAGCACCAGCCTGGCAGCTGCAAACGGTGCTAACTGCAGCTTGTTGTTGCTGTTGCTGCTGCAGCTGCTGTCTGTTTCTGTTTCACTCCAGGGTTGGTTTCGATATGCTTCAGTGCCCTGTGGCGGTGTAAGTGGCAGCATAGCACACCCTCCGTGTCTGGCAGATGCACGCGATTTGCCCGCAGCTGCTATGTTTGATAAACGGCCTGGTATGCCACACACAACATGGTGAAGGTGGCTTCCCAATCAGAGTGCGTGAACCGTTCAAGCAATGCACACCACCATGATGCAGGGTGCTGAAACACTCCTGACTGCAGGGCTGCGGTATGTTAAATGGACAGCACTTCAGTTACCATGCTGGCTGACGCAACAGAAAGTGACACTGTATTACATCAACACACGCCGTGCGGCGTTCCTTGCCTGTTTCATCTCATGCAAAGGCGACACACAGCACCACTGATGCCCAAATTTGCGCAGTGCTTAGATGCCTTGCACTGTGTGGTGTGGTGGAGCAGGACACACCCACCTGCTTCTCTGCTACCGCTGGGGACGTCATGGCCCTCTCCAGAAATTGCATCTTTGACCTCAGCTGCATCACCTCCTGCTGGGCCTGTGCCAGCTCAGCACGCAGTGTGGTGATGCTGGAGTCAACGTCTGCCAGCTTCCTTCGCAGCAGCTCTGCTTCCCGACCTTTGTTATTGGCCTGGACCTGTACATGTGGCATGCAGCATTCAGAGGGCAAGACAAAGACCCGGTCAACAGTTGGCAGGACCCCTTGTAGAAGGCTTGCATGCTCGGCCTGCCAGCAAACCACTCAGCAAGGGGCCAGCTCACCAACATCTTTTCTGCAATATAGCAGGCCGCCTGCAGGTGCGTGTACCATACATGTATGCCCTTTGTGAGTCAACAAGGTTGCTGAATTACTTGCAATTTGCCACATACTACCGTAGCCTGTCAGGCGTACTACACCTAGCAGGCGCTGAGTTAGTGCTGGACCATCTTGGGACAGCATGCCATGCTGCAGTTCCATGGTACTATTACCCACCATGAGATTGTCCGCCTTTTTCTGGGAGTCATCCAGCTGTGTGTTCAGCGATTTGTTGTTGCCGTCCAGCCGGGCAAGCTGCTCCTGCAGCAGCACTATCTCGTGCTGTGAAGCTTCAAGCTGTGCGCACACCTCAGTCATGTGTTGCTGCATCACCTTGCTGCTCTCAAGCAGCTTGCTGTAATTTGAGCTGAGCTGCTTGTTGGTTGGCAGCCTGAGAAGGTGCCTTATGCTCAGGCTGCCAGCCCACTCAACAGGCAGGCACCTCAGCAGCAGCTGCCAATCAACTCAACTCACAACACACACACACATATGTGGCACATGCATCTGCACCTGCTGCATCCACAGGATAGACAGAAGTGGTGATCTGTCCTACAGATGCAGAGGCACAGTGTGCCACATATGTGTGTACATTGTGAGTTGTTGGCTGACTTGGATATATGCTGCCGTAGCCTGCCAGGCTACTATGGCCTTGAGGGAGCTGGACTAGCGCTGTCCCATCATGAGACAGCATGCTATGGCTGACATGCTATCAGCTGCCAGCGCTTACTAGCCCAACATGGCATGCTGCTGTCAATGCAGCACTTTTGATGATTCCAGCACCTACCATGAGGTTGTCCGTCTTCTCGTCCAGCTGTGTCATCAACACTTGGTGGTTACTGTCCAGCCGGGCGAGCTGCTCCTGCAGCAGCGCTTGCTCCCTCTGTGAAGTACTGAGCTGCGTGCAGACCTCAGTCATGTGCTGCTGCATCACCTTACTGCTCTCAAGCAGCTTGCTGTAATTTGAGCTGAGCTGCTTGTGCTGGGCAGCTGCGGCTGCACATGCCTCCTCCTGCTGCCTTTGGGCTTTATGCAGCTGCTCAACGTGCTGCTGTGCTGACTCCAACTCAGTGGTCCTGTGCCTCAGGGTTACCCTCAGCTCTGCAAGGGCTTCCTCAAGAGCAGCCTGCTTGGACCGCTCTGTGGACAGCTGTACCTGCAGGTCAGCAGCGTGTTGCTGTGAAGCTGCCATCTGCTGGTGCAGACTGTACACACCCTGCTTCACGGTGTTGAGCTCTTCCTGCAGGCAAGCAGTCTCCTGGCGCGACACTGCAGCAGTATCCTGTTGTGCTGTGCTGAGCCTTCCTTCCAGGTGAGATACACGCTGCTCATGGGACTGCACCTGCTCCTGCAACTGTGCTTGATGCTGGTGGGCTGCGGCTAACTCCTTGGCTGCTTTCTCCTGTGCTGTGTCCAGCTGCTGCTTCAGAGCAGCACACGCCTGCTGTGCCATGCTGAGCTGCTCGGCCAATTCCTGCTGCTGAGCAACGGCGAGCTGCTCGTTCAGTCCTGCAGAGCGCTTGCTTGGCACATGGTTTTCTCCTGCAGGGTCCTGCTCTCCCAGCAGCCAGCTCAGCAATGCAAGCTGTGAGCCCAGCTCCACGAAAGCCGCGCCAAGCTGCTGCTGGTTTTCCCCGGACTGACGGATTTGACCCAGGAGCTGTTCGATTCTGTTGGTTATGGAGGCGGTGCGAGATGCAACCTCCCCGGATTTTGAGCCTGTGCATCCCATTGCAACGCATCCGTAGAATGAATTGTTGCTCGGTGCATGAACTGAAAAATGATGAATTGAGGAATCGATGTGAAGGCTGATGCTCATGGAGGTGGGGAAACTGCCGTGTAACAGTTCCTTGGTTGACTAATTGGGGTTACTCTATTACACAACCTGGCCCATCCCAGAACTGGCCACAAAGAAAACCGCAACATCCACACCGACTTCGTGTGCCTCTCAAACAGCCGCATCACATGTGACTGGGGCCTTGGACTGCCCCGGCGCCCAGATCCCACTGGCGCAGGAAACCAAGACGTACTCCCCCCCCCCCCCCCCCCCCCACACACAGCTCCTTCTGGGACCTGACTAGGCATGTCCCAATTTGTCTGGCGTGCAGCACACGCCTTGTCCAGCCTTGATAATAAGAGAACATATTGACGACATGTGTATAGCTTCTTGTCAGCTCTTTGAACTTACTCCTAGGACTGGGCTCAGGGTGTGCGGTGGTACAGTGCAAGCCAATGATGGGGATCGATGCCTGAGGTGGGAACAGTGCAAGTGGTCAAGCACGTGATGGAAGTGTAGCAGTGCCTGCCAGGGCGCACTGCAGCCCCTGGCTGCCCCAGACAAAGAGACCTGACTCATCCCTAGGCCTTTGAAACACTGGCAGCACATCACATGTAGGCCGCCTAAGTTTGAGAATTCATACAGAACAGCCTATTTTGATGCCAAGGTCCCTTTGGACAGTCCTACTAAATGTGACAACGCACCAACATGATCACGATGTGCTGCATCATGATGTGCCCCTCCTCAGATGTTACATGTACCTCCTCCGCCCCAAAAGCTCTGCCGCAGTCCGACTGCGCCGCAGTCACTGAGTGACAGCATCGTACCCAACATGTTACATTCAGCCTGAACATCAACCTGCAGTCGAAACCTTTGGGTGGGGTTGGTCCAAAACCGCGGGCAATATTCACCATGAGGACAAGACAGTGAAAGAGAGCCAGCACCGAGCAGCAACACAACAACTTGTCCCAGTGATTGTTCCATAGGGTAACAACACCAAGTAATGACCATAGTCAGCGCAAAAGCTGCTTGCTACTAGCTTAATAAGCACAGATGCATTAGAGACAGCAATTCAGAACGAAGGTTGGCCGCCACCAGCGGTGCTGAGCAAACAAGCACTTGATGGTGGCAGCATCAAGACCCAACTGACAGATGATTAATACAGCTGCCTGCAGGCTTCCACAAAACCTCACGGACAACCGTTGTCCGTGACGGCACTCAAAGCACAGGGGGCATCGTGGTGATGAAGGCTGAGGAGCACCATTGCTGCGCTGCGTTGTGCTGCCTTCCGTACTACACTGCACAGTGTGCAGACATCAAGCTGGCATGGAAATGCTGCGCATGCGCTGGCCAAGCAACCAACTGGGCGGCACACTTTCCAGTCTCGAAATCTTAGCAAACAGTGTGCTGACTGGCACAGAGCTCTTTCCCAAGCGCAGCGCGAGCAGCTGCTTCAGCTGTGGCTGCAGCTGTGCAAGCGGCATGGAGCTTGCATCACCTGAGGACACCGAGTGCCTCAGCAAGCAGTAGGTCAGGTGCTGGCAGCGGATCAGGGGCCCCAAGCACTCCTGGATGTGCTGCTTGTCGGCTGCATCGCTGGCACGGTTGATGTACTGCTGCACTGTGAACAGCACAGTGTCCTCTGAGGCCACCTGCACAGTCAGCATGCAACACCACAATGCAGGGACCTTTCAGGCAGGTGTGTCCGACATAGTAGAGAGTACCGCTTTGCGGTGAAAGTATCTACTTGTAACAACCTCCCCCCCCCCCCCAAATAATAGCAGCAGACGGCAGAGTGCTGCTCAGGGTCCAATCTGCATTGAACAGACAGAATGCCAGCACTTTCGAATGACATGCAGCATTCTATGCTGACAGGCTGTCAGCGTACTGGCATTATGGTATCGACTTTAGATCATGCAAGCTTGCATGATGCGGCGCTTCAAGGTGGCAAGCCGTCTGTCTGGACGTGCACCTTGTTTGCAACCATTACCGTCAGCCTGATTGAATCGCTGCTCACAGCTGTGAAGCACTGGAAGCTACTTTGCTTGAATGCAGAGTGCGGATCCCTCCTGAAAACAACCGTTGTGACAGGCACACGCTGTAGGCCCACCCGCAGTTTGTCACTGGATAGGAGTAGCTCCATGCTCAACAGCGACAGGCTGAGCAGCTCGTCCTTCAGGACAGGGTCTGCCCAGCACTTCTCCAAGTCGCCGAGTTCTGACAGCAGCAGCACCTGCTGCAACAGAGGCTTCAGGCACTCAGGCATTGCCATCCAGCTGAGTTGCATCAGCTGCTGCATGACAGCTTGCCTTCTGCTGTGAGGCATACAGCAAGTGCATCTGCTGCTGCTGAGGCAATGACTGGCAGCTGCCACTTGTCAGCCAGCATTGCCACCTGCAGCTGCTGCTCCTGAGACAGCTCTGTGTTGGGTTGGGCCCCATACATGGCTGCCAATACAGCCACAGCTACTGGCTGCTCAGAAGCTTCCTGCAGGGTCAGCACAAGCTGCGGCCTGCCAACTGCCTCCTTGTTGTCGCCCTGCCACTGATGGTCCATCTGCATGCATTGTTGCACAAAATTTGCAGCAGCCAAAAAGAAAGTATCATGTGCTCTGACAGCGCATGTGCCTGCCAGGCACTTCGGGTGCCCTGGGAGTGCCTGGTGCATTGTGTGCAGTCGTTTATGCAACACTCATGGATCGTTACAAAAGGCTTCAGTGGTCCAGCTGACGCAATGCAGGCCGCCTGCATTGGGCAACCGTTGCTCCGGGAGCCAAACCCATCCATCCTGGGACCCAAACCCATCCATAAACACACCTGTGCTTTCAAGACTGGACATCTACTCAAGATCAGCATGTGCCCAGGGAAGCTATCCAAGGTTTGGGCAGCCATCCCATCATTTCCTGGTGGCACGCGCAGCACCACATCCACATCTGAGAACTGGTGCACCCACACGTGCTGCTGCCACACGTCGCCGAACGTGAACATTGTCGGTGACACCGGCTTCTAAACGTGCAAGGGATGATTTTTGTGTGGTATATACTCGATGTATCCAACCTGTGCTGAATCGTGTGCTGCCGCTGTCCCGCGGTAGGCATGACGAGGCGTGACGACAGCCATCGGACCGCGCAGGTTCATCAGCGCGCCCCATTGTCGGGGTGCGGGGTACTTTGAAATTTATGTCTGCATGTAAATTTCGGCATAACTTCAGCGAGATCCCGAGGCAGCCATTGTCGGGGTGTTCCCACGCCATGCTGTAATTCACAGTGAGATTCCCGGGTGCATCACACTGTGTTACTGTGCAGCTGCTTTTGCAATGTGCCTGCACATTATCAAGAGCGGCAGCAGCGGCAAAACTACGCTTGCATTGACAGGTGCCAAACAAGAGGGCATGCCAAAGTTTGGACAGTCGCTGTGCTGCTCTGTGCCCTTGTTTCTGCTCTTGCCAGCTGGCATCCTGCCATGCCTCTGATGGGTTTGCTATCTGATGTCGCATCCACATGGCACACTCACTGAACTCTTCTTCTCAACACAGTGACAATCTCCAAGCATTACGTGTGGGCCACAGTGGCGCCAGGCACTACCTTGCAGGTTGTTGGTTGGACCAACCACACCAACATCAACACCAACCACACCAACATCAACAGGGTCCGACCCTGTATGGGCCATACAGCACTTGTACAAGTCTACAGTAACTGCATTGCGATGCAGCTGGTCACAATGTGACATGGTGTACACGCCTTGGCGCCACTGCCCCCTGTGGGAAATCAGTGCTCCCTCCTAAGCTACTAGCCAGTGGCACTGCCAGTGCTCTCGGAGAGCTCAGCTCAGCGCCAATGGCTCCCGGCATGGCATAAGCATTGCTCTCAGAGTAGGGGCGCCCGCACTGCGGTATTTGTGCAGTTTTGTGTGAAGGCACATTGTCACACACACACCAGCTCATTGCACGGCATGCCCAGCTGCTGCCTGGCTGCTGTCAGCCAACACAGCATCTCATCACTGATGCGGCTGATGGTTCCCAGGGCCTACCTAGGCTTGGTGTGGACCAAGCACTACTGGCAGCCAGTGCCCCCAACAGTCACTCTGCCCCTGGACCTCACCCTGCTAGCCTGTTAACAATGCACTGCAGCCATACTCAATTGCTTCATGACGCCAGGCAAGATGCAGATGCGCAGGCCTGCTGCTGCAAACCTTTATGGCATATAACACAACACGGCTGCACCGCGTGCCACACCCGCTTTGGCCAGCCCAAACATCTGGCGCTGCCGCCAGTGGCAGGCAGTATCACCACAAGTGTTATTCTCAAAACAATTCAAGAGTTGTAACTCAGTCACGGGCCCTGTGACTCCGGGAGTCCTGCCACACCTGCCGAAGGGGTATGCAAGCTATCAACAAGGGAGGGGGGTGAACTTCACCCCTCTGCTTGTTTGAAACAAGCAGGCTGCTACGAGAGATCAGTGCCCTTTGGGCAACGCGCCTGACAAAATGCAAGTGCAATACCCCCCCTCCAGTCGGGTGCCCATCTTCGTGCTCCAGCAGCGCCCCAGACTCTGGGGCCGGGCTCAACAGCAGCCCTTTTACTGTATTGTCCCGAGGGCCTCTGCTGCCGCATCCCGTACGTGCTGGCACTCATGCTGCTGCAGGGCCTCTAGAGGCTTGATAGCAGCTTGGACAGCTGGGTGCAGCTGGGAAGCAGCATGGCAAGCTGTGGCACCCATGGATGCACGCACCAGCTCGTACATCGCCCATGCTGCATCACACTTGCCCTCAACTGACACTGCAGGTGCCTGCAGCACCGCCACCAGGCCTGAGACGACTGGCCAGCTGTTGGTGTCTGACTGGGCTGGGGCCAGCGGCTCTGGCCAGGACTTTGACAAAGCAGTGCTATGAACAGGAAACAGACACCATACTGCCCGCGCAGCTGCAGCCTGCTTGGCAGCACCACCTTCATGCAGCAGCCGCACCAGGGTGTCAACCAGCCCAGGCTGCTGCACCAGCTGCAGTGCAAACTCACTGGCACCCCTCGCACACCACAGTTCACTTAGTGCCTCCAGTGCTGCCAGCTGTGTGTCATCATCATCAGGCTCACTCAGCAGCTGAACCAGCCTAGACACCCCATGAGGATGGGCTTCGAAGGCAGCCACCTCATGCCTTGTGTTGAGCTTCCTCAGCCGGCGTGCCAGCTCCCTTGCTGCAGCTGCCTTGACAGCAGCAGGCTGTGAGGAGGACATGTGGTCCGACAGCTGAGCAATGGTCAGGGAGGGAAGAAGCGCCAGCCAGTCATCCGCAACTGTTTCTGACTGCAGCTTGCTGTTGCTGCTGCTGCTGCTGCTGTTAGAGCTGCTGTCTGTTTCCGGTCCACTCCAAATGTTTCCACAGGCCTCAGTGCCCTGTGACAAAAACACGTGGCAGCATAGCACACCCTCAGACACAGTCATAACTATCCGGCAGCTGACATGCAAATGGTCCGGTCCTTCACACACAACATACAATGTAACGTGGTAGAGTAGAGTGCGTAGACCATGCCAAGAATGCACAGCACCACAATGCAGACTAGTAGCTGGATTCACTCCTGACTGCCGAGCATGGGAATGTCTGTCGACTGCACAGCACTTCAGGCAGGCTATTGACAGCTTCTCTGCATTCGTTGCTTGCCACAAGCATGCATGAGACGTCTCAGGTGTAGGCGGTCACACAGCACTACTCAGCATGATGCATCACACATTCAAGTACTCAGGCAAGCTGCATTGTCATTGCTGGGGTGGCATATTACGCAGGTCGCCTACCTTCTTCTTTGCGTCCCCCCGGCACTTGATGGCTACACTCTCCAGGTGTTGCACCTGCTGCCGCAGCTGCGTAACCTCAGGCAGGGCCTGTTGGGCCTGTGGTAGCTCATCACACAGTGTGTGGATGCTGGAGTAGACAGCTGCAAGCCTCCTGTGCAGCAGCTTTGCTTCCCGGCCCTTGTTGGTCGCTTGGACCTGTGCATATGGGACGCAGCATGCAGATTGCAAGGCAATGATTGGTGGCAGAAGAAGGCTTCCAGGATGGCAGCCTGCCAGCGAACCCACTTAGCAGGCAGGCAGCTCAACAGCATCCAATCTGCAACGCAACAGACGCAGCTGCATGTGCCACACAGACGCAGCTGCATGTGCCTTTTGTGACTCACAAGAAAGTTGTTCAATGACCTGGATACCTACTACAGTAGCCTGACAGGCCACTGTACTAGCACCTGATAAGTGCTAGGCTGGTGCTCGCTCGTCTTGGGACAGCATGCATTGCTGCATCCCCATGGCAATGTTACCTACCGTGAAGATGTCCTGTTCTCCCAGCAGCCTGCACAGCCATGCAAGCTGAAGCTTCACGTAATCCGCGCCAGGCTGCCGCTTGTCTTCCACGGACTGACGGATGTGAGCCAAAAGCCGTTCGATACGATTGATTGTAACAGCATTGCGGAACAATGCAAGCTGTCCGGACTTGGAGTTCGTGCATCCCATTGACAGGTATATTTGTCGTTGCTCTTTGTATGCACTGGGCGAAAGCCCACTTGGACACTCAATGAGAAGGATAAAGATCACCAAAACTCAGACCTGCCGCATAACTTGGTGGTCGGGGTTACAGTTGGTTGGGTTTGACCCAGTCGAGTTACTCTATTACATAACCTGGCCCACACACACAATCTCGTCACAAACAGACCGAAACATACAGAACAAATTTTTTGTGTCTTTGAGCAGCCTCGATAGATGTGCCCAGGGCCATAGAGTGCCCCAACACTCAGCCACTGGTGCCGGCCGGATCACAGGTACAGCGCACGGCAACATTAGGGGGGCCCAGCACACCTTCATGGTCACCTTTGATTTTGCTCAGTGTGCTTCAACCAACTTCGGCAATCAACTGTACAGTTTGTACTGACCAGAGCTAAGCAAGGTCACTTGCCCAATTCCAGTGGTTGCTTGCAGGCGTGTAGGGTGACGTCACCCTACATGTGACGGCGCCACGCAGTAACGCAACTATGGTGGCTTCAAGTGCCAGCCGGCATTGATTTCGGACAAGGCACGATCCTCTGGGGCCAGGTGTAAACAATTCAACTGAATCACACCAGTCGAGCATGACATGCACTGCATGTGAGGCGCTTCCTGGCAACTGCACACTGATGCCTTCTCGGTGTATCTGTCGCAGTGCTGATGTGTGTGATTGAGTGGTCCCTTTTGCAAAAAAGCTTCCCATATTGCATGTGTTCCAACAAGCAAGTAAGCTCAGCCAGGCGCAGGTGGGGTTGGGCTGCATCCTGCATGGCATGCCTAGCAACAAAAGTGCATTACTCGGCTCGACATATACACAACACCGCCCGCCAACCAAACGCCGCGTGTGACACACCAACATGCTGACAATCAGTTTCAAAATGCTTGGTCCAAGCAGCAGAGCAGGGCATCCCCTCACACGTTGGCCCCCTTGCAGCAGGGCCGGTCTTGTTGCAGTTGTTGCTCATGGCAGTACATGGCACAGCATTGAAACTGTGTGCTGCACAACAAGCTGAAGGAGTCTCTCGCAGTCAACCAAGGCGTGCAGCATGCCTGGCTGACAACAGCAACCATATGGCTATGCATGGCCCAGACAACCAGCTGGCGCCTAGGGCCTGCGTGCAACAAGGCACCCTGCCAGCCCGGCTGCAAGCGCACAGCAGCTGCTGCTGAAGCAGCAGCCAAGCACAGATCCTGATGCTGGAGCCTGAAACTTCCAGAAGTGCGATCAACTGCACAAAGAAGCAGCAGCACACAACTAGTGCGACCTTAGCAAACACAGCTATGCTGCACAGCCGTCACCGCCGGTGGCTGGCAGGCACCAGCCCCACCAGGTCCTCCATGCTTGAAGCTGTCTTGATGCATCAGACGGGTTCTGGCAGTAGTACGAGTAGCTGTACAAAGGAGCAGCAGCACATAACCAGTGCGGCCTCTGCAAACACAGCTATCTGCACAGCCGTCACGGCCGGTGGCTGGCAGGAAGCATCACCACAAACTGCAACTCATAAGACCAGGCCAAACGTTGAACCGCCCAACCTTCCTGAGGAACCATGACAAGGGGGCAAGCAATCCATCACACAAGCAGGTACTTGGCACGACCTCAGCCATTGCTGATCATGCCCCCCCCCCTGTAATGGCAGTGCCCAGCTGGGGCAAGGGGTGCAGTGGCAAACGACCGTATGCAGCCCCACCGCCAAACACAAGCACACTACGACATTGCACCTCACCTAAATCACTGGCCGGCGCCCTGCCAGGACCAGTCAGTCAGCTTAGCCGCCAGCTAAGCCGGAGTCAGCAGCCGCACCAGCTGCAGCAGGCTGGTGGCATCGGAGTAGCACGGCTTGCCATCACCATCATCATCATCCTTGGCCTCACTCAGCTGCTGCAGCTTGTCCACCACCCCTGGCTGCCTGCTGATGGTGTGGATGGTGCTGGGCTGTGCCTTGGACATCGACAGCAGCAGCGCCAGGAAACTCTGATTCCTTTCATCACCGTAAGCCTCTGCGTTCAGGGCGGCTGTCAGTGCCGGCACAGCGGTTGGGGTGTTGCACAGCCTCAGCACAAACTCAGGGCCGTCCTCACCCAGCGCTGTAGCAACTTGAGGGAACCACCAGAAATCCAGCAGCCCCAGCAGTTCCTCCATGAAGCCGTCAAGGTGCAGCAGGCGGGACTGGTTGAGGCCGTGACCCTTGACCACAGCAACCAGAAGCCCATCACTGTCATAGCTTGACTTCGAAAACTGCCACAGTACCATGATTGCTTTATTCACAGCTCCAATCAGGGACTGGTTGACCAGGCAGCCCTCAGCCAGTGTGCGTAGGGCGTATGCAGCCGTGTACTTTACAAGGTCGTCCTCATGCTGCAGCAGTGCCACCAGTGACTCGATAGCAGCTTGGACTGCTGGGTGCAGCTGGGCAGCAACACGAGGAGGTGTGTCCGACCTGGTGTGTATGGGGCCCATAGATGCGCACACCAGGTCGCTCAATGCTGAGATCGCATCCGCCTTGCCCTCAGCTGACACTGCAGGTGCCTGCAGCACGGCCACCAGGCCTGAGACGACTGGCCAGCTGTTGGGGTCTGACTGGGCTGGGGCCAGCGGCTCGGGCAAAGACTGTGTTAAAGCAAATTCATGACGATAAAACAGCCACTTGAATGCCTGCGCAGCTGCCAGCTGAGCCTGCTTGGCGGCACCCCTGGCACCCCCTCCATACATCAGCTGCGTCAGAGTGTCAACTACCCCAGGTTTCCCCACCAGCTGCAATGCAAAGTCACTTGCACCCTGTCTCCACAGCGCCCCCAGTGCCTCCAGTGCTGCCAGCTGTGTGTCATCATCATCAGGCTCACTCAGCAGCTGAACCAGCCTAGACACCACCTGAGGATCCTCCTGGAAGGCAGCCTCCTCACGCCATCTGGCATCGTCCGAGAGTCCCTTTACTGCATCGACCCTGCGTGCCAGCTGCCTTGCTGCAGCTGCCTTGACGGCAGCAGGCTGTGTGGGTTCCATTTGGTCTGACAGCTGAGCGATGGTCAGGGAAGGAAGCAGCGCCAGCCAGGCTTCTGACTGCATCCTGCTGGCGCTGCTCCCGCTGCTGCTGCTAGTGGCCATGGTCATGCTGCCGTTGCTGTTGCAGCCTGTCTGTGGGCCACTCCTAGGATCCTGGGGCTCAGTGGCCTGCAGTAACAGACGTGTGGCAGAACAGCACATACAAGATCACACTCTAACCGTTACCGTTTGAACCGCAACACTCTGTGATGACAACCACCGAATTACATAATCCTGGAGGGGAGACTGACCTCCACAAGCATGCCAAGCTGCCTTCACGCAAGGTCACTCGAGATCACTGCAAGGAACTTCCTGACAGATGTGTGCATCGTGCGACTATGCTTGCTGAGTCCCAAAATTTGTAACGGTTACATGTAAACATTGTTGCACACATCTATGGCATTGCATACCAGGGTTGAGCTGCAGTTCTCAGCCAGCTGGCTGAAACACGCTAAGGTGGGGGATAACCCCCACTCCTATCAGTATTTTGCACCACCTACACCAGATATCAGCCAGTCAATGGCAATATTGCATTAATGCAAGACAGTAAGGCAGCTATCATCGGCATCCAAAGCAACATGACAACTGCGTACAGAAGTGGGGAGTGAACAGCCAGGATCCAACAGGCAGCAGCACCAAGAAATACCCATAGTCAGGCCAGATACCCACAGTCAGCCCACTGCGCAGGATCATCCTTTGGAAGGCATGCCCGGTGCACTGTCATCTTGCACAAAATGTATGCTGGCAGCGCAGAGTGCCCCTCATCATGAGGGGTGTTTCACGGTGAAACACTGATCGCACACAGGCAGGGGTTTGTCCAGAACCACAACATCAGGCAGAGGGAAAGCCGGGAAAACGGCACGCAAATTATCGTAAACAGGGCACTGCAACATGAAGGGCTTCAAGTTTTGAAATCTACGACTACATGACTCTTGAACTGAGTTCCTGTCCTTGTCAATGCGGCTTGGCGGTGGTTGGGTAGCATCCGCTGCACAACACAATCGACACAGACACGGACGGTGTGGCTCCATGCTATTGACACCGCATTGGCAGCAGTGCTGCCCGCAGACCCTATAGCCTTGTCATTCTGTTATCATAACCTTGGCAAGAGGCCTTGATCACTCTTCAGCCGTAGATCTACGTCCCAGGTCTCTGTCTCTGGGGAAAGCCTAAATAAACACCCCTACAAAAGGGGAGAGGTTCTTCCCTCTCCTCCGGAACAGATACAATCTTGCAAAGCTGTCCCTAGGCTGCCACAACCCAATTGGTTCTCTCTGCTGGGGCCCTGGCATTTGATGAGGCACCTGGCCACTGGCATAGACTCATCTGAGAGGCCATAGCTGTTCTGGGACTTGCTGTGTATTCCCTGACTGCAAGAGCTGGGGCCTACTGTACCCCTACTGTACCCCAGTTACAAATGTCCGTTATGACTTGAGCGCCCGCTGGAAACATCGATGAGGTTTGGCCGTTGTGAAAGCTGTAACGTCACAAGCTTAGGCAGTAGTGCTGCTGTCATGGTTGGTGTGCTGCTCTCACCTGTGTCAGTTGCTGCATGAGCAGCTGTAAGCCCTGCAGCTGCTCCTGCAGTTTGGCTCTGCTCTGCTCTTCTGTCGGCGCGGGCTGTGCTGCCTCCGCTGTACTTCCTACACCAGCCAGCTGCCTGTCAAGCTCATTTACACTGTGTGTGGCCTATAACATGGGCAGGACAACATGAGTCTGGAGTCAGGAGTCGGATCACTGTCCCAGGGCAAACCTAGCAGCAGCCGGGCTTGAAGTTGTAGCCTCAGCTAAGGCCGTGTGCATTGGTGCCTCTCACAAACAAGCAGGAGAGCACATTGCAGACGTGCAAGCAGGCAAGCTGTATAGTTTCACTCATGGTGGTAAGGTCTCTCAGAGCGACTGGAAGAACCAGGCGCTGGCAAGTGGCAAGCTGCACATGCAGTGTGTAGGAACTCACCCTCACACTGCTCTCAGATTGTGCAGTGGATCCTGTTTCGGCTTGACGCTCATTGATTATGTCTTCTGTGCGTTGTGAAACTCTTTTCCAACTGTCTGCTTCCTCATTCACGCGGTTGTGCTGGCCCAGGATTCTGCTGAGCAGCGCCAGCTGTGAGCTCAACTCCAGATCCACTCCATGGTCCTGTCGGTACTCTTCTACAAACTCTTTCAGTTTGTTTGAAAGTCTTTCAACCTCGTCTGCCGTGAAAGCGGTGCCCACGTCACCGCCACTTGCTTTCGAGCCCATGCCACCCATTGCAATGTCTTGTCTTGTGTTGCTCGTAAGATGTATTGCAATGCGTTAGCAAGACAACGAATCAAAACCCTACACTGTTCAGGAAGGAATCCGGGGTAGTGGTGGCAGCTACGACTCAGCTGTAGCATGTACATTCGTTGTCGTATTGTACGTAATGGTCTCTGCAGTGGCAATTGGCGTCGCAGAATTTGAGTTTGACGTTGAAATACATTCAGAGTTAATAAATTGGAAGTTTGTAGACACCACAACGTCGCAAGCTCATAGCACTGTGCTGCACAACGTACACGTGTAGGCTGTGACGAGTACTCTAGAGTTGACACTAATAGGGAGCATTATGCATAGCTAGATGCTGCTACTGTCCAGACAGCAGCAAGATACCTGCCGTAGTGCGGCACTTAAGCCTGTGTGACGGCAAAGGTCATCTGCCGCTGCCTACGACCGCTGATCCCCCTTTTCTTTCCGTTCTTCTAATAGTGGAGAATAGGGTTAATGAGCACCCTGCACAACCTGTGCTGGCTGCTGAATGGGGGTCTTACACAAGAATGCGAAGCATACTGTCACCTAGGTGACAGGCCTGAGTGGTTTTGTTGACGCATGCTGTCAAAACCATGTCCCGTTGGTGCACTGTTGTGCAGCATGCATGACTGGGAGATGCATCCATCATAGCTGGTTGTGAGTCTCACAGCCAGGCTTGAATTGTTGGCTGCTAGACAAATGAAACGGTTTCTCCTGACAGCAGGCCCTCCAGGCTAAGAGGGCAGGTGCAGTACTGGACAGCATGCCAGATACGCGGGGGGGGGGGGGGTGCACGTGGTGGGCTTTGAAGGATGATGACCATATTGACAACAGCAACAGCGGCCACGCAATGAAACCACCGCCTAAGCAGTCTGGTCCGACCACGGTGGCCATGCAACCTGGCCTTGCAGATACCCCATGCTCAAATCAAATCAAATCAAAGTTACACCTGTAGCTATGATACTCAAGAGCTCATGCCAGCCAGCAGCAGCTGCTGCCAGTGCCGCACAGCAGTGTCGGTTTGACGAGGCGCGCCACATACGGGCTGCTGCTCAGCAGGGCAATCTTTCAGGAGTGGTAAGGAAGCTTTGGACTGTGCCACTGGCAAGCATGCATGGTATGCGTGCAGCATGCACGGCACACATGCGGACTTTGCAGCATGTCTCAGGAGCACACATGGCCGTTCAAGGGTGCCATGGTAGGGCCTCTAAGGCTGCTGGTGACTGCAGCACAGCGACAACCCCTCCAGAGATTGGCCAAACGTAATGTCGTTCCTGCCAGAATGATGATAGAAATGTGTGAGATGTGTCAAGTAACGGCCTGCTGGTGAATTCACCTGCGCTGGGAGTGTGCAGTGCCACCAGTGGCAGCCATGACAGCCACTTGAGGAGCACCACGGGTGCTTCACAGTCCAAACATCGTAAAGGTCTGCAAGGGCGCGGCTCCATTGTATTGCAGTGATCACTGCAATTGCACTCATGATCTGCCTATATCTGAGTTGCTTCTCATGCAAATTCCTTGAAAGTAACCAGAAGTCAGGGTGAGGGGGAGAACCATCTTCAACAGCTGCATTGCTGTCCTGAGCCCATTTTCACACAGCACCCCTGCCCACGCTCGTCATCATTCAGGCATACTTGCTGACCTTCAGCAAAGGGCTCCATCAATCTGCCAAGGAGCCAGCTGAAGCCTGTCACAGGCAACTGGCAGGTTGCAGGTGGCCAAGGGTGGCTTCACCATCAGCAAGGTTAGCGACATGCGCATGCTGAGGGTTGACATGACGGCTGTTGCATGATGCTCGGCCAGCTTTATGATCAAGGCTGCAGCAGTCCAGCCTGCGTCGCAAGCAAAGGCCCTCGAGGCTGAATGTATACCTACGTAGGTACGTCACGTACCTACCCAACATGGCCTGGTGGGCTGCATTGTTGCTCTGTGCCTCCGTTCCTTGCACCTTGCAAAACCAATTGACCTTGCAAGGCGTGATTTCACTTGGTCTAGCAGAGTTGACCTGCATTATGCATTCAGTATGCAGAACATGCTCAGTGCTGTGACAGCAGTCCACTTGTTCAGCTTGCTGACAAGCTCACAGCGCTGTCAGGTGACCCGACACCAACATGCTGACCAGCAGTCAACTCACTAGTCGCATGCCAAGCAGAAGAGTAGTGCAGGGGGGCCCGCCGTGTGGCATAACATTTACATCACACTGGCTCATGGCAGCAGATGGCATCACCTTTCAAACTGTGTGCTGCCCAACAGTCTGGTGTACATGTGCTGAGGTCTACAGCTCAGCGTCACAATGGCGATGCTGTCAATGCACACAGTCAAAAAGAAACAAACCGCAAACACAGCACACAGAATGCTTGCTGGCAATTCGTGCTGGTTGACAATGCATCTAAGGGGCTCCTGCTGCAGTGTCATGTGGATTACATGATTTGCTTGTCTGTGGACGTGAAGCTGCCAACTGGGGCAGATGGCGATTTCTGTAGGGAGGCGCCAAAAGAGCCTAGAAGCCATGCATGGTGCCTCTGGTACAGGTGGATCAGGTAATCAGTCACTGACGCCTGAGGCGTGATTTCTATCACAACTGAGCTTGCCAAGCTCATAGGCCATCATGGCCACAGGCTGTACATGTTACATAGAAACATGGAACTGTGCGCAGGTGTGGCACCGTCTGCGACAGCCACATTCATGCTCAGCACAGGCTGTGCCCCACTCTCTTTCCAATCTTGGTCCCGTCACGCGCCCAGCAAGACTGGGTAGAAGCCTGTCACTGGCAGTCAACCACACGCACACAGTCGCTCAGGGGGCAGATGCCACAAGCATGTGCAAGACAGCAACCTGTACTACAGCCCTGAGACACTATCTGCCAGATATACCCTGATAGTATAGCGTACCTAGTTCAATAGCGTACCAAGTTGGCATCCACCCACAGTCCTTCTTGTCATGCGGGTTTCACCTGAGACCAGCAGTACCAACCCTGCAACCAGTGCCTGGAGCCTGCCGTGAAGCAGACACCCTGCTAGCCTGGGTCCAAACCCACAACAGCTGCGGCCGTCGCATGGCATGCAGCAGCCAAGCCTTAAACAATGCACGAGTTCTCATGCTGAAGACTTGCACGATGTATTACTGAACAAACTGGCAGCAGCAATGCATGCTGGGTTGACCCAGTGTGGCCACCCGACACATGGCACATGCAGCCACTGGCAACTTGCCGGGCACATGCAGCCTTGGCAAAGGCAGTACCATCACAAGTGTAACACCCCAGGTCACGGAAAAAGGCTTGGCTCAACCCTATACAAGCGGCCAAGCAGCCCATCACATGATGAGCAATAAGGCTGCAGCCTCCCTTCGTCCTCCAAGCACTGCCCAGCTATGTCAAACTCTGCAGTGGCCATCCGATACAAAGTGCCCCCCCCCCACACACACGCACACAGTCACTGCATTTTGTGGGCCACATGAGTCACTGATTGGGCGCTCCACAACGGCCATATGAGTCAGCTCAGTCAGCTCAGTCAACTCAGCAGGTGAGCTGCAGCAGAGCATGTGAGCTACATTGGGGCCAGCAGCCGTACCAGCTGCAGTAGGCTGGTGGCATCGGGGAAGAGCAGCGTGCGATCCTTCTTGTCCTGACTCAGCTGCTGCAGCGTGTCCAGTACCCCTGGCTGCCTGCTGATGGTGTGGATGGTGCTGGGCTGTGCCTTGATCATGGACAGCAACAGTGCCAGGTGATCCCGATTTGTTTCAACCGATGAACTGTGTCCAAAGTCTCCATGCGCTGTGTCCAGGGCAGCTGTCAGCGCCGGCACAGCAGTAGGGGTGTTGCACATCCTCATCAAAAACTCAGGGTTTTCCTTACTCAGCGCTGTGGGAAGTGCACTGAACCTACTTCGACGCTTAGCCAGCGCCTGCATCAGGTCCTCCATGAAGCCATCTTGGTGCATCAGGCGGGACTGGTTGAGGTGGTGGCCCGTGAACACAGAAATTAGAGGCCCGGCGAGGCCGCTCCATGAACTCAGGACCACCCGCCACAGCTTGCTGACTGCTCCATCCACAGCTCCAATCAAGGACTGGTTGACCACACAGCCCTTGGCCAGTTTAGCAAGGGTGCATAAAGCCTCACCTCTCACATTCAAGTCCCCATGCTGCAGCAGTGCCACCAGTGGCTCAACAGCAGCTTGGACGGCTGGGTGCAGCTGGACAGCAGCAGGAGGAGGTGTGCCGTCCATGAATGCACGCACCAAGTATTGCATTGCCTCTGCTGCATGCTTCCTGCCCTGAGCTGACACTGCAGGTGCCTGCATCACAGCCACCAGGCCTGAGACGACTGGCCAGCTGTTGGGGTCTGAATGGGCTGGGGCCAGCGGCTCTGGCCAAGGCTTGGATAAGCCATAGTCATGATACACAAACAGCCGCCACATCAGGCAAGTTGCCTTAGCAGCTGCAGCCTGTTTGGCGGCATCCCCGTCATGCAGCATCTGCACCAGGGTGTCAACCAGCCCAGGCGTCTCCACCAGCTGCCACACAATCTCAGTGATCCCATGGTTCCACAGAGCAGTCAGTGCCTCGAGTGCTGCCAGCTGTGTGTCATCATCATCAAGGGCAGTCAGCATCATTGCCAGCCGGGACACACCCTGGGTCTGGAATCCGGCCAGCTCACGCCTCATAGTGCTCCAATGGAGGGACCCCTTCATCATTCGAGCATCAACCTCCACCACCTTGCGTGCCAGCTCCCTTGCTGCAGCTGCCTTGACAGCAGCAGGCTGTGAGGGGGCCATGTGGTCCGACAGCTGAGCGATGGTCAGGGGGCGGAGCATCACTGGCCAGGCAGCCGCACATGCGTCTGACTGCTGCTCGCTGCCAGCAGCATGGCTGTTACTGCTGCTGCTGCTGTTGGTGCTGCTGGTGCTGCTGGTGCTGTTGCTGCTGTTGGTGGTGCTGCTGCTGTCGGTGGTGGTGCTGCTGGTGCTGCTGGTGCTGCTGGTGCTGCTGCTGCTGCTGCTGCTGCTGCTGCTGCTGCTGCTGCTGCTGGTGCAGCCTGTCTGCGGGTCACTCGCAGGGCCAATGCCATTGATTGGATCAGTGGCCTGCAACAATACGTGTGGCAGGACGTCACAAGCTCTTATCACAGCAGCAGTTTGGCTCCAGGTGACTCTGTTATTGCTTGCACTGATGTAGATGTCCCACACACAGCTAAAACAGAGAAAGGGGGTTGTTATCCCTCCCTGGGGCCCCTTGAGTCCACTGCCAGCGGGCGCGGGCGGATATGGCATGTTACTAAATAATGTGTTTTGGACAGGCGCACAACATTGCACCACCGGCTGTCGTCGTGTCACGTGAGGCTGCTCATTGTGAATGCACGCCTACAACCAGTTCCCTGGCAGGCGTGTTCAGCACTGCCAAGCCTGTAAACGACATATACATAGGTGTGGCGGTGAACAACCCTCTCTTCCCTCTCCTCCCGGAACAAAAACAATCCAGTACAAGCAATTTCCCACGTGACATGAATGTTTCTGAAACTCAACTGCATAGTTGATCAAAGAGCACCCTGGAGCCCTTGAGCCAACACCCAAGTGGCTGAGCAGCTACATATGCACAGCCAGTCAATCGATGACTACAGTAAGAGCTTCCTGCCTCAGGCACCTGGTAGCCCTTGTGAAGTACATGCCATGCTGACTAGCACTGAGTATGTGCTCCACTCCAATAAACAATGTACCAACTACTGACCTTGTCGTCTCTCTGACTTTGCGCTTCACCCATTTGCGCTTGTGCCAGCTTGTCGGCCAGGCGCTGGCGTTCAAGCTCATTGTTCTGGTTCTCCTTCTCTACTTTGGCCAGCTTGATCTCGATTTCGATCCTGGATTCGCGCATCCTGCGCACGCGGGGCAGAAACATTTCATGAGTGTATCAGGCAATGCAAGAGGTTCGTGCGTTGAACAAAATACATATGAACATATCCATCAATGAGTGCCATCAATCTGGTAACAGGTGCGTGCACCAAAGGGCGCAAGTCTTTCCCCGTGGGGCCCCATGAGGTTCAGGCCCCATGGGTTTTGCGAGGCACATGCAAAACTGCCTATAAAAACACAACGGAATCGGTTGATCGCTTACTTTGCTAGCTCCTCTCGCAGCTGCTTGGCTTCCTCAATCGCCGGCTCCGTGTTTTCCTTTCGCAGGTTTTCCAGCTCGGCGTTGAGCCGAACGATCTCCCGCTGCAGCTCGCCAACATCGCCCTGAGTGTCGAGGTTGATTTTGGCACGGTTGCGGATGCGTTTGGCGCGGTCCACAAACTGCAGCGTGCTGAGTGTCTCTGCCCCGTTGATGCTGCAGGAGCTGATGTTCGCGATCATGAGCGTCTTGGCGTTGCCTCCTAGGGAGTCCTGGAGCAGGAATGTCAGCCTGCTGTCGCGGTAGGGCACATGGAGGCTGCCACCATCCCGACCGGACCTCTGAGAGTCTACCAGTGCAGTGATGACACGGCCCAGCGTGGTCAGGGACTGGTTGATGTGGCAGGCCTCCTTGAAGTGCTTGCCAGCTGCCTGGCTGCCGCCATGCTCCCCACCGTGTATGCGCTCACTCCCTGCACAGACAGATGCAGGGGTACACGTGTATCCCTGTCATTTCCTGTGCACAGGAAATGACTTGTACGCCAGGGATTGCGTGTTTGAACCGTGATGATCATTGTTCAGATGTTCCGGAAGTATATGGTGTGTATGTCTGCACAGCCTGTGCTGCTGCACTGAGGGCTGGGGTGAGATTCTTGGTTCACTTGCAGCAGCTGCCTGCTACTCCATGCTGCAGCAGCATGGTGTAGCCGATGACGTCATGATAACACTGTTTCAAACGCATCTGTGGTTGCTGTCACTGTAGGCTACATATGGCCACAACAGCAAGGGTTTCCGCGACATCTGTGTGCAAATCAACGATGCTACGTAGCATGGGAGGACTCACTCAAGCGGCTTGCCAGGTCAAGAGACTCACCAGCCAGGTCGACCAGGTTGAGGCGTGAAAACAGCACATTGGTGATCCCCGTCTCCTGATTCCTGCTGTGGCGCTCCAGCACGCATGTGAACACGCTGTGGCTGCGGCTGCTCTCGCTGTTGAGGCGTGTCTCCCCTGTGCGCCTGTTCTCAGCACCCTTGCGCATCAGCGCCATCACGTCACACACTGCGGCAGGTGAAACAGCAAGGCAAAGCCGCCCTGAGTCAGGGCACCATGAAAGGCACAATCAACCTGACGAGGCTGTCATAGGCGGCCTATTGATGAGGGCCTGAGCTGTGCAAGGTGTCGCTCCTGGGAAGGCAGTGGCCCACGGCAGAACGTCTTTGCTTGCTGGCTGCTATGGTGTTTTCAACACAGTGTTGACTCGTCACGAGTCAACACGTCAGTGGCACTGTAACTTGAAGTCGAACTTGGGGCCCAGGCGGCAGCGCTCTCCAACAGACGCCTGGCAGCTTTGCTATGCATGCCGCCAGTTGCCGCAGACTCAGGCAGCCGCATAGAGTCTGCTGCGGCGGCCCGGCCGCCATTGATGTATGCAGTGGTGCAGCCTTACCGTTTTGCACGGTGTGCTCTGTCAGATTCTCGACGTGGCATCCACGCTTGATATCCTCCCTGATCTGCAGGATTTTGAAGTCAGGGTTTATAAGATCTGTTATGACCTCATTGTAGATCTCCAGCATGCTGCACTTGCAGCAGAAGGTGAGGTCCTCGTGGCACTGCAGTTGGCGCACACACACACACACACACACACAGCAATCTCTTACTGCGCTGACCATCATGAAACTGAGTTGAATCATCCCATGTTGTTGATAGCATGGCAAGCAGAGCCTCTGCCTCTGTGTACGGTACACACACATCAGGCAGATAGAGGCAAAGAAAGGGCCATTGGTCATGTGCCTGATTCCACACCTTGTACTGTGACAGTGGTGGATTTGGCTATGCGGGTGTTGGTGCCCCCATGCAAGGTCATCATGAGCTGCGGAGCGCTCCGCCTGCCACTGGCAGCCTTGGCAAGGCCATAGCTACTAGCTACTACTACTAGCTAGACACCCGATACCCCATACCCGTCTAGCTAGTAGCTAGACGGGTATGCCCAGACAGGCTAGTAGCCTGTCTGGGCATACCCGGATTGAGTGAGGCTGATCAAAAACCTGGCAGGCTTACGGCACATTCATGTCTGACTCACGTTTTCATCCTGAGCCTTGTCAATCTCCTGGAAGAGGTACTCAAACACACGAGGTGCCAACCCCCTCTGCAAGCAGCAACAGAGCAAACACGGCACTAGCAGTTGCCTATAGATCGTAACGGTTATGGTAAATGGTTGAATCACCTGCCAGCTGACCCATGATGGGTCCACTGCATGTTGTATTGACACCGGCGCACAGCTGCACCAGAGGCTGCTGATGGCGCAGAGCACATGTGACATCGCGCTGTCTGCTTTCATGTGAAGAGCTGCCACAGTGTGTGGCAGTGGCATGTGAACAGCTAGAAAACTCACATGGCATGTACACCCATGTGATCACAAGCATCGCTCCGTGTCCCGGGGCCCACCTGTGGATGACCTTCCTTCATGGCTGCAGACAGGGGCCCCTGCATTGTGTAGGTCTTGCCTGCACCTGTCTGACCATAGGCAAAGATGGAGGAGTTGTAGCCACCCAGACAGTTGTCCACAATCGACCTGCCAGCGCCTGCAGCAGGCAGCAGCACAACAGTTACAATCTGGCAACAGCACCTGGTGAACATGCAGATCATCGTGCTGTCGTTAGGCTGAGGCACAAGCAGTGTGCCACGAGGTGCTGCTGTTGTGCAGGCAGCACGTGATTGTTGCAACACGGTGATGCAGGACGTGGAGGCGCAAGCAGCCATCGTGCTCAGCTGGCCACATCAGAGGGATCCGATGGTAAGCTACCACTGGTAGCCTACCAGGCGGCCTGAGGCTCTAGACAGCAGGTATGAAGCGTTGAAGGTCAAACGAGTGTTGATATAGAACACAGTATTGCACTGCTGTCCGGCACTACAGTAGTCACTGTGAAAGGTGAGCAGAGCAGCTTACGTTCAAAGACCTCCTCCTGCGTGGTATTCTCTGGCAGCACACAGTCAAACTTGAAGGATTGTACTCCACCCGCCACATTCACAGACACACTGCTCTCCCCGTACACCTGTGTGCAATTTGCGCCATTCACTGCAGCAGCACGGGCAGGCAAGGGGCAAGTCATGCTGTCAGTGTTGGACCTGTCAGACCCCTTATGCTATACACCACTAGTATTTGTGTGAGGCGCGTTTGAAACACGATCGTTGGACGTGTGTTGGCAGAATGCTGCCATCAAAGTGCTGGCATGCCTAAACAGCAGTGTTGCACTTTTTTCTACTCGCCCAGCTGGGGATCTGTGCCTGATCATGGTTGGCAAAACAGACCAACAGAGGTAGATGCCGATCTTCGGCCAACACCTGTACAACATAGAATGCAACTTGCATTTTTGGTACTAGTAAGGGGGCACCTTGGCTGCTGCGTCGCTGTGTAGCCCTGGCAGAGGCTTACCTGCTGCTGCCTCTGTTGCATTGGTGGGCCGCACCCTGACAACCACCTGCAATGCAGCACCGTGGCATCAACGGTCAGGAACATGCTGCTTTTCTTGCTTGCGGAGCGTCACCCTGAAGCTGTGCAGCCTCTAACCTGAAGCCTGGCATGCAGAGCATCAGGTATCAATCAGCTGCTGAACGTTTGTGCTTGAAGCAGTCCCAACAACAGTGCTTGTGCTGCAATACGCGCAGCTGTACCTGCACACTGTCTCCCTTCTGTGTCACATAGTCATCTGTTGTCACCATTGAGGCACCATCAGACCCGGTCACACTGGCAGTAACTGCACCAGCATCCACCGTGCAAGGCGAGGAGGGCAGGGCGTTGAAGCGGGGGACTGGAGGGCGGCCTGAGGGGACTTGAGCACTCCTGGGGCCAGGGGAGGCCTTGCCAGCACCAGAGCCATGCTGTGGCAGCACACAAATGAGACAGGACACAATACCATACGGGTTCAGTCACAGCACTGTTAACACATGCTGCGACAGCAGTAGCTGGATGAGAGGACAGCCCATGGTGCTGCCTTGTTGTGCAAAAAGGGGCATAGGAAGCAGCAAAAGGCATACCGTGGCACCAACGCTGGGTGCAGCTCTGCCTGCACGGAGTGGAGTGGTGCTCCTGCTGCCTGCTGGACTTGATGACCTGCTGCTCTTCAGCTCTTGTGCATGGAGGGAGCCCTTGCTGCTGCTGGCAACAAGCCCAGAGCTCGGGCCAGTCCTGCTTCTGGGCGTCAGGGCTCCTGCACCCTTGTCCGCCTTGTTAACGGACGGTTCCATTTGAACAAGTGGGAATTCACGTCCGCTTGGAGACTGTCTATGTGGCTAGAGGTGACACCTGTATATACAAGCTGGCTGTCATGAAGATCTCTTCTCTGCGTTTGCGAAGATCTAAGTCACAATGTTGAATAAACGCATTGTTATCGAAGGCTTCGCTATACCAGCGACGGCGAAACAAATTGAAGAAGTGAGACGGGCAGCTGTAGCACGGGCGGCTGTAGCACGGCAGCGCGGGATGCCACAATGAGGCAGCCTCGGACAACCGAACGTATTGCTGAATTGATTCCTTTCAAATATTACCATGCAAGTAGCACGGTCTTGCACAGTGCTGATGTTGTACGGCGCGGATGCACCAGTACGATTGAACTGCTTTGCCTCCCTCTGATCCTCCTGCCCAGCCTCGGCAGACGGTCACCAATCACCCTTATCCAAAGGTTATGCTGTGGCAACCGTCGGCACTGCTGCTGTCCAGCATACTGTGCTGTGACAGCAACTCATAGACGCTACGCTGCTTTCAAGTCAGTGGCAAGGCTGCCAGCTGCGCAGACAGCAGCATTCAGACATATGGTCTCCACCAGTATGGCCATGCTAGCCTGCCAGCAATGCCATTAGGCTGCGAGACTGCTGCCCATACAGCAGTAGACTGCAGGCATGGGGATATCCGCACTGATGCTCGCACCAGACGACTTGAGACTCAGTGTGGCCATACCACACACAACTCATGTGTCAACACACGCACACGTGCATGCAGCCTGCCTGCCACACTGTGGCACAGGCAAGCGTTGTGGTTTTTACCCCTGTGGTAGTTACTCATAGTAGCACTCATGACAATCTCACTTTGCAAACGGCTGCCACTGAAGGATGACAACCATCACACCAGCAGCAAGGGGGCGACCGACAAACATCCCCCCAACAACCCCTCATGCTGAACATGCCTCTGTTGAGGTGCCATACGCATAAACAAATGTCAGCCTGACAGCATAGTATGCTCAATGGGACGTGACCAATGACTGGCTGGGGGCCTCTGTCAATCCGATTGGCAAGGTTGCACCAGCTGCAGCATCATGGCCAGCATGGTGGCATGGCGGGAACACTCCACAGGGTACTCCTGCTCTCACTCACTCAGCTGCTGCAGCTTGTCCATCACCCCTGGCTGCCTGCTGATCTCGAAGATAGTCTGGGGGCGTTCCTTAGTCATCGACAGCAGCAGATCTAGGATCTGTTTGTTCCTCCTGGGTTCCCATCAGGGTCCAGACCCACTACCAGCATGGGTACTGCGGTTGGGGTGCTGAGGAGCTTCAGATTGAATGCCTTCTTCTTGCCAGATAGTTGTGTGGTGATGTCAGTAAACCGCCAAGGCATCTTGCTCCCCAGAAGCCCCACCAGATCCTCCATGAAGCCGTCTTGCTGCACCAGGATTGACTCGTTGACGCGGTGACCGCTGAACACAGCGACCATCACCTGTGGCATGTTCATCCAGCTGTCTGCGTCTTGTGTGAGCCGCCACAATTTGCTGATTGCTCCGGGCTCTGCTCCAATCAGAGACCTGTTGGGCTGGCAGCCATGCGCCAAATTCTCAATGGCCCGTCCAGCGTTCATCTGCACCACGCGGTCCTCCTGCTGTAGCAGTGCCACCAACGGCCCAATAGAAGCTTGAACGGCGGGGTGCAGCTGGGCGTTACCAGCGCGCTTGTCGCGCTTGTGGGTGCGCAGCAGGCACTCTATCGCCACCGCAGCACTCCCCTTGCACTCAGCTGATGCTGCTGGTGACTGCAGCACAGCTACAAGGCCTGAGACAATTGGCCAGCTGTCAGGGTCTGACTGGGGAGGGTAGAATGACCGCGCACAGAACCCTCTGTCTCTGGCTAGTGCCAGGATTCCTCCCACAACTGCAGCCTGCCTTGCCCCACAACCTTCCCGCAGCAGCTGCACTAGTCTGTCAAGCACCCCAGGCTGTCCTGCGATCTGCTCACAAAAGTCAGGGCTGCACACTGCCCACAGAGCAGTCAGTGCCTCCAGTGCTGCCACCTGTGTGTCATCATCATCTGTAGCCCCAGTCAGCAGCTGAACCAGTCTCGTCAACCCGTATGGATGGGCCTGGAAAGCAGCCAGCTCTGGCTTTCTGGCCTTTGGATCGAGCTCCCTCAGCCTGCGTGCCAGCTCCCTTGCTGCAGCTGCCCTAGCAGCAGCAGGCTGTGACGGATCCATGTGGTCTGTCAGCTGCGCGATGGTCAAGGCGGGAAGGTTGGCAGTACCAGGGGAGATGGCACGCTTGTGTGCGTGCAGACACTCTATCGCTGCCGCTGCACTCCCCTTGCACTCAGCTGATGTTGATGCTGACTGCAGCACAGCCAGAAGGCCTGACACAATCGGCCAGCTGTTAGAGTCTGACTGGGGTGGGAGTAATGATGGCGGACAAAATTCTCTGTCCCTGGCTAGTGCCAGGATACCTCCCACAGCTGCAGCCTGCTTGGCCCCACCACCTTCCCGAAGCAGCTGCACTAGTGTGTCAATGACCCCAGGCTGGTGTGCTATCTCCTCAAATAGTTCCGGGCTGCACACTGCCCACACAGCAAAGACTACCTCCAGTCCTGCCAGCTGTGTGTCATCTGATGAGTCATCGTCACCAGGGTTAGTCAGCATGCTGGCCAGCTTGGCCACCCCCTGAGGACGGACCTGCAGGGCACCTAGCGTCTTCTGCAAGCTGCCGGGGGGAAGCCTGGGCAGCCTTAGTGCCAGCTCCCTTGCTGCAGCTGCCCTGAGAATACCAGGCTGTGAGGGATCCATCGCGTCTATCAGCTTGCCAACGCTTTGGAGGGGAAGCCGTTCCATAGCCTTGACCTCTGCTGTCTGCAGCTTTCTGACGATGCTGCTGCTGGTGCTTGCCACAAGGTGCTTGTATATGGTACAGGCTCTTTGTGTGAACGCCATGGAAGCCAGGCACTTGTTATCCTGTAGCAACATGTGTGTGACAGCACAGAACAGCCTGATCAACATCTATCTGACTATTTGGAACTAGTGACCAGGGTGGACAATGTTGTGCTGACCAAATGCTGTGCGACAACAAGCCTTTGGTTGACAAGAGGCATCTGCATCGGTTCTTATGCCTGAGCGGCTTGAAGGTGCCAGCAGCAAAATACCCCTCCCTCCATTTTACAAGCAAACTGGCCAAGTGCTGACATCTGGGCCAGCAAGCACATTCAGACATACAATGCATCAGCCTGCTGCGAGCACCCACCTCCTTCAGCTGCTTGGACACATCAACAGGTGCCACCTGCGGCTGCTCAGCCAACCCCAACTGTCGTGCTGACTCATTGTGCTGCTTTGTGGCAACTGTTAGCTGTGCAGTCAAACCAGCTTTGCACTGTTGCTCTGTAGGCTGACGCGCTGCTAGCAACTCCTCTGAGGTGGTAGCTGCTGTGCCCACGCGTGGGGTGTGCTGCTGCTGTGGTGGTTGGGCCTGTATCATGCTGACCTGGTTGCAACATACGGCTGGCGTTTGCTGAGCAACAGCAAGCTGTCCAGTGAGTCCTGCTGGATTCCTGTCTGCAAGCTGGCTGTCTTTTGGAGAATTGTGTTTGGCCAGCAGCTTACTGAGCAGTGCCAGCTGTGAACCGAGCTCCTGAAAAGCCATGCCATGCTGCCGCTGGTCTTGTCCGGACTGGCTCAGCTGGTTCAACAGCATTTGCATGTTTTGCGTCACAGCAGCGGTTCGAGCTCGCACTGCAGCCGGGATGCAACCACCCCGGATTCAGACGCAGAGCCCCCCATCGCTGGTGTTGAATATAAAGGCGGACCTTATGTGTGAGTTAGTGATTGGAGGGAACAATTAGCTGCTGCGTGCTGGCACATGGTCGGTTGGCACAGATTGCGCGCGCGGTACAGTAACCCACTTTGATGTTAAGGATTAGGTTTTTTGGTCTGAGAATATTCAGCTTATACAAATTGGCTTTGATATGACAGTGCAGCCCACCCAAGCTTGACTATTGCTTGCCAGCTGCAGCACTGGTCAGATCTGTGTCTAGACCACACTTTGACAGGTGGTGGATTGCAATCAGCCAGTGGCCCTGCATGTGCTGCACCACTGAGCACTCACAACGTCTTCTTACAGCACTAAAGTGTTGGTAGCTACCTTTACAGCACTACAGGTGTTGCTGTGCTGATGGGATCTTGATCACTGTCACGCAGCTCTACCAGAAAGATGGCAGACAGTGGCTGGGGTTGGGCCTGTACAGGCATGCATGCTAGCAACGGTTGCTGGGGCTTCAACTTGACGCAGTGTATGTGGTGAGCCACACACACAAGTGTAGCCACCTGCACGTCCGTATCGGAAGTGGTCACTGAAAACCAACCTGCCAGCCAAAGGCAGTATTGACAGCAAAGCCGCTGGCAGCACTGGTGCAGTTGTTTTTACAACCTTGAAGCAGTGGGCCTCTCACTGTGTTGCCGTCACACGTGTTCCACCGTACGACCTAGCCAGCACTTTGCGGATCACATTGCATGTGCTGTTGTCCATCCCATAGACATGCTGCACATTGTGACTACAAACAGATGCTGGCAGCGAAGTTAATTCCATCTGTGGATGCCGCCACCTCAAATCACCACTTCATAGCCAAGCTGAGGCCCAGGAAGTGCAATGCATGCCAGGGAGCCTGCCCTTCAGTGCTTGTTGGCACATGCAAAACTATGGTCAAGCGCACACCCCAATACCGCAAAAACTTCACACCCAGCACTGGCTGAGCAACTTGGTGATGCAACCCCTATTGCAATCCCGAACAATATTACTTCAACAATGCACGGTGTAATTGGCTGCATGACATACAAACCCACTGTTATGAGTATGGTGCACGCCCAGTGCCACAGATCACAAAACTCTGGCATCTGCCTGATATGCCTGAGCAGTCGCCAGCTGCATTGCGGCAGCCATGTCAAATATTTTGAGTGTGCATGCGGCATCGCAGGCCCATCAAGCATCATATGCATGTCACAAAAGCTGCCTTACTCAGGCTGCGGTGTGTCAGGGAGTTTGCTCGGGCTTGACCCATGCCTGCTGCAGCTGCAGCAGGCACGCAACAACAGCAGTTGCGACGGCTGACACCATTCCGGTGTATGCCTGTCTGGGGAGCCTTGTCAGCCACAACCTGAGAGTCTCAGGCATACATTTCACAGTCACAGACACGGTGTCATGGATCCTTCACTTGCATGTTCATGTTGCCTTGCACTTATCGGTGGTGCTTGTAAAAAAGCACTCTGCAGGACCAGTTGGGTTGGTCACAACCGCCCACACGTCGGTTGCCTTGGGCACTCGCACCACCAGGGTGGAAGCCCACAGCACAAGGGGGTTCTGGTTGCTAGGCTGGGGTCCATACACATTCAGGAACGGCTGCGCCTTGGCAGGGCTGTTGGCACGGTGAAGTGTGACCTGCACGCATGGAAGGATGTGGCATGACGTCAGTGAGGACCTGGCAGAGCGTACGTTGAGCAAAGGCTTTCAGAAACACCAGTCTGCTGCTGCAGCAGCTGGCAGCATCGTCTGCAAACACAAGTAACCGCATGTGTTAGCTGACGGGGGCTTTGCCGCTTGCAACGGCTTCTCATGCATGCCTGGCCCTCAACGATTGTTGTCAGCTGATGTGATCCTTGCCGTGCTGCCGCCCACAGATGGTGCAGGCTGTAATTGGCTGCCATTGTGTGGCAGATTCCACAAAGCAGATGCGTCCAAGGCCTCACGCAGGCAGGCCTGAGGGGGTTAGGCCCAGGGTTGATGCCTAAATGCCCCATGCAGACAGGGTGGTGACCAACGTACCCAGTTGCACTTACCTTGATGTTTGTTGTGTTGCGCAATGCCTTGTCAGAGATGCTGCAGTCCCTCGTCTGCTTGTCCTTGCAGACAATGTAGGCGCTGGCGTTTCCTGCCGTGTGCACCTTCGTAATGGCTTCCATCATGGAGGGAAACACCTCTGCAAGGTGAACATGCATCTGCAGCAGCAGGCAGAGGTAGCAGCGACGGCAGGAAAATGCAGGCTCCTGGTGAGATGTTCAGCATCAGCAGAAGCCGCGCTCGCACCCGCAGCACCGTGCGAGACACTTTGCAGGGATGCAGGGCATACTGGCGGACGTAAAGACTGACCATATTGGTGGCCGTCAACCCTCCTGCTCAGGGCCAATGCCTGCCGACCAAGATCAACTCCCATCGACGGCAGGTATGGTAGGTGCACTGCCACAGGGCCGTCGAATCCAAAAGTTCACAGCGCACACACTGATGCAACACAGGGCAGCCCAGCCACACCTGGCAACCCCTCTCACCTGATGCTGGCTCCTACGGCTGACTGGATTGATAGCCATGCCCCAGCCGGCGCCCTTCTGACTGCGGTCAAGGATGGCGGCTCCCTCATCCCAGATGGTCTCATGGGGGCACTGGTCTCGGTTCCAGTTCTCTATGCCGGTGCAGGGGCGCTGGGCATCAGCTGTGGGGCAGCAGGAAAAGCAAGCAGGGAAAGCAGCAAGGGGGCTGATGTGACTGAGCTGTGTCGTCAGTGGGGTTTGGGGTTTAGGGTTGCTGCCAGTGGGTTGCTGCCAGTGGGCCTGTAGGGGTGAATGCATCTGCTGCAAGGGTTCAACCCTTGTTGTGACAACAGTCTCGCACAGCAGCGTGGTTTTTGGCACAGTTGCTGGTAGCAGCTCCCGCTGCATTTTCAACCGCTCAGCAACCAAGCACCTTGTCATGCTGCTGCAGCAAACAGGCACCTCAAGTCATGTGACATGATGTTGCAGGGTGCCAGGGATGGCTACAGGCTCTGGCAGGTACAATGGTCAGCAAGACTGACCTAAATGCACAACCTCAAACCCTGCTTACCAGGACATGTGGGTTGTTGTTGATGTCCTTGTTGGTGACAAACTGCGACTTGCCAATCGCCTTGTGGCAGTGCGCAGCATACCTGCACACGTAACACATACACATGCAGCAGGAAGCTGTCATTCACTGCTGTTGTCTACCGTCCGCTGTAAGCTCATGGTGTACCCTGCTGCCATTTAAACTTGACAGCCGACTTGGGAATGTGCGCTTGGAGATACGTCACAACATGTGAGTCTGCTGTCAAAACACGCACGGTGCTGAACAAAACTCGTTGCAGATCCTGGGTCAAAAGGACCAGCAAAGCCACTGCACTTACAGGTAACAGGAGCAGCAGGAGGAGCCTGTCTCTCCTGCAATCAGGGTATTTTCGATGGTATCGCAAGCCTTGCTGACATCTTCAACACATGTGAACCTGCATGGCACAACAGGGGATTCATCAAGTTTACAGCAGCCAGTAAAGAAACCAAGCTGCTGCTGCTGCTGCTGGCACTGTTACCACCATGCAGGCCACCTGGTGAACCTTTGAAATAGCTGGCGCTCACTCGAGATCTCAGATGCTAAGCACAGCTGGCGCTTGCTCAGATGTTAAGCAGAAGCTTCTAACCCACCTGAAGTCGCTTGCATTGAAGTACTTGGTGTTGCTGGAATATCCTGCGCTCCCCATAGCGCAGAAGAGTGTGCGTTTGAAGCCCGTTCTGAACCCAAAGCTGATGACTCGACAGTCACTGCATCCTTCCGCTGCTGCTGCCGATGCCACCAGAGCCAACAGTAATCCGGCTATCAAACACAGCCTGCAGAAGCAGTTGGCAGGGTACCCATGAGTGGTGTTGAGACTGGTGTTGCCTGCCAGGTTGGCGGCAGGGAAGGGGGGGACGGTGCCAGCCTGCAAGCCTGACACACTAAACGCAGCACACGTTGACCAAAAGCGTATGCCATACCTTGCCATTGCGCCTCTGTGCTTGTTCCCTGTCCTCCTGGAAAAGATCTGCACAGTACTGTCAATCAGCTTGTTCACAATGATGTTGTAGAGAGATCACTATAAAAGCAATAGTTTCTACGTGTCTTACACTGCAGCTTTTTGAGGTTATAAGCAGCGAATACGATGGGACCAAAAGCTCACTCATGATCATGGATCTGTGGGAAGTGTGATGCGGGTCCAAAGGCTTGAAAAAGCGATTATCCAAGGTTCCATGCAGTTCTATGTTTGCAATCATGTGTATCATATCATCATGATTGAGTACGTTATCCATGATAAGGGCGTACTTCATGTCTACAGCATGTACATGTGTCCCCTGAGGGAGCAGCAGTGTCTGGAGGACAGGCACACAATCTCAGCCAAACAGAACTGCGGTAGGATAATAATTTGAGCAGGCTCATCTTGTGCTGCATGAGCCGGGTGGTGCACTGGCGGCGCAAAGGCACCTTTGGTGACCAATTGAGTACTCGTTGAGGATGGAAAGTTGAGGATGGAAAGTTGGTGTCTGCAGTGTGGAGCGTGGGGGTTGCGTCTGCAGCCACTTTCAGTTCACACTAGGTTTATAGTCACTTTTCCGTATGGCTGACAAGATCACCCACCAGTGAGCGTAGCATCAGTCCATCTCATGCTGTCCCATGCAGTCACCACTGAGTGGTGCACTGTTCCACAGGGTCATCATCCGGAAAATCCTGCTGGCCTTGTGTTGATCACCAGCATCTTATGAATGGCAATGAAAACGAGGGTGCATACCCCCACACATGCATGGTGGCACACGCTCATGGGAGGCCATTACACCACTTTGTTGGGTGGCACGCCACAGTGGGGCAGCGCTGTCTGGCTCCAGCAGCTCCCACCAACCGCAGACAGCAGTTCAGCGTCAATATGCTTTTCGAAAAGGCAGGCACAGCCTCAGAAGGACAACTCCAGCAACCAAACCACAGTGACAAGACAGTGCAAGCAGACTGACCAGTGACCAAATGACAAAGACAGCAGGACAACATACACAGAGCTTTCATGCATGCCTTGCACGATCGTGCAATGGTACAAATGACTGTGCAGCACTGAGCACACCAAAACATGCAATGATTGTGATAGACAGTAGACGTAAGGCACCCCTGAGAGAAAATGAGCCAAGCAGTGCATATACTATGATACATGTGCTACTGTGCCCCATTCACCGATGAATGGCGGGCCGTCAGCATCACACCCTCTGTCCCTGCATCAGCACAGTCACTGCCTGGCACCCCTGCATCAGCCATGTCTCTATCTCTACAAGCAGCTCACATCGGAAGCTCATAACCTGACATATCCCACATTGCCGGCCTGCCAACTGTCAGTGACAAGTTCGCCATCAGCAGCCCAGGTGCCCAAGGGGGTTGATCATCAACTGCACAACAGCTCTCTTTGTCTCTCAGCAAACCTCACAGACCAGCCTACCCCTATGCAATCGCTAGACAAGAGTTATCCTCACAAGCCGCTGGCAGCGACAGCTGTGACCTGATCAATCAGCAGCAGGCCAACCAGCGGCCAAGACGTGCCCTTCAGCCTGTTGCTTCAGTCTGTGGGGGGTGGGCGCCTGGCAGCAGCAGGGTCTGTGATGGAGCCACGGGGCCAGTCCTGGGCAGTTGTGCGGGGGAGCTTCATGTCTGAGCTGGTGCGGAGATCTGCGGCACAGACAGAGAAGGACGCAACATACGTATGAGTATACTCACTAGCTGAGCTACAGTTCATGACACTGGCAGTGCCCTAAGGTTCTACTAAACCGGTGACTGAGCGGTGCTCGGGAGAGACACGTACAAGCAGCAACTTGCCAAGCCGGGCACATGCAAGTGGCGGCCAAACGCATGTGACACACATAGTACGGTACAGCCACATGGGTAGCCATGACTAACTCCAGTTTGGCACACATTGTCTGGCACTGCCAGCAGGCGGCCTTGCATATCGTATGCATGGCATGCCATGCTGAGCCTAGTTGGTTGGCCACTCACGGATGTTCTGGTGGCGTGCCATGTCAGCCACAACCCTCTTGTGGTCTCCTTGGACCGCTGCCAGCACCAAGTCGATGATGTCCCCCATGATGTAGAAGCTAATGCCCGATGGTGGCATCACAGGGCCATGGTCTGGATTGGGCACCGTGGCACCTGAAGCCACAAAGCCGCCAGCAGCCACCCTGCAACACAGGTACATGGCCATGGTTGCGCATGCAGCACAGGCACAGGTCACAGGAAGTTTGAAAGCGCTAGGAGCAGCAGAGATCGATCTGCAATTGTTCCTGCAGCAGAATTGACAGCATGCGCAGACCATACCTGGCCTCAACCCTGTCTCCAGCGCTGGTTGCAGCACCCTCGGCTCCCTTCATGAAGTCATGCATGGACGCAGCAGCAGCATCTCCCATCCTTCCAGCTGTGTCAAAGGTATCGTTGTTGAGTCTGACATCAGACAGCAGCCTCACATTGGCTGTGTGCCTTGCAGCACCTGCCCTGATACAGTTGCGACTGATCAGCAGCATCTTGAACGAAGTGCAGGGCTACTTACGACAAGATGAAAATTCAAACCATTTCTGCACGGAAGCATTGTTCTGCAGTGCTTGACCCTATCCCAACAACCGGTCCATCCGCGTCATCATGGCGAAGATGAGTCAGCGCAGGTCGAAATGAAGAGCAGAGCTCAAGCAGCGAACGAGTTTACATATTTGTACTTGAATCACCCCAGTCCTTTCAAAGAGCAACAAGATGATGAGCCACGCAGCTGTCGCAGCTAGACATGTCCTGGCCACAGGTTCGGCGGCACGTGCCTTGTTCGCAGCTGGCGCGAAATCTTCACCATGGATCTCCCAAACATGCACTACTGGATACGCTACAGGTGGCGGCAGCGGCGGGGAAGGCCCAGGTACGCAGAGTGGCAAGGCTTGGGTGGGCAGGTGCATTGGCTCCAAGTTGGAGTGGATGCTTGCCCTGACAAGGAGGCCCTCAGTGCTCCCCATCTTTGCTGAGCTCTAGATCTGTCACCCACTGGGGCAAATGCTCGTATCGACAAGTCAACATTGTGCCTGCACTGCTCTGTTGCGAACGTTTCAACAGCAGACCAGGTGCATTGTCAGACATGCACACCACACCACCTGGCAGTATCGATACTGCCCAGATACTATCTATCAGTGACTACATCCCAGGCTGGGTTGCTGCACTGCTGTGAGGTGCCTGCCGTCCAGCCTGCCTCAGCAGATGCTGTCTCCTTCAGCCGAACCAACCTTCTGCCCTGTACGTGCTGCCATGAAACCCAGTCACCCTGGTGTTTGGTGCCACTGGTGGCATTGGGGCAGCGCTGGCCCACCGCATACATGCCTTGAAGAGCAGCGGCGGCAGCGCACAGGCACCATCTGCAATAGTCATATCTGCAGATGGTGATGACAAGCTGAAGGCCCTGCAGCAGCAGCTCAAGGGTGTGGAGGCCTTCCCTGCTGACGCGCGCGACCCAGCAGCGGTGAGGCTGTCTGGACTAAGCCGTACTAAGTTTCTTATCAGGCTGTGATGCTGTCATGCTGTCACAGCTGTGACAGCTTGAAATGCTTAGTGCGCAGTGCTGTGCATTAATCATCATGTGCTGCGCCGCCGGGCCGGTCTATGCTGTGCTGCTCTAGCTGTGCTGCTCACAAAGAAGTTCACTTGTTAGTTTTGGAATCCGTCTCCAGGCTGGCAGGGCAAGTGACTTGCTCCACTGCCAGTAGGAGTGAGGCAGTCCTACGTAAAAGGCAGGGTGCTTGACGCAAGAGTGTGGCACTGCACGGTGACTGCATTCCTGTGTTTTTGGCTCCTGCAGGTCGAACGTGTGGTGCAGCAGGTGCTGGAGCGCTACGGCAGGGTGGACGGTGTTGTCAACTGCGTTGGGTCAGTGGTGGCCCGCTCTGCACTGGCAACAGACCTTGAGGAGCTGCACAACACCCTGGACGTGAGTGATGCACATGTTCAAGATAGCTGCCGGTGTTAGACTGCGGCAGCGGCTGCATTCAATGCATATGATATGGTTCTTTGTCTGGATGTCTTTTGGAGAAGCAATGGTTAGACTGTGCACGGATGGCGGACCCATCTAACTGCATCATGCTCATGGGGCTCACTCAAACAGCTGTTATTGCTGCTGCTGGTCCTGCTGCAGATCAACCTGGTAACCAGCTTCAAC
The DNA here is from genome assembly GCA_007449985.2 of Desmodesmus armatus. NCBI lineage: Eukaryota > Viridiplantae > Chlorophyta > Chlorophyceae > Sphaeropleales > Scenedesmaceae > Desmodesmus > Desmodesmus armatus. The sequence continues at coordinate 223,056 of VIIQ02000679.1, forward strand.
ATTGTGAAGGCTGCTGTGAAGGGCATGATTAAGGAGGAGGGCCAGCAGCAGCACACTGCTTCCAGCGGCTCCAGCAGCAGCCCCGGCCGGGTGGGTGGCGGCAGCATTGTGCTGGTGTCTGCTGCTGTGGCCAGCCATGGCATACCCAACTATGAGGCCATGTCTGCTGCCAAGGCTGCTGTGGAAGGTGAGAGAAGTAAGCTGGCTAGCATGCCTGATATGGGCCACGCATGCAATCGTAGGCTGCGTAGCAGTTCAGGGGTCTCAATCCTACATTGCCAATGGCTGGCTGTGCGGTGCTTGATACATTCCATGACACTCCGTCGCTCCAGTCAAGTCCTGCTGGTGTGCAGGTCACGGCAGTGATCGGTGGTGTGCAAGGCTCAAGAGACTGCTGCTACTAGCTGTGTGCAGGTCACGGCAGCTAGGGTGCCCTTGTGGATGCTGTAACCACAGTCTGACAAACAGCACGCTGGGAATTTGGTGCTGCTGCTGCTGTTGCTTTGCTTGCAGGCTTGGCCCGCAGTGCTGCTGCCACCTACAGCCAGCACAACATCAGGGTCAACTGCGTGGCCCCAGGTCTTACTCGCACCCCACAGACCAGGTGAGGCCTGGCAGCACTAGCTGTTGAAATGGTGTTGGTGGTCTTGCAAGTCAGCTAGGGTTTCACACACTGTGAATGGCAGCCAGGCTGTTGCAGCAGCAGCATCAGCAGCAGCAAAGCACCAGCAGCTGCAACATGAACTGTCATGTGACGGCAGCAGTCCTATTGGTAGGTCCGTGCCGCCCAAATGAGCACAGCACATGCTGTGATGGGCTGCACTACACCCTACAGCGCCCAGTGTTGCCAGCAACATATCTCTCTCTTATCAGTTATGCCGAGTTGCGTGCAAAGAGCCAGCATGTGCAGTGCATGTTGTCAATGTTTCGACCAATGTGCCGCATGACGGTTTGTGCCCTGTGCTTGCAGGAAGTTCACTGACAATCAGAAGGTGGCAGGTGCCTCTCAGGAGATGCATCCCCTGAAGGAGCTGGCAGAGCCTGAACAGGTAAACATGAACATGAATGACATGTCGATGCACGCAGCCAGCGCAAACCCTTGGGTTGGGTAAGAATGATGCTCCTTATAACGCAACCTGATGATGAGCACTGGTGCGAGCAATAACTCTGCTGCTGCTGCCTACTGCTTCTGCTTCTGCTTTGTGGGATTTTTCTATGACAGGTTGCTGCTGCCCTGGAGTTCTTCTTGAGGCCAGAGAACGACTTCATAACTGGCCAAGTGCTGGCAGTGGATGGTGGTCTCTCCACGTTGCACCCCCACAGGGCAGAAGAATATGGCATTTGAGCAGTATGTGGCCTGTGAACCCGGATGATTGTACCTCAATAGTTGACAACGACAGGAATTGTAGTTGTGTAAGTGATTGCTTGTGATGTGCAGTGTAGCTGCGTCCTCTGACAGGGCGGTAGCTAGCTGAGCCAGCCTGGCAGCCAGGACCAGGACAGGTATCTCAATGACACAGATGAATGTTTAAGAGCGTGTCGATCAGTATCTGCGAGCCTGTCATATATATGCTGCTGCTGTGTGCTGTATGCACAACCTGATCACTGATAATCAGTATGACTAATCGTGACAAAGACAGACAAACCAAGCCATGCTGCAATGTCGAACTGTCTTTCTACACGGCCCGTGTTCACAAAGACGGAAGTGCAGTGCAGCTGTTGTCGGCACACTGTCGGAGTCATGATGATCATCCAAGGTGTGAGCTCCTTCTCCAGAGCACAGCATGCATGTGCCCAGACAACCTCACCAGCAGCAAGGCCGTCATGTACAACCTGGGGCAGCCCTGTCTGTCGACATGGCACTGGAAGGCACACACCAGCCAGCAGCGCCAGCTGGACACGTCAGACCTGCTCAGCTGCTCGAACAGACCCAACAGCCACCTGGACATCCAGTGAATCCAGCGGTGTGGAGTCACCGCGTTCCTCTCAGCAAGAGGAGTATGTGTCCAGATTGACCCAAGCAGCAGAGCACACCTCAGCAGGGGGCCAAGCAGCATTCAGCTGGCTGGATAAATGGTACCCAGTGGGCTTCGTCAAGTGAGTTGATCTCCATGCAGCTGATGCAGCTGTGATAACGAGAGAGCTCACTGAGCCGATAACGAATGAGCTCACTGCAGCTCAGCTCACCCTGCATGCCATTGTGTCCTGCTTGCTATACTTCCGCCCATCATGGCAGTATCTGCAGCAGCTAGCAGCGCGCTGCAGCGCTGCAACTGCAGCCCCTGAGCACTGCTGTACCTGCTCTACAGGCAGCACATTTCTGCAGCTGACCTCACCCTGCTGCTGTCTCTCATTTGCCACCCCGCACCTTAGGGACTTTGATGCTGCAGTCCCACACCGCTTCGTCCTATTAGGCATACCGCTGGTCATATGGCACGACCCAACCCACATCAGCACAGCCTCTACCAGCAGTAGCGGCAGCAGCACGCGCAGCAGTAGCGAGGGCTGGCGGGTGTTCTCTGATGCCTGCCCACACCGCCTGGTGCCCCTGTCTGAGGGCCGCATCACACCCGGCGGGCGCCTGGAGTGCCCTTACGTAAGTAAAGCAGCGGTGTGACAGCAGGCGAGGGAGTGTCGTGTGCACTGTTTCCGTAGTGAGCCAGCTTGTAGCTGCTAGCTGCATTGGAATCAGAGCACATGCTTCTGGGCAGCAGGGGGTTCTGCCAGCTGCAAACGGGTGAAACGTTCTGCAGCGCGCAAGCGTGGGGGGGAGGGGGGGGGGGGCTGTCAAGCCCAAAGGGGGCTGTTAGGGGCTGTTGCGTGCCATGCAGTCTGATATGATTACAGGCATGTTGCTGAGCATTGCTTTGTGTTACCCTGTTGCTGCAGCATGGGTGGCAGTTCAACGCAGCTGGAGGATGTGAGGTCATACCACAGGTATTGCAAGGGGCAGGACGTCCTGCTGCAGCACAGTAGCACACAGGCCGTGCAGCACGCTTAGCGCGGCAGTGTCATCTGAAGTTTGTTGTCGTCAGTGTGCTTAGCCTGCTGCTGAGTATGGTGTGCCTCCATATGCAGACACATTGCATCATTTTCGGGATCCCTGGGGCTTTTTGCAGCACTGCACGTTGGGTCAAGGTATCCACTGCGACTGCAGTACTGCACACTCGACTGGGGTGATTCACAGGGGCTTGCTGCGCGCTATACCCTTGGCTGCTGCTATGAGCTGCTGCTGTTGTTACTGGCCCTGTGCTGACCTCTACAATTGCATGTTGTCTGCAGGAGGGCAATCTGCACAATCCAAGGTCGTGTGCCACTGCATTTGCCTGTGTTGTCAAGCAGGTAGGCTGTGCACTGGAGCGGCACTGGGTTTATAGTTACAAGATCAAGCTGAGCAACCCACAAGGGAGCCAGAGGGTCATGGGGGACCAGGGACAAAATCGCGCCCGCAAAATAGCGTCCAAGACATGCACCACAGTACATAAAGATTGCAGTGTGTTGCATCCAGCCATGCTGACTGTTGCACTGTTGCGTGGTACCCTGCAGGGCCTGCTGTTTGTCAAGCCTCAGCCGTTGCCTAAGGCCCCAGTCAGCAGCAGCTCCAGTGGTACCACACCCACAAGCAGCAGCCATATACTCTACAGCAGCAGTAGCAGTGGAGCTGATCCGTATGCTGATGTGCCCACGATACCTGAGCTGGACCAGGAGGGTTGGGTCTCTCAGGTGGGTGTGCTGTTGGCCTGCAACCAAGATTGCTCTGCACCGTGTGGCAGTAGCCGTCCATGCTGAAAGAGTGTGTAGTAAGGCATATTGGTGTGTAACGTTCGCACAAGAGAGTGGTGTAAGGCATGGTGTTGTGCAATGCCCGCGAAGTCAGCATAGCTAGGCAGAGACACGTGACAGCTTGAGCTGTGGCGCTATGCTGCAGGGGGTGGGTCTCAGTTGGCCCCCATGTGAACCTGATCGGTCGTCGCCTCTTTCATGTGCATGTTTTGTAACATCTTGAGGTAGCGTGTTGTTTGCTGTTCCGCTGTGCAAATATATTTGCTTGTTTGGCCTGCAGGACACCTGGCGGGATGTGCCATATGATTGGGCTTCTCTCCTAGAGAATGTGCTGGACGCCTCCCATGTGCCCTTCACGCATCACAAGTGAGTCAATAAAAGTCACCAGCGCGCTCAGCATGCGGGCGGCATGAAGGCACAGGTTCATGGACACCCTCACTCTTTACAGCACCAGCAACATGACGTTGGCATGTTGGTAGGGATTCGGCTCTACATGGACATGAGCTGCTGCCGATCTTGAGCGCATGTGCAAGCAGCGTGTTGGAGAGGTTGGGCGTCATGCGACAAAGCAGTGATATGTGCCACTTGAAGATGTGAATACCGGATGTGTGACCGCGTATGACTGCCTTCATCTATGGACGTACTTTATGCAGGTCTATTAGCAACCGCAACATCCGCAGCACCTATGACATGCAGCTCACTCAGCAGGTTTCACCGGCAGGGTTTAGTGGCATCTGGCCATCAGGGCCTCGGGGAGGCCAGCTGGGGCCCCAGGAGACTGTGTTTGTGCCGCCGTGTCTGATGTCGCACAAGATCGTGTCCAAGAGCCGTGGCTTTGAGAGCATGGTAGTGGTGTATGCTGGTGAGTTCTGTCAGCTCTATACTAGGACGGTCGTGAGCGATGGGGCTATGTTCGATTCAGCTGTTGCGTCATAGTTTGTATCATACTCCTGTGCTGCTGGTTTGAGGGCCGTAACCGGCCCAGGCTATCTAGTGTGTCTCTTGTAGGTCACTAGACGCCTGGTGGTGCGCTGTATGGCACCTAGGTAGAATTGTTGCTATATGCACAAGGGTGCTATATGCACAAGGAACCTGCTGGGTAAACGTGTAATGGTAGTGTGATTGTTCTAGACCCAGTGCTGTGTGACCAGTCAAATGTTGTGCTTCCTTTTTGTGTGCAACAGTAGCAGCACAATGAGATTCTGCATGTGGGCTGCGACCATATCAAAATTGGAACGGGCTGTCACTGCAGTATGAGCTCATACTGCTTCCACAAAAGCCACTGCCTTTCAGAATGGTAACTGTGGTACTGTTGTCAATGCAGTGCCTGTCGCCCCTGGTCGCTGCCGGCTGCTGAACCGCAACACCTTCAAGTTCAGCAAGGGTGGAGGCATAGCGCGAGCACTCATGCGGCTAGCGCCTGGCTGGGCCATTCACATGGGCACCCAGGTGGGGCCGGGCGGGGCTTTGAGCTGGCTCCTTTGTGCTGACAGGGCAGGTGTGCAGCATCATGTGTCATAAAGCATGACTTCTCTGCTTGTGGTCCAGTATGCTGGTCCCTTGTTGTGCAGGGATTGCACAGGCGAGCCCTGTTTGCGCAGTTGCTGTGTAGGCCTCCTTGCGATTGTTGGAGCTTAGGTTGGAGTAGAACTAAAAATTGTGGGTGGCTTTGTTCTGATCTGGCAGCGGCGTGCCATGCTGTTCCCGGCTTGCTGTGCAGGTCCCGCTGGAGGATGATCAGATCTTCCTGCACATTGGGGAGATGCAGTACGTGGCAGCCCGGCAACAGGGCAAGTCACCTGCTCAGGCCTACTACCTGCCATCCACGGTAAGCTGCTGGGCTGTTGTCCAGGAATGATGCGGATGGGTTCTGGTGCTGGTGCGATGTTTGTGAATGGCACGTCTGAACGCATGCGTAAGAGCAAGGCTAGACACCCAGGGCAGGGGTTGGTTGCGTGCCAGCGGCACGTGAGCAGGTGACACATGCGCATCCACCTCCTACGTCTCTAAACCTGGGCCCGGTGTCGAGAACTATCCTCACTCGGCTTGCCACCGTGGTCCCCAACCCGGTGTATGGTGTTGAATCTGGGGCCGGTCTCTAAGACCGCGGTGGCGAGCCGGTCTTGAAGACCGGTGTCTAAGTCCGCGGTGGCGAGCCGGTCTTGAAGACCGGTGTCGGACATAGCGGTGTGGAGCCGGTGTTGAACAACGGTGTTGAACACCGCGGTGGCGAGCCGGTGTTGATGAGCGGTCCTGAACACCTTGTGTGTACATACTGTTCCATGGCTCTGGCAGCCCCATTGGCACTACAGTTGCACTGCCCTGTGCTGCATGTCTGTCCTGATGGTCTTCTACTGCTTGCTAGCCCTAATGCGTGTGCCCTGCACTGGTTTAGACCACATGAGGCATCCAAGCGTGTTGTGTTGCACACCTTCACAGCCAGGCAACAATATCAACGCATACAACCAGCCAGCAAACGCCGTTGGGTTGCATCACACTGCACACCTCTTCAAGAGGCTCATGGCATCAACCACAGCACACAACTTGCAGCTCTCCCGCTGGTTTCACACAGACTTCTCTGGCACAAAGCCGCGCCAGTTCTTGTGGACGTCATACGCTATGCCCGCGGTTTGTCGCCAGCGGAGACTGCTGCGTGCATAGACACTTGCTGAGGATTGTGCTTTGTGCAGTTTACACCATGTTGGCTGCCGCAGCGGCTGTTGTGGTCACCACGTGCTGCCAATCACTGCCTTGTTGGTTCAGGTGGTCAGGTGCCCACCAGATGTTTTTCACTGCCACTGACACGGTCAAATGCGTCGCATTGTTTGATTGACTGGAGTTTACAATGCAAGCTCAGCGGCACTCGGTTTGCTAAGTCAGAGCTGTGCAGCACATGTGCTGCAGGTCACTGTCACTCCCTCAGATATGTTACACTGGCCATGTGCTGCAGTGCAGCTCTCAGGTGCTCACTTGCCCTGATCAATAGCAAAGCTGAGCCGAGCTTCCCGCCGCATTCATGATAGTGCTGTAACTGAAGGGATCCAGCAGGTTGATGCCGCTTCCCCCACAGTATGACCGCGCCCTGCGTGCATGCCAGCTTGGCTGTTGTTGCATGCCAGTGGCCGCCATGGTGCTGCACACACAAAGTGGCGAGGTGCAACCTCTAGTCTCAAAAGCAAGTGAACAGCTGCTCCTGGCCGTGTGAAAGTTGATAGACATTAAGACGCACACACACCCCAAATCGGAGGCTTAAAACAGCCCCATCTGTCCACAGCTGTGTTTAACACTGGTGTCGAGCCGGTGTTAAAGTCCGCGAAGTTCAACACCGGTCGCAAACCCGGTGTTGAAGTCCGCGGTGTTGCAGTCCGGTCTTGACCTCCGCGGTGTCCAACACCGGTGGCGAAGTGGACCTTGCCACCGCCGGTGTCTAAGTGCGGTGGCGAGCGGTGTTCAAGACCGGCCGGTGTCTAAGATGACCTTGCCACCGGGGGGACAGGTCCCCCAAATTTTAGAGACGTACGCTGCCCTGATTTTTGGCATGTGCTCCTTGGCCTGTCTGACAGTCTTCTGAAGACTGTTAGGCTGATGTAAGGATGGTGGATGTAGGGATAAGCTCTGCATGGGTCGTCCTGCGGTGATGCTGTAGCTCTGTCCTGCGTGCGGGACCGTTGTTCTGAACTTCAGAACAATTGAATGGCGTGCTGCTGTCTTGCACGACCTGCAGGCTGACACCTACATCACAGCCTTCAGGCGCTGGATAGCCCGCATTGGTGGGGGTGGCCCCTTTGGTGACGTCACACAGCCCAACTACCTGGAGCAGATTGGAGCAAGGCAGTCTCGGGAGCAGCTGCTGGACAGGTGAGCTTGGAGGTGCTGCTGCTGTTGATGCATACTCTTGTCTGATGAAAGCTGCAGGAAAATTTGAATGGAATTCATGCTGCGTAGGTTGTTTTGCTGGTGGGCCCCTAAACCAGTGCACTGGGGAGTCCACTTACGGTACAACCGTCCTGCTGTGCCAGGGCTGTGGCCGCACACCGCTACAAATGCTGAGAATCTGCGTACGGCACGCAGTCTTTGTATGCCTTGCTGCGTGCAAGGAGCTAGATCAGTACTGCGCATTGTCTGCAGCATGCATGCAGTTGCATGACAATCTCGCATGTGTTGTTGCATCCTGCAGGTACTCCCAGCACACAGCCAACTGTGCGCAGTGCCAAGCAGCCCTCAAGCAGATCCGCACAGCGCGGCGTGTGCTGACCTGGGTTGCAGGAGTGGCCGCAAGCCTTGCGCTGGTGACTGCAGCCGCTGCAGCTGCAGTGGCAGCCGGCAATGCTGCCGCAGCAAGTGTTGTAGTCAGCCCACAAGCCGCTGGCCTCATGGGGAAGCTGGCACAGGTGGTGACTGGGCTGCTGGTGTCTGTGTGTGGGATGGGTGGTACAGAAGCAGTGTTGTCTCAGGCAGCAGTGGCAGCTGGTGGTGCAGCTGTGCCGTTGGGTAGGTTGGTCATGTGGGCTGGTGCTGCGGGATTGGCGTGGATGGTGCAACAGCAGCTGGGATATGTGGAGGCTAAGCTGCTGCATGGAGACTATCCGCCGCCAAGAAATACAGACCGCACATGAATGGATGCTGTCAGGGGTGAACCTCACGGGGATAATTTTTCCCTTCAGTGGTTTTTTTCATGGTGTTGTGCACCCGTGTGCAGCATGTTGTTGTGCACCCGTGTGCAGCTGGAGACTCGGTTGTATTTATTTATTTTTGGCGTAAGGAGGGTTGCAAAGCGCCGGCTTCTGCCAGTGCAGCTTGGCCTGAGCGACTTGTGAGCAGGTTTTGGTTCAGAGTTGTATGCTTTTATGATGAGTTGTGTGTCAGTGTGTGTTGTTGTTGGAAACAGAATGCGACAGCAAATGGTCGGTGGGTGACTGCTTGTTGTCCTCAAGTGAAGTGAAGTGGATGTGGAGCCTATGTGGGCAAGAGCGGATATGCTGCCTTCGGTCGGGGTGAATGGCAAGCAAGAAATTGTCCTGGTGTGTACTTTCGACCTGTTAGTGGTGGAATGTACGTTGTGCAAGCTGGGCATGTAACTCAGGCAGCATCACCATCATCACCATAGTCACGCAGGAAATTCTGTTGCAGTCCCACAACTGCTACCAAGCTGTCAGCATCAGGGTACCAGCAAGCCAGTAATCAGCAATACCGTAGGGAGTGTCAAAACCGGCAAGTGTGCCTGCAGCCAGTAAAGTTGTCACAGCACACTGTCAACGTCCCTCTTCTGAGTTAGCTCGAGTATGTGAGTTTGACTTGCGCACTTGTGCTGTGGTTGGCAGCCTGGACCTTTTTGTTCTGGAAACTTGGTGTTGTGCCACAGTCACCCCCCTGAAGCGGTCCCAGCTGCCCGGGGTTTGACCCAAGCTATGATCCGTGTGGCCAGCACAGTGCATTTCCGCGCCTGCAAATCTGGGAATGTAATCTCAACATGCTAAAGATTGTTACTATGTGCGTTTGGGCCTCTGAAAAGCGTGCGAACTGGCCCAATTTTGGGCAAACGTGCGATCAGAGCCATGTTTTGGCATCGTGTAGTTGGCACAGACGTTGTCCGCGCGCAAAAAGCTCTTGAACGACACTTATGGTGCGTATGAGTACGTTGAAACGCAGCTTTCGTGGATCAAAGCATGGGCAACACCCCAACTTTGGCACTGAAGTTGCGATCACAACTCATGCTCCTCAACACCGTTACAGGGCTGTGCAGCCACTGACAGTATACATGACATGAATTAAAAACTATCGTTCCTGTCTGGGGCAAGCTGAGGTGGCTTGGCTTGCTGCTGGTACCCTCCATGGACAGTCATCCTCAATGGACCTGCTGTCCAGCGGCAACCAATCACTGGCTACAGCACCAAATATCCACATTATAGTCTTGGAGTTTCTCGGAGTGCATTTCCGATCTATATGCGTAGCTGCTCAGCTTGTAGCAAGGGGACATGTCCATGTGCAAGGCATTCCTGAATTGAGGCTGGGAGAGGCCAGAACCACTCAGAATAGATCACAACATGTTTACCAACGTTCCTGTGTGGTTTAGGGTCATCGCTCGGGGGCACCCCAAAATTTGCCTTGGGCAAGGTCTGGGCTTCAGGGGGGGTGGCCACAGTGTCCAACAGCACCTACCTGGGCACCTGGATACCTGGGACATGCGTGTAGGGCAGGATCCCCACATATGTTCCAGAGTTCCGTCACAGGCTGGCGAAAGTGGCAGGTCCCAGAAGGATCATGATCAGTTGGTGTGTGAGATCATTCTGGTGGTTCTGCAACGGTCGGAACGTTGGACACTCAACCGTTGTGCCGTCCATGCGTACAGAGGACACTTAAAAAAGCTACTGCGTTTTCAACAGAGGAAGAAGCGCTGATATCGTCCGCCGCTCGGCGGTCTTGCTGTTGTCGGATTGTTGCGCGAGCCTGCAAGCTGGCTTGATCACAGCAGTTCTGTAAGTTTTGGCTTCCAAGGATAGTCCGGGGTGAGCGCACTGCAGGGACATGCCGTTTACGATGCCAGCGACTGATGCAGCAGTAGCTACCAATGCTTTTCAGGGCCTTTTTTTCTCGAAGGGCTGCCCGTTCAGCCCCTTGATTTTTCACAGGGATGCATCCCGGTCTGCTCACAGCCACCGGCCGTTTTCAAAGGGATGCCCGGTGGCCCCCCAAAAATTCACAGGGATACCAGAACATGGCCATTTGCTCCTACGGGTGTTAAAATGCTAATGCAATGGTATATAAAGGCTTGAACATCACTTTGGCGGAACGTTTCGTGGAACAAACAGTTTTTGAGGCAACAACGCCCCTCCTACAGTCACTGATCAGTACATACAGTACTTGCACTCTCCCTGGCGTGTTGACATGCTGCTGCAGCAAAGTGCGGGTCACGCACCACATTTTTTAGCATTCTGAATGTCATTTTTAGCCTCTGCTGGTCGTTCATGGCCTCTTCATTGGCAGATTCGCGTTTGTACTTGATCCGTAGCAGATCAAACAGCCCCAGAAGCCCCGCAGGGGGCGCTTCGGGAAACGCCCCGTTCTGACCGGCAACAATGTCTAGAATTCACCGGGATGCCCGTTTTGCTGCCGGAAAACCCACCGGGGCGCATCCCTGTGACCCCTGTGCCAAACCCTCTTTTCACCGGTTTGCCCGTTCAGCACTGCCAATTTTGACTGTGTATTGGGGCTCCAAAAGCCCATTTCACCGGGATCCCGGCCGGGCTGAAAAGCCCTGGTAGCTACTGCTGCTTTAGCAACAGCTCCTGCTACAGGGCCAAGATTTGGCACTGCGTGGCCGTGCACACAGTGTATCTTGACCAACATGTTACTGTCGAACCTTCTGCAGGCCCTGCCATCCCTCACAATGCTCAGCACTGCCCAGGCCCTGCAGACATGGGATGTCACCATCAAGCTGCTGGCGGATATCAAAGCACATGCTGCTGCACACACCGGCCAGATTGCCACTCCCACAGGCCTGCTGTTGAACTTGAACAGCATCACTGGTGTGCTGTACACACCGCTGTCATCTCCTGTTGCCACCTGGAAGCAGCTGCTGAAGAACAAGGTGAGCTGACAGATGGGGAAATCTTATGGGCTGCTTGTACCCGCCGGGTAGTATATGATGTGCATGCATGTGCTTGGCTGGTGTGTTGCTGCGCAGTACTTGATCAGGCTAGTCTTGAAAAACGGCTTTGTGTTCATCCCATGCAGCCAATGCCGTGGCCTGCTGCCATAAAGCTGTCAGGCACTATCACTGCCTGCGGCTCTGTCACGGGACTGCCAGGTGAACTGATTAGCCCCTCGATCTCTGGAGAACAGGCTGGACAGGCTGTGTCCTGATGGATTCTGCGTGATAGGAAGCATGAGCCTTTCATGATAGGCGCAGGAGTCGACGAGGGGACTGAAAGACTAGACTAAACTGGCATAGGCCTTGAGAAGTCTGTCCTGCCTCAACTCAAGCCATACTCTGTAGAGGGAAGCTTCATGGATGGATCATGTACTGTGACTTACAAAAGGAAGCATGACTGACCAAGCCAATCCACTAGGGACGACAAAGGTGACCAGCACCAGACGGCGCCAGCCTTTGATGAGCTTCACAGAGTTGACCCACATAACTGTCACACTCTGTCCCAAGGGTCAACTGACTGACCCACATCGTCATTACGCCGGAATGCTCCTCAGATACTCACAACATGATAACTTACTCAACATAGGGGAAGATGCTCTCCCAACAGAGCCTCTCCCAAGCCGCCTTAATCACTACATGCGGCTCCCTCTCACCAAGGCAACGCCCTCGTTGCCAGACGGCCGGACGAAGTCAAGCCAACACGAAGCCAAGGGGAAGCACCACAGTAGGAAAGGGGGATACTGATCAACGGGCGGGTAACACCAAGTGCGTCAAACCACCGACCCGTGACAGACGCAACTGAACTGCAACTGAAAACTGCCCAAACTTCACGACAAGGCATAGGCACGTACAAAGGACGCATGGAGCTGTTCGGCACGCACTGGCCTCCAGGTACAGCTAACAAAACCCGCATGAAAGCAAAGGAGAGATGAATGCCTAGCCTTCTGCAAAATGCAGTTCACCAACACCTACCACACCTTCGACCTACCAACAGCATCGATATCTGCCCAGCTGTCACAACACAACCATGACACTTGCTCAGCACCAAAACCTTTGCGCCAACTGACAGCGCAACTGACCTCATCACAGATGGCGTACGCACAAAGATCTCGCCACCATGTCTTGACACACTGTCACCGCTGCTGCTGTCTACAACTCAGTGCACAGCAGTCACGGCAACACAATCGTCGTCTCCAGAAATCTGACCACCCAAAGGCACTGCGACTGAGCACAAACACACAACACCTCAAAAGACACACTTGCTTGCACTGCCTGACGATGCACATCACCTGCAGCCTGCAAACAACTCAAGACTGCAACAAGCCACAACGTTGTCACCATTGTGCAACCGGCAGGAGCACAGTGCCAGCACACAAACGCCAACAGAACTATGCAATTGTGCCGCCCCCTGTCACACGAGCGATGCCACTCCTCATTGATGCCACGCACGCGATCCAGGGACGCGCGCCAGCCAAAACCACAGTGCGATCGCCACACGACAGGTACAACCATCAACCCTGCAAGAATGCTGGGAAAATCGCCAAAGTAGCCAACACACACACACAACGTGAACCTCACAGCGCACAACGGGGATGGCGACACTTGCATTGCTTAGTGGACAAGCGACAGGGCGCTAGACCAACACGCCGCACTGTCACACAAGACGACAAAACGCATACAAACCCCTAGTACTGGCAAGAGTGCTACACGCTTTCGGAGCACAGTTGTAGTGATCAAGGCGGCTTGGGAGAGGCTCTGTTGGGAGAGCATCTTCCCCTGTGTTGAGTAGTTATCATGTTGGTGAGTATCTTGGGAGCATTCTGGCGTGTTGATGATGTGGGTCAGTCAGTTGACCCTTGGGACAGAGTGTGACAGTTATGTGGGTCAACTCTGTGAAGCTCATCAAAGGCTGGCGCCGTCTGGTGCTGGTCACCTTTGTCGTCCCTAGTGGATTGGCTTGGTCAGTCATGCTTCCTTTTGTAAGTCACAATACATGATCCATCCATGAAGCTTCCCTCTACAGAGTATGGCTTGAGTTGAGGCAGGACAGACTTCTCAAGGCCTATGCCAGTTTAGTCTAGTCTTTCAGTCCCCTCGTCGACTCCTGTGCCTATCATGAAAGGCTCACGCTTCCTATCACGCAGAATCCATCAGGACACAGCCTGTCCAGCCTGTTCTCCAGAGATCGAGGGGCTAATCAGTTCAGTGGTAGCGGAGATATGGCATTCGTTTGCTCTTCTATGGGCGAACGACGGGTGTTTGCTAGGCAGTTTCCCCTGCTGGCAAACGACGAAGCTGCTGGTGTGGGACAGCAGTACCGTTTCTGGAGGACAGCAATGCTCGACTGACCGATGGGACAAGTAAGGAGGACAAAGCGTCTGTGTGTGCTATAAGCAGCGCGTTTCCGAAGTGCAGCGCGTGCTTGGAGCTGCAGTGGAGAGAAGACAGTAACTGCCAGGAGCAGTATCAGCAAGCACAGTTGCAGTTGCTGGGTACAGTGGAAGCAAGCAAGTGCTGGAGGAGCATGTTGATTGCTACAGTGAGCTGCAGTCGGAATGGTTTTGCTGCATGCCTCTACCTTCCATGAGACTCTCCAGTATGGAGCATTTCCCCTCCTGGGTGTAGGCAGTATTCTTGCACACATGAAGCAGTGAGGTGTCTTCCCCTGCCACACAGTTATGTGTCTGTGTGTTGTGTCAGGTTCTGCCCCAGGTTGTAGTGTCGCCTGCTGTCGAGTCTTGCCTTGCCTGAAGGCTTATGTCTGGGCTGGCTTGTGCTCCAGCCCTCCTGACAGTGTTTTGAAAGGCAGCTACTGGGCTTGTCAGCCAGTGGTTTGTCAGCTGTCAGATCCATGCTCCCTTGTTCTTCTTGTTCCTGTGGTAGGGTGTTTGTGCTATGAGCACGACAGCAGCAGGCTCGTGCGTTTTGCAGCTGCGCATGCAAGCTACATGAGTGTAGCGCAGCATCACGTGCACTGGTTTGGACTCACTTTTGCTATGTTGTGCTGTCTGTTGCTTTGATGTGCTCTTATGTGCAAGATGTGTGCTGCTTGGATGCTGTAGTGTGAGGCGCTGGACTTGCACTACAGGTGCGCAGGAAAGTTATGTGGTTGTGTCTTTGGTGCAAGCAGCAGTATGGCGCTCAGTGTGATGTGTCCCTTGTGACGGTGGTCAGCATGTGTTGGTGCTTGGAAGTTGTGTGTTCAGTGTGTGAGTTGTGTGTTTGGAGAATGCCTTGCTCTGACATGGGAGAGGAACACGGCACACGGGGAGCTCAGTGTCAAATGCACAGTCCCTGTTGTTGGGTGAGACACTAGGTGGAGTTGCGTGAGCGACGTACAGTTCTGCCTCCCTAGTTGTCCTTGTGGTGGTGCTGTGGTGTTCCAGTGGTGGCTCGTTGTGGTGTAGGCTAGTCCCCCGCAAGCTCAAGAGCCGTGTGTCAATCCGCAGTAGCATCAGGTCGCGCCTGGTGTATGAGGCTCACATGCATACCCTTGTAAGTCGCTGGCGCGTGTGTCAAGTTATGGGGTTGCATTGTGGAGTGCTTTGTTCAGCAAGTACCAGACTTTCCAGTGCATGGGCCCGTTCATGGCACACAGTGCATGACTCTTTGTGAGTGAGAGAGCCAACCTGCTGGCCCCAGGTGTTTCTCTTGTCATGGCTGCAATATGTGCACGCACCCTCCTCAACGCCTTTACGGTCTATATCGGCGGGCATTGGTTGAATCCCGGTGTGGTGGAGGTACCGCCTGGTTGTCTGTGTGTTGTTCTGCTGACCTGCGTGGTTGCACTGAGTCAGAGGTCAATGCTTGTGTGGCATTTCGCCCTGAGCATGTGACAAGGTTGCTCATGCTGTGGTAGTGCTACTTACTTTGTGGGTGACCCCCGAGTTCTTGTGTGCACTCCAGTATGTGGCACGGAGGCATCTGCACCGTGAAAGTCTTGATGGTGCAAGAGTGGTGCTTGTGTAAGCCGTGTGAGTGGTGTGTCAGATACAACTGAAGAAGTGGTTTTGTGTGCTGAAGCAAAAGCTCTGTAGAAGTTGTTCAGAGCGCTGATTGTCATTGGCATGGGTGTTGTTGTGTGCTGATGTTGTCAGTTCAGTGTGTGATGAAGGCTGCATCGGTGTGCCTGTGAGCAGTAGCATTATCGTGATGATGCGTGTGAGATGCAGAGACCAGATTCCGGTGGTGTTTTGGTTGGAGGCTGTCAGTGCCATTGCATTGTGGCCGTCAAAGGACAGTTGGTTTCCCTCTTGCTGAGAAGCAGTACACCGCCTGCACGCATGGCTATGTCGGCTGCATGGTAGTCCAAGTTGTGCTTGCTTACTGCTGTGGCGATCCCAGCAGGCTCAGTGTGGAGAGGACAGAGTTCAGCTGCATGTGTTGTTGAGGCCATTTGCATGTTTATTTGACATGCCTTCAGTGTGCCGATGTGTGTAGACACAGGAAGGACATCAGATGTGTGTTTGGCTGCCTTGTGAAAGTGTACTCTGTGGTTCTACATGTGGAACAGTTATGATGCTGGCCAAGGAGCCTTGAGTGTTGCCTCCTTAGGGACAGCAGTCAATGGCCGGGTGTACGCTGTGAGTCTATTTGGCTGGTGTGCATCAGTGGCGTGCTGCATGTTCAGGCATTGTGCACACGCTTGTGCAGACACTGACTGTTGCAGTGGCTAGAGTGCCAATGTGATCCACGGTAGTGTGGCTTGGTGGTTTGCTGGTCCTGACAGCTTTGGGCTGTGGTCACATGTCAGCCTATCTTTCGAAGTGGTGGCCGGTGTGTTGTGCATGTTGGCGCAGTTGGTAAAGGCATCTGCCTTGAAGGAGCTCTTTGAAGCATTGCCGATGAGGCATTGTCGTGTGCTTGAGCTACCCTATGCAGTCCCATATTGCATGTTGACATGGTGCACGCAGTGGTGTGTTCAAAGTTGGCAAGCAGTTTGGGTGTGTGTTTTTGTTGTGCTTTGTTGCTGGTTTGCACTGTGAGCACAGGTACACTCAGTTTGGTTGTCAAGTTGTCTGCTGCAGAGCGACATTTACCTCCTGCTGAGTGCTTTACGGTTCCTGGTGCTAATGTACGAGCTTGTGTTCGCGACTGTGCTCCGAAAGCGTGTAGCACTCTTGCCAGTACTAGGGGTTTATATGCGTTTTGTCGTCTTGTGTGACAGTGCGGCGTGTTGGTCTAGCGCCCTGTCGCTTGTCCACTAAGCAATGCAAGTGTCGCCATCCCCGTTGTGCGCTGTGAGGTTCACGTTGTGTGTGTGTTGGCTACTTTGGCGATTTTCCCAGCATTCTTGCAGGGTTGATGGTTGTACCTGTCGTGTGGCGATCGCACTGTGGTTTTGGCTGGCGCGCGTCCCTGGATCGCGTGCGTGGCATCAATGAGGAGTGGCATCGCTCGTGTGACAGGGGGCGGCACAATTGCATAGTTCTGTTGGCGTTTGTGTGCTGGCACTGTGCTCCTGCCGGTTGCACAATGGTGACAACGTTGTGGCTTGTTGCAGTCTTGAGTTGTTTGCAGGCTGCAGGTAATGTGCATCGTCAGGCAGTGCAAGCAAGTGTGTCTTTTGAGGTGTTGTGTATATGTGCAAGGTTGCCAGTGGATTGTTTCTGGCGAAGTGCATGTGTGTGTTCAGTCTCAGTGCCTTTGGGTGGTCAGAATTCTGGACAAGACAACGATTGTGTTGCCGTGACTGCTGTGCACTGAGCTGTAGACAGCAGCAGCGGTGACAGTGTGTCAGGACATCGTGGCGAGATCATTGTGCGTATGCCATCTGTGATGAAAGTCAGTTGCGCAGTCAGTTGGCGCACATGTCTTGGTGTTGAGCAAGTGTCATGGTTGTGTTGTGACAGCTGAACAGATATCGATGCTGTTGGTTGGTCGAAGGTGTGGTAGGTGTTGGTGGACTGCATTTTGCAAAAGGCTAGGCATTCATCTCTCCTTTGCTTTCATGCGGGTTTTGTTAGCTGTACCTGGAGGCCAGTGCGTGCCGAACAGCTCCATGCGTCCTTGTTCCGTGCCTATGCCTTGTGGTGAAATTTGGGCAGTTGGATGGTTGCAGTTCCATGCATGTGTCACAAGTCGGTGGTCTGACGCACTTGGTGTTACCCGCCCGTTAATGCATCCCTCTTTCCTACTGTGGTGCTTCCCTTCGGCTTCGTCCGGCCGTCAGGCAACGAGGGCGTTGCCTTGGTGAGAGGGAGCCGCATGTAGTGATCAAGGCGGCTTGGGAGAGGCTCTGTTGGGAGAGCATCTTCCCATGTGTTGAGTAGTTATCATGTTGGTGAGTATCTTGGGAGCATTCTGGCGTGTTGATGATGTGGGTCAGTCAGTTGACCCTTGGGACAGAGTGTGACAGTTATGTGGGTCAACTCTGTGAAGCTCATCAAAGGCTGGCGCCGTCTGGTGCTGGTCACCTTTGTCGTCCCTAGTGGATTGGCTTGGTCAGTCATGCTTCCTTTTGTAAGTCACAATACATGATCCATCCATGAAGCTTCCCTCTACAGAGTATGGCTTGAGTTGAGGCAGGACAGACTTCTCAAGGCCTATGCCAGTTTAGTCTAGTCTTTCAGTCCCCTCGTCGACTCCTGTGCCTATCATGAAAGGCTCACGCTTCCTATCACGCAGAATCCATCAGGACACAGCCTGTCCAGCCTGTTCTCCAGAGATCGAGGGGCTAATCAGTTCAACAGTCGCGAACACAAGCTCGTACATTAGCACCAGGAACCGTAAAGCACTCAGCAGGAGGTAAATGTCGCTCTGCAGCAGACAACTTGACAACCAAACTGAGTGTACCTGTGCTCACAGTACAATCCAGCAACAAAGCACTACAAAAACACACACCCAAACTGCTTGCCAACTTTCAACACACCATTGCGCGCACCACGTCAACATGCAATCTGAGACTGCATAGGGTAGCTCAAGCACGCGACAATGCCTCATCGGCAATGCTTAGAAAAAACTCCCTCAAGGCAGATGCCTTTGCCAACTGCGCCAACATGCACAACACACCGGCCACCACTTCGAAAGATAGGCTGACATGTGACCACAGCCCAAAGCTGTCAGGACCAGAAAACGACAAGCCATACTACCGTGGAACGCATTGGCACTCTAGCCACTGCAACAATCAGCGTCTGCACGAGCGTGTGCACAATGCCTGAAGATGCAGCACGCCACTGATGCACATCAGCCAGATAAACGCACAGTGTACACCCGGCCATTGACTGTTGTCCATCATGATGCAACACTGAAGCTTCTGACATATGAGTCAGCATCACGGCTTGCTTCACATGCGCAACCACGGTGTACATTTTCGCACGGCAACCAGACGCAGCCAAAAGACTGCCAAATACACATCTCCTTCCTTTGTCTACACACATCGGCACACTGAAGGCATGTCAAGTAACCATGCAAAGGGCTTCAACCACACATGTAGCTGAACTCTGTCCTCTCCACACTGAGCCCGTCGGGATTGCCACAACAGTAAGCATACACAACTTTGACTACCATGCAGCCGACATAGCCATGCTTGCAGGCGGTGTACTGCTACTCAGCAAGAGGGACTCCAGCTGTCCTCCTTTGACTTCAACGGCCACGATGCAATGGCACTGACAACCTCAAACCAAAACACCACAAGAATCTGGTCTCTGCATCACACATACAACATCACAATGTTGCCACGGCTTACAAGCACACCGATGCAGCCTTCATCACACACTGAACTGACAACATCAGCACACAACAACACCCATGCCAATGACAACCAGCGCTCTGAACAACTTCCATAGAGCTTCTGCTTCAGAACACGCAACCACTTCCTCAGTTGTATCTGACACACCACAGACACGGCTTACACAACCACCACTCTTGCACCATCAAGACTTGCAGATGCCTCCAGTTGTATCTGACACACCACAGACACGGCTTACACAACCACCACTCTTGCACCATCAAGACTTGCAGATGCCTCCGTGCCACATACTGGAGTGCACACAAGAACTCGGGGGTCACCCACAAAGTAAGTAGCACTACCACAGCATGAGCAACCTTGTCACATGCTTAGGGCGAAACACCACACAAGCATTGACCTCTGACTCAGTGCAACCACGCAGGTCAGCAGAACAACACACAGACAACCAGGCGGTACCTCCACCACACCGGGATTCAACCAATGCCCGCCGATATAGACCGTTAAGGCGTTGAGGAGGGTGCGTGCACATATTGCAGCCATGACAAGAGAAACACCTGGGGCCAGCAGGTGGGCTTCTCTCACTCACAAAGAGTCATGCGCTGTGTGCCATGAACGGGCCCATGCACTGGAAAGTCTGGTACTTGCTGAACAAAGCACTCCGCAATGCAACCCCATATCTTGACACATGCGCCAGCGACTTACGAGGGTATGCATGCGAGCCTCATACACCAGGCGCGACCTGATGCTACTGCTGATTGACACACGGCTCTTCAGCTTGCGGGGGACTAGCCTGCACCACAGCGAGCCACCACTGGAACACCACAGCACCACCACAAGGACAACTAGGGAGGCAGAACTGTACGTCGCTCACGCAACTCCACCTAGTGTCTTACCCAACATCAGGGACTGTGCATCTCACACGCAGTTCCCTGTGTGCTTTGTTCCTCTCCCATGTCAGAGCAAGGCATTCTCCAAAACAATCACACACTGAACACACCAACATCCAAGCACCAGCACATGCTGACCACCGTCACAAGGGACACATCACGCTGAGCGTCATACTGTTGCTTGCACCAACGACACAACCGCACAACTTTCCTGTGCACTTGTAGTGCAAGTCCAGCGCCTAACACTACAGCATCCAAGCAGCACACATCTTGCACAGAGCAGCACAGCACAACATAGCAACACACACCACAAGTGAGTCCACACCACTGCATGTGACGCTGCGCTGCGCTCATGTAGCTTGCATGCGCAGCTGAAAATGCTTAGGCCCGCTGCTGCCGTGCACAAAGCACAACCACTCTACCACAGGAACAAGAAGAACAAGGGAGCATGGGTCTGACAGCTGACAAAACCACTGGCTGACAAGCCCAGCAGCTGCCTTTCAAAACACTGTCAGGAGGGCTGGAGCACAGGCCAGGCCAGGCATAAGCCTACGGGCAAGGCAAGGCTCGACAGCAGGCGACACTACAACCTGGGGCAGAACCTGACACAACACACAGACACATAACTGCGTGGCAGGGGAAGACACCTCACTGCTTCATGTGTGCAAGAATACTGCCTACACCCAGGAGGGGAAATGCTCAATCCACACTGAAGAGTCTCATGGAAGGTAGAGGCATGCAGCAAAATCATCCCGACAGCAGCTCACTGTAGCAATCAACATGCTCCTCCAGCACTTGCTTTCTTCCACTGTACCCAGCAACTGCAACTGTGCTTGCTGATACTGCACCTGGCAGTTACTGTCTTCTCTCCACTGCAGCTCCAAGCACGCGCTGCATTTCAGAAACGCGCTGCTGATAGCACACAAAGACGCTTTGTCCTCCTTACTTGTCCCATCGGTCAGTCGAGCATTGCTGTCCTCCAGAAACGGTGCTGCTGTCCCACACCAGCAGCTTCTTCGTTTGCCAGCAGGGGAAACTGCCTAGCAAACACCCGTCGTTCGCCCACAGAAGAGCAAACGAATGCCATGTCTCCGCTACCACTGAACTGATTAGCCCCTCGATCTCTGGAGAACAGGCTGGACAGGCTGTGTCCTGATGGATTCTGCGTGATAGGAAGCATGAGCCTTTCATGATAGGCGCAGGAGTCGACGAGGGGACTGAAAGACTAGACTAAACTGGCATAGGCCTTGAGAAGTCTGTCCTGCCTCAACTCAAGCCATACTCTGTAGAGGGAAGCTTCATGGATGGATCATGTACTGTGACTTACAAAAGGAAGCATGACTGACCAAGCCAATCCACTAGGGACGACAAAGGTGACCAGCACCAGACGGCGCCAGCCTTTGATGAGCTTCACAGAGTTGACCCACATAACTGTCACACTCTGTCCCAAGGGTCAACTGACTGACCCACATCGTCATTACGCCGGAATGCTCCTCAGATACTCACAACATGATAACTTACTCAACATAGGGGAAGATGCTCTCCCAACAGAGCCTCTCCCAAGCCGCCTTAATCACTACACCAGGCTTGCACCACGAGGCATTGCTGTATTGCACGGCACTGCAGCCAAGGCTTGCACCACGTGGCATTGCTGCATTGCACGGCACTGCAGCGGACGCACGGGTTCCAACCTCCAAGATGCGTTGTGTTGCACCACCGTGCCGTGCTGAAGGTCCCGAGGCAGGTACTGACCGCATGCTGCAAGCTGCTGGCATTGCGCAACCTCGCTGCCTCCTCGGCAGCGCTGACTGTGGCAGTTCTGCTGACAAGGCAAGCTGCTGTCAATTTGCCTCCCCTGCCAACCAGCACCACTCACAGCAACAACAGGGACGGCAGCGACAGCAGCAAGCTGACAGCCATGCTGTGGGAGCAGGTGGAGCAGTCTGGCCTCCTGCAGCAGCTTGCTGAGGAGATGAGTGTCCTCTCTGTGCACGTACACACAGCAGCAAGTCAGCTTCCTGACCATGCAGGCATGCGGAAGGACACCCTCATGATCACACAGCAGTTGAACCTGATGGACAGCTTGCAGCAGCTGCAGCCCTCCTTGCTCACTGCCAATGCAGCAGGGCGGCAATGCATCGTGCCAGCCATGCAGCTTTGCTTCAGCAGCCTGCAGTTCCTCAGCAACGCATTGGCACAAGATGGGCCACAGGAGTGGATGGAGGGCTTGGTAGCTTTCCCCTGGCAAGTTGCCAGCAGGGCTTTAGTTGCTGCCAAATTCCTGATGGCAAGCATTCATTGACGGGCAGAGCAGTGGCAGGGATGGCAGCACTGCTGCCACTGCTGCCACTGACAGTGGCAGCGGCGGCAGCAGCAGCAGCAGCAGCACAGCAGCGGTGCTGCTACAACAACTACTGCTATCCTGGAAATACTGCAAGCACAGGAGACAGAACAGTGGGTGTGTCTGCATGCTATGATGTCAATCCTAGTGCATTTCCAGCGGCAAGCCACTAGTAGTAGTAGTACTGCTAGGGCCCCTTCCACAAACAGCAGCAGCAGCAGTGGCCGCCGCGGCAACACCACCAACAGCAGCAGCACCTCCAGCACCTGCAGCAGCCGGGCCCCACTCGAAATCAGCATGTCAGGGGAGCAGTGGCTGCCTGCTGTCCTTGCTTCCAGCATGCCAGAAGCGTACAGCAGGGCATTGGAACAGCTGGGCTGCAGCGGGGAGGCCGCGCTGTGGATTGCAATGCTGCTTGTACCACAAGAGCAGCAGGATACCACTTGGGACAGGCTGTCTGAAGCAGAGATGTCCAGCTGGATGACGCAGGCTGCTGGTGCTGTACAGTATGGGCTGCAGGGCCATGCGTTGCTGCTGCAGGCTGTGGATTATTACACCAAGTCCAACCCGCAGCTAGCACCGCTGCACCTGTCAGTGGCTGCCGTAAGCCTCCAGTGGCTGTCTGGCATGTCCCCTGGCGGGCTGTCAGCCATGCAGGACGCTACCTGTGAAGTGGTGTGTCAGGTGGCTGCTGGCGCAGCCAAGTATGCAGGACGCATGCTGCGGCAACAACAAGAACGGCAGGACCAGGAGCAGTTGAATAGCAGCTGGGCACAGCTCACTGCTGCCAATGCGGCTGTTGCACAGCTGAGCGCTGCTGTGCTGGAAAAGCTGCTGAGCGAGTGCCGCGCACTGCCGAACAGTGATCAGTGCAACACAGCCGCCGGCAGCAGCAGCAGCAGCAGTGCCAGCGCTAGCAGCAGAAGCAGCATGCTGATGCAGTCATGCCAGCACGTCGTGGCAATGCTGGCAGATGCAGTGCTCACAGCAACCATGCCAAAGGTCGCATGTACCCAGCAGCATGGCCCCGCCAGAGATGCTAGCAGCGTTTCACAGCTGCCTGTCCAGCACACCCTGTGCTGCAAGCTGCTGCAGGATTATGTGCGCCTGGTGGCAACAACAGCAGCACCAGCAGCAGTAGCAGCAGCGCCGTCTGGCAGCATGCACCAGCTCAGAAGCAGCTTTTTGGGGTCTGTTGGACTACTGCTGGGGGACTCCCGCTGGTACGACTTCATGTCCCCACCCACTGGTGGCCCCTTGGTGGCACCTCTAGCTGCTGCTGGTGATGTGAGCAGCCCCTGTGCTCTGCAGCTGTTAGGCCTGCTGAGCAGCTTGCTGAAGGTGTACAGCCACAGCAGCGACCGCATACCCGTGGCAACGATTCCGGTTCATGGCGAGCACACTTCAATCAGCGAGCAGGACGTCAGCACAGCTATTCTGTCAGCAGTGTCCTGCATGTTGAAGGCTGCCATAGACAGCATTTTACCGGGTGCCTGCTTTGGCAGCAGCAGCAGCAGCAGCAGCGGTAGCAGCAGCAGCAGCAGCGGCGGTAGCAGCAGCAGCAGCAGCAGCAGCGCGCGGTAGCAGCAGCAGCAATGTTGGTAGCGGTTCATGCCCAGCACCGCTGCCGTGGCTGCTGTTGCTGAGCCGCTGCTGCTTTGCTTGGGCTGTGGTGGCGCAGCGCTTACCAAGCAGTGAACAGTCGGACAGATCATCTGCCGCCACCCGGGGCGTCCGTTGGCAGACTTGCTTACGAGACCTTCTGACAAACCTGTTGCTGCTGCACTCCAGCCTGGCAAGTGTAGTGCGGTGGCTGGCAGCAGCAGAAACTGTGCAGCAGCTTACCGCTCTGGGGTATCAGCCCTGGGAGCTTCAGGTCCAGCTGGCAGCAGCTGCCAATGCCTGCATGCAGCTGCAAGGATTTGAATCTGCCTTCGAGTGCTCAGCCGGGGACAGTGCAGTAACGGCCATGGTGAAAAGCGTTCAAGAGCAGCTGCAGGCAGCTGGCAAGGTGCTGGCTGACTTTGCCATGCCGCATGCTTGCAACAACGCAGCATGCGGCACTGTGTGTGGCCCCTCAGAGTCGCAGCTGGTGAGTGGGCACAGCTGCATCTGCGGTGGCTGCCGCATAGCCCGCTACTGCGGGAGGGCCTGCCAGCGGGCAGCATGGCGCCAGCACAAGCCTGTGTGCAAGGCGCTGGCAGCAGCAGCTGCAGCAGCAGCAAATTGAACAGGTCAGCTCTGCAGAGGCTGTGGTCAGGGTTGTGTGGCTGACTTTTGCAAGCAGCAGCAGGGATTTGTGACTTGTGCGTGCGGAAGTTGAGTTGTGACATGCTTCACTGCGTGTTCAATACGCATGCCGCATGAGTAAGGTGACCTTCTCAGACCGTTGCCACTGCGCATTGCATCAATCACACCCAAGTTGTCGTCTGTCCATGGGCACTTGAGTGGGTGCAATCACTTGCTACCGTAATGGTTGGTGGCCTGGCATGGCATCAGGAGAGGTCATCAAGTGCATGAGCTGATGTAATGCTTTTCCAAGTGTGCCATTGAAGGCGAGAAGGGCAATATGGTGGTTCAAAGAGAATGATTCTCACCCTGGTCAGGACCAACAGGCCAGGGTGCACCTGATCTGTTGCTAGTGTCAGCAGAAGGTCCACCTGCAGGCCAGTTGACCCTTCTTTCTCGGTTGGTCTCATTTATCTATTTTGAACCAAGTTAATGCTCAAGCAAAAGGCAGTATACTCTCAGTCCCGCAGCCCATCGCCCCGAGCGCAGTACCACGGTACAACCCCGGTGCTCTGAGGGTGCCAACAAGACAGCCAGACACGACAACTCTATGTTGGTCTCGTGATTATCCACATTGTTGCAGACACCATGAACCATTCGTATGCTCACCTGTGGTCAACAGAGGCCCTTGCAGATGTAGACATCGTGCTGAGGCTGCCTGCCACGGCTGAGGCAGATGCTGGAACAGACGAAATGGTCATCTGTAGACTTCCAGGGCACAAAGCTATACTCTCCTACAGCCCGAACTTCATGGCACGTAGGTGATCTGCTGCACTCCGGCAGCAGTGCTCCTCTGGCTTTGGCCCTTCTTCAGCTCGCTACTCTGCTGCCTTCATGTCCATTATGCATGTGATGTTGGTTGTATACCTCACTTTCTATCCTCATGGGCTTCTCCCCTTGTTTTCGACCCTGCTTTGCTCTTCTGATCGCTGCCCGAGTCCTTTTCTGATATGCAAATTGCTCTGTGAAGCAGGCTTTTGATATTCTGCTGCTGTGTGTTACTGCTACTCGCTGTTGTTGAACTGTAGAGTTTGAACGCTGGCAGGAGCCCAGCAGCAAGCGTCGCAAAATGGACCCTGAGCACAGGCCGGAAGCAACCCTGCTCCTGGAGTCAGCCGACCAGGAGGCAGCAGCAGTAGCCGTTCTGGCAGCCATATATGGAGTCAGCACCCCACTGGAGCAGCTGCAGGATACGCAGCTGCTGCAGATGGTGCTGCTGGCCGACATGCTGCAGGTTGAGGCAATCGCCTCCCACGCAGCTAAGCTGCTTGCAGCTTGTGCTGGTGACCCAGACGCGGGCCTGTGCGACGCAGTAAAGCAGCATCTGCTCAGCTTGGCATCTTGGCCAGCTTGCCTGGTGCCCATGCTCCCCGCCCTCACACAAAAGATGCAGCTGCAGGATGCTGCTGCAATTTGGGCAAAGGCAGCGGGCCCCAGCAGCCCCTCCAGCCTGTTGGCCGTGCTGAGATGCCCACACAGCCAATACATGCTGCAGAGGTTGGTGCAGGAGTTGGGAGCTCTTGAGGTGCAGTGGGCGCAGGATCAGCAGCAGGAGGTGCTGCTGGGGCTGCCGCTGCCTGCCATGCAGCTGCTACTGTCCTCAAGTAACGTACAGGTAGGTGGGCACGGCGCGTCGATAAAACAAGCAGTGTATCGGCTAGGCTACAGGGGGATACACTGTGCCTGCTCTGAACAAAGACCTCAGCTTGTCTGCAGGTGATGAACAAGCTGCAATTTCTGGCGGTGCATTCTACAACGTCAACATTATGCACGTGCACATTTGTGGAATGTGGCTAAGGCTGTCGTGCTGTGCTGTTCTGTGCTGTGCTGCGTGCTGGTCTGTTGCAGGCGGCGGAAGAGACAGTACTGTACACAGCACAGGCATATGTCAGGGTGCAGCAGGACCAGCAGCAGCGGGAGGCAGCACAGCAGCAGCTGTCTCAGCTGATCCGCTGCCCGCAACTCTCCCTTGCCTGGCTCACAGCCGCACTCAGGTCGACAGGCGGGGACTTCATCCTAGAGCCTCTGAAAGAACAGATCGGCATGCTGCTGTCGTTCCTGCATGCCCACTCAAAAAGCACCTTCACAGAGGTTGCCTTCCGTGGTGTTGCTGCCCCTGACACACCTTCCAGCTGGTATCTGGGTGCTAGGGAAAGCCCCAGCCAGGGGGCAGCATATGGAGGGTTTGGTGCACGTGTCGCCTCCATTACTTTGAACTGGAACCTTCCAGTCAGCACACTCAAGCAGGCCTGCATGGAAGCCGTGACCACCCAGAGCCGGGTTCTGATGCACTCATGCAAGCGCTCCCCTACGTGGTGTGGCTTACAAAGCAGTTGTTACAGCCAGCAGCGCAGAGAGGGTTGGTGTACGCCTTGTATGCATTTCCATCTTTGTGGCACCGCATGGGCTACCGGCTGGTATGTGCTGTGCCTATGGTGCAGAAATTACAGCGCGAGGCAAGGTTCGCACATCACCACATGCCACAGTGGGCGGCGCCCCATGGCAGGGTGGGCTCTTGTGGGCTATCTCCATGCCGGGGGGCTGGGATGAGGCAGCATGGTTGAAATGGGCAGGGGAGGACTTGCCGGCAGCAGGCGAGCTCAGCATTGTGGTCAAGGCCACTGTGCCTGTGTAGTTGCTAAGCCTGTATGCTGCTGCTGCTGGTGTGGCTGCTATCCCGCACTGCCAGCGGCTGTGTGAAAGCAAAAGCACATGTGGGGTACACCAACAGTTGTGGTGTGATATTCTGATGAGTTTGGTGTGTTGGGGAGCATGAATGTTGAAGTGGATGTTGTAGCGGTCGTTGCCCCTGCTGCTGGCTGCAGCACATCAGGCAGCTCATTGTTGTGTGTAGTGCTTCTGGCACGCTTCCTGTCTCAGGCCTTAGCAGCATGTTGGTACACAAACCATGTTGGGCATTTACCTAGGACCCGTCTTGTGCAATAGGAGCTGTGCTGCTTGCTGATGGTTTGTCAGGCTTGAGAGTGTTGGGGTAATCAATCTTGAAACAATTGCCTTGGCGCTGGTTGTTGGCTACACTTGCATCTGCAATACCCAAGTGATGGTGTTCCTTGTGTGCTGTTATGCGCAATTGGCTGCCACTGCTGGGGCCATACACAACACAGCAGTCAACGCTGTTGTGTAGTGTATCGCCATTGAACAGTACTGAATCCTGAGATGTAAGCTGAATGCTGAGCTGGTTGTGAATGCACTGTATCATGTGCACAACCAGGGCAGACCAAGTCAACCGTGTATGGTGATCTCATGGCTACCTGCACAGGGCACCCAAAATTGCAAGGCGGTCGTGTGCTTCAAGCATATTACAACTCACCTGTCATACACAGTCAGCTGGTTGATATCAAATGGGAGGTGATGTTGTTGCAACCAATTGGGCCACTCAATATTGCAACGATGCATCTTTCCGTAGTTGATACCACACTTTTTTGTGCGCACGGCAGCTGCAGGTGCCCTACCACTTTGCAAGTTCAGCTGTTCAACTTCAACTGGGTTACAACTCCTTTCCAACATTCAACTTCACAACCACAGTTCGGCATCAATTGTGCCACATCGCAGTCAACTGCAATGCAGTACCCGCAGGTACTGGGCAAACACACAACAATCTTGGCAGACTGTCCAAAGAGAGGCCCACCAAATGCCCAGCACAGTTTCGGATTGTGCTGCAAATACAAAGTGCTACACTTGGCCTGGACATACGCTTGATACTGCATGTCGGCGCCGCTGGACTTCACACTGGTCTGGCTCAATTTGACAGCCACTGCAGTGCACCATCCAACAACCGCATGCACAAAAGGCAACCTGGGTGGTTCAACATGATGATGCTTTAGCAAACAACATCCGCATGGCATGATTGCGATGCAGGCAGCATGCCGATCACCGATCAACTAGCAGTCCAGCAAAAAAAACAGCAGGGTCACGTCCAGGAGCCTCAGTGCCATGCGGAGGGGTCCTTGATCGGCTGGTACACAGCCTTGATCTGTGTGTAGGAGTGCAGGGCGTACTCGCTCTTCTCACGCCCGATGCCGCTGTCCTTGTAGCCACCAAAGGGCACACCTGGACATGCGCAACACAGCAGCAACACATACGGAAACAGTCAGAATCTCCCAGCTTTGCGGAAGTCCTAGTAGGCATGTACAGCAGATGCATGGCATGAAAAGAGCCTATAGTATGTGTGAGATAGGTGCAGACAGTGCCTGCAAGGGGACTTTACCTGAAATGCCACACATTGTTGTAGGCCTAGGGCATGCCGGGTGGCACCACTGCTGCCAGCAGCAACCCCAGCACCTAGAGCATATCTGGGGGCTGCACCATCATTTCAACTGGCAGCACCATCATTTCATCTGGCAGCCAGCCAACCGCTATGCCAGAGTATGCTTGTGGGGCCAGAACACAGAACAGCTCCCAGCAGCACCTGTCTTCAAGGCAGGGATATTCCTGCCAAGCCCAGTGTCGGCCTCACCTGCATCATAGACGTTGTATGTGTTGACCCACACGGTACCAGCCCGTATCTTGCGCACCAGGCTGTCAATGATGCCCTGGTCCTTGGCCAGCACACCAGAAGCCAGGCCGTAGGGGTTGTCATTGGCAGCCTTCACCACCTGCAACAATCACATGGCCCATGTCACATGCTGATTAGACCCCAGGCTGTCAAGAGGTGCACCAGCTGCACAGATGTTTTTGGGTTGACAATCTTTGGGGCCTCAATCACAACCCGTGCCTAACGCACAATGGCAGATTGAAGACTGTACTGTCACATGCTTCAGTATACAATACCACGTTTCCTGTGGCAACATGCTGATGGTGTTGCAGATGCTCATATATGCATAGCAGGGGCAACATTGTTTGCAACTCGACCAGCTCAGCAGCTTCCCGCACCTCTGCCATGTCCTTCCACTTGAAGACACACTGCACAGGCCCAAAGATCTCCTCCTGTGCGATCTTGGCGCTGTTGTCGTACACCTCAAAGATGGTGGGCTCAAAGTAGAAGCCCTTGTCACCCACACGCTTGCCACCACACAGCAGCTTGGAGGTGGATGCGTCCTTAGCCTGCATTGCATTCATATACGGGATGTGATGGCATTGACAGCCCAGGCCGCCTG
Organism: Desmodesmus armatus; assembly: GCA_007449985.2. Lineage (NCBI taxonomy): Eukaryota > Viridiplantae > Chlorophyta > Chlorophyceae > Sphaeropleales > Scenedesmaceae > Desmodesmus > Desmodesmus armatus. Next base: position 252,814 of record VIIQ02000679.1, read on the forward strand.
TTGTTACTACCGTGTCTTGCGAACACTGGTGCCAGCGGATCGTGCAGGCACAGATTGTTTGTGTCATGCTAGAAAACAAGCCTCCAGGCTAGGCTGGATCGAACAGAGCTTGCTGCTTTCATCATGCATTGTAGAAGCCCAGCCATTGCCACATCATGCGGCAGGTGCGCACAGCATATATCTGTGGCCACCTGATATGGCCAAACTGCAGTCAACTGACTTCAAGTCATTGGCATTGGCAATGCACCACTCACCTCATCAACATACTTCTGGATCTTCTCCAGCTGCCTCTGGTTGATCTGTGGACCGTGCTGGCTGTCAGGCTTGAATGGGTCACCCACCTTCCTGCAGACCAAGAGGGGCAGTTGAAAGACACGATCAGACGAAAAAAGCAAGCCATCAATTTCCTGCAGCGTGTAGGGGCATGTGCACTGGGTGGCAATCACGTGTGCCTCGCTCCCGGCGTTATTTGACAACAATGCTGATGCAGGCGGTTGATTACTTGTGGCCAACCAGCTGCCACCATCTGCCGCTGCTTCCGCAATTGCGTCAGATCACCATTCACATCTGGACGTCTCAACCAGTGCTATACTGCCAGTGGTCAGCGAAGGATATAAAAGGAGTCCCGCTTGGCACAGAAACAGGGGGTGTTGGGTCCATCACTTGGAGAAGCGATGTGAAGCCTAGGCAATGTGATTGACTCGACACTGTAAACAAAAGCCTAGGCAATGTTTCTGTTGGCCCAGCGATTGATGGGTAAGCCATGCTTACAGACGCACTCCCCCCCCCCCCCCCCCCCGCTGCTCACCATGCTTTGAAGGCCTTCACATACTTGTCCACGAACTCATCATAGATGTCAGCGTGCACATACAGTCGGGTACCAGCAGCGCAGCACTGACCCATGTTGTACAGCAGCGCAAAGGTGGCAGTCTGCACACATGAACAGTACAGTGATGCAGAGCACATCTCAGTGACTAAATCAACGCCAGGACTCCTAGTGAAGCCCAGGAGGCTGCAGCCTTGCACTGGTTCCCATGCAAACGCCATGAAGTTGCATGCCAGTGATGCCAGCATGATGCACCACCATGCACCCGGTCGCGAGTCATGGCCGGGTCCCGCACCAGCATAGACCTCCATGCACTTTGACAAGGCAGCATACCTATTTGAAAGTGCACTGCATTGTCATTGACAGTGTCATTGCATCTCACTTCCTAAGTACCTCACTTCCTCAAGTCAGGTCATGTTTGATCCAGTTCACGGCCGGGCAGCCCATTTGGCAATGCTTCAAGCTGAATTTCAAGAAAGCAGTACCAATGCAAAGTAGCAAGCATCATGGCCTCACCTCCACAGCCTCGTCAATGTCCACGTCAGGGCACACGATGACCGGGCTCTTGCCCCCCAGCTCCAGTGTGTAGGCCTTGAGGGCATCACCTGCCTTCTCACCCACACCACGACCAACTGACGTGCTGCCAGTGAAGGTCACCTGCAGGGTGGTAAGAGGTGGTGGGGGGGGGGGGGGGGGAGTTGCATCAGGGCGGTGAATGGCGCTTGAAGGCTTCAGCTGTCTCCAGCGGCAGCAGCGTTTGAAAAATGCTTGCACGTGTTGTCAGCAATCCTGAAGAGCTGCTACCAGTGGCACACCTCCAAGCATGGCCGCGAGTCGCCAGAGTCAACACTGAACATCAATTCTGCCCAGCTGTTGACTCGGCACGAGTCACACATGATGAGGGCGTTCCTCAGGAGTCACTGTGTGACCCAGTCAGTCAGCATTGCTGCTCACCTTGTCCACGTCAGGGTGCTGAGTCATCGCGTCACCCAGTGATGAGCCAGGCCCTGTCAGGATGTTGACCACGCCAGGGGGAAAGCCGGCCGCAGTGATGAGGTCTCCCATGTACAGTGCTGTCAGGCTGGTCTCCTTTGACACCTTGATCACCACCGTGTTGCCGGCGGCCAGGGCGGGGGTCACCTTCCACACAAACTCTGCAGGTGCAAAGGGGGGGGGGGGGATGGGGGTGCAGGGGGGGGGGGGGGAGGGCGTGTGTGCTGTGCATGTGTGTGTACATGGGCTGGCCCTGCCATGCTGAGCATGCCCTCCATACAATATGTAGCTACAGCAACAGGTGCTGACGGTGCCGGCAATGTACGGCGGCAGTATGACTCGCATGTTGTGAGGCCTGTGATGCACCGGCAGCAGCTTTCGATGAATGAAAGTGAGGTGCCGTGTCCGTGGCCAGTGCAAAGTGTGCTACACAGCTGCGGCACCTGTGGCACACTATGTTGGCAACTACACTAGGACACTCTTCATACAGCATCCCAAATATGAAAAGTCCATTGGCATTGCTCACCCATGAGGGGGAAGTTCCAGGGTGTGATCTGCAAGACAGGCAACACCACAATGCAACACAAGGTCAACCGCCCCACACAATTACTTGATCAAAATTGAAGCAGGCGGACACTATGGAGACTGTTTATGTGAGAGACACCTTTAGAGAAGTTGACACCATTCAGTGAGCAGCATTCTCTCAAAAGCTTGGGACGCTGCCAAGCTAATTTGCAGAGCAAGCTGGCACCAACTGAATGGGTCCTGTCAGGGCTGACTCAGCGCAGCAGCACTATCATTCAGCAGTCACTTTTGATGGTAGTGCACTCACCGCTGCCACCACTCCCAGGGGTTCAATCAGTGTGTAGGCATGGTGGGGTGTGTCTGTGGGCAGCACCTTGCCCGTGATCTTGTCAGCCCACCTGCATGCGCAAAAACACAGGTGCACATTTTTGACACATGTGTCTGGTGTTGTATATAAACTACAGAGTCAGCATCGAGCTACAGACACACACTGCCTGATGGTCCTGCACTAAGGTATGCGCACTTGCAATGCTGCGCCAACAGCTCGCCGCACTGACGACGCAATGCACCGCGGCGGTGCGCACCATGCAGTGCTGTCACAGGCTCCTTAGCCACCCTTACAGGCAGGCTCGAAGTCTGCTCCAGCACTGTCTGGCGGACATGTCACCAGCCAACGACAGGCTTGCACATTCAGTACCACAAGCAGGGTGTCAACCAACATCTACTGTGCCGTGCTGTGCGCCGCGTAGTGCATGGGTGATTTCCTCTCACCCTGCAAAGTAGCGCACGTTGTCAATGGTCAGGGGAATCTCCTTGGTGTATGACAGTGACAGGGGCTTGCCTGCATCCAGGCTCTCCAGCAGTGCCAGCTGTGTGAGGTGCTGCTCCATCAGGTCAGCAAGGCGGTGCATCAGGCGGCTACGGCCCTGTGTTGCACCAAAACACAAAATAGGGGGAAATCAGTCAGATAATGATGCGTGTTTGAATTGAATACTGATTACTGGTAGGAAGGGCACAGTCAATAGCATGTTGACAAGTTGTCATGGCATGCGAGGGAGAGGCGTGGGGGTGCTACCGAAGTGCATTGGTCAACCTTCATCAGGAGGCTGCGGCGGCGGCACTGTGTGCGCAAGTGAGGTGCATTGTGTGATTGGGCACAGTTACCCCCTGCTGCACCCGCAGTGCTGCTTGCTGACAGCAACTGAACGACTGCTGTGGCAGGGCAGCTGCGGTAAACAGCTTGCCGCAAGCTGATCATCAGTGCATGTACCCTGCCCTGCCCACCTTGCCTCCCATGCGTGGCCAGGGCCCCTCATCAAAGGCCTTGCGGGCTGCCTTCACAGCGATGTCCACGTCCTCAACACCTGCGTTATGGCAGATAGTACACAGGCAGGAGTAATGGTGGAATTGGAAGCGCCTGTGAGCTTGACTATGTGTACATACGGCTTCTGCAGGGACCAAGTGTACAAGGGGGAATGTCCAAGGTGCATGGTTGCCATTCAGTGCTGAGCCATTCAGTGCTGAAATCCCCCTCATGCACACACAGTATACTGCACTGTAGCCCTTGCATTGTGAGGGGCGCACACAATTGTGTAGCTACCTCAGCTCAGCCACACAATAAGTAGATAGCCCAACGCAATGCATGTCCGACATGCAGTGCAGATGATCGGATCACTGACAAGGCTTGCCACACGCATGATGCTTGCCAAGGCCTTCCATCATCAGAGCACCTCAACACAAAACAGGCCAGCATGGTTTACTGATAGCTTCTGGGCCCTAACACTGACCTGCATTTGCCAGCTGCTTGATGGTGTCTCCTGTCCTGGGGTCAACCACATCCAGCTTTTCTGGCTTGACAGGGTCCACCCACTCATTATTGATGAACAGCTGCAGCACAAAAACAACACACACGTGTGAAAGGCTGCTACGTTTTTGGCTCTGCGAGCTGCTGCATGGGAATGCACATGCAGGACAACAGGGGCTGGTCAGCACAGAATGCATGCATGGCTCACCTGCCCCTTCACGCTCTCCAAAGCCTTGAAGGCATCTTTCTCTGTGAGCTGCGTCCTGCGATATGAAAATAGTGGAGTGGATAATAGCGTTAGCGTTTTCTGGCAGAGTAGTAACGAAATGCAAGCAAGGATACTGCAGCAGCACACCCACCAATCGGTCTCGGGCGCAGCTGGCGCCAGGTCGTGCTGTGGTTTGGTTGCTGTGATCGACATGTTGCAGCTCAGCGAACAATTGCGAAGATCTGCAGGGTCACTACCATCATTGGCGTCTGCCGAAAGTATATCTGCGGAACAGTTGCAACCGTCCGACCGCGCCACGCAATTGTGACGCACCACCAGGTGCGACTCACAACTGCACAACTGCACATCATCCAGAACTTCTAGCGCTCAGCCTAGGGCTGGCTTTTTCAAAATGGCCTTCCTTTGGCTCCCGGATGCAGTGCATCACTCCACTGCACACACATACACAGTTGACCACCGCAAGTACAATCACCCACACACGCACATGTTGCCAAATTTGTGGTTTGTCCAAGCCCCATTGCCTGGCCTACCTCTAGGACAACAGTGTTGGACTACTCTGGCCAGGCCGCCAACAACCAACCAGGGGCGCGTTCTTACCCATGCCCCTGTCACCGATGGGATCCCATCCGTTTTGCCCCTCACCTCCAGTCAGCTAGGCAAACCCTCGCCCCAAGTCTGACAAACAGGCTATGATGTTTCAAAAGTACAAACCTACACCAAGATAGTGATCAGGTGCCTTGACACCTCCAGATCAACCAGGGCCATGCCGCCAATACTACCAACCCAGAAGTGTAGCTCAGAGCCAAACCACAACACATTTGCTCTGCAGCATCTGCTGCTACTACATATGCACCAGCATTGCCATGGCGGCCGCTGCGATTGTGGCGCACAGCAAGCGACCTGCCGATCACATGCTGTATGCCAAGTGATTGAAAGCGCCGCAAGGGCCAGCCTGGCAATGCATCAGCAAGTGCATACGTTGAGGTGACACAGGCCCACACCCACATGCATGGCCGCCCTCCTAGGGCTTGCAGCTGTAGGCAACATCAACCCACACTAATGGTCAGCGCAGCACAAAGGCTGCAGGCAATGCTTAGCCGCTATGTTTCCACAGCTCCACGCAAATAAATCGTAGGATCCAGGCCTCGATTCCATGCATGGCCTCATGCACCAAATGCACTTGGACGAGCAGGCATTACTGCACCCTATACATCAGCTGTGCCAACTCACTCATTGAAATAATGTCAGACAGCTGCCAGCTGACACCTCCATTGAATGGAGACCTATGTTGCATACCATCCAGGAAACGCTGCCACCATGTGGCATGAATATGTGCTATGGCATGAGGCTGAGCGACGAGATGGAGGAAGACGAACAATGCATATGCATCAGCAACACAAGATCATGCAGCGTGCAATGTACTACATTCTAATAGAAGCAGGCCCTGCAGACTCTCAAAAGAAGAGGCTCTGCAGAGTCTCAGAGTGGGTGGCACCAGCCTTCAGGCAGCACCATGGCACAACAAAGGGCGCTATGGACGGCTATGGAGGACAGCCTTACAGCAGCGACAATATCAGACAGCAGGGAATGCAGCAACAACGGCAAGGGAAACAAAACAACTTCAAAAAAGCTGCTCACCAGGCCTGCAGCTACATGAGGTTGCTCATGGAGCATTGATGGCCATGTTGGCGTAGCTGGACCAGTCGGACTTGGTGATACAGCGTGCACAGTGAAGTGGGGTGAGGTGGGGGGAAGGGTGATGCCATAGCCACACCCCCTGATGCATCTGTCAACCGGTGAAGAACAACAATAACCGCACTGTAAGGGCCCCACTGAATGGTTTGAGGAGCATGCTTGTCCACTAAAAAACATTTAAGAGGTAGAGAGGGTGGTCACCAGAGGTGCCACCGGCTGGGAGTGGGTGGGTTGCCCACACATGATCTGCACATCCATGTTATGTCATCGGGTATACCTAGATAACCTGCGCCGCGGCCGGCGGCCCAACGGGCTGCGCTTGTTTGGCACAATGCGGCTGATGTGCCCAGATCTCACGCCACCCCCAGCCCGCAGAAAGGGTGCGTTGCAGACAGGCAAGATGCTAGCAACACACGAACATGTATGTGTAACTGCCACTACTGCTCTTGACATGGCATTTCAAAGGGTCCGATCAGGCCCCAGGGGATGACCGGATTGGCAAGCACATACTACTTCCTGCAAGCCCGGGCGGTACTGCTCCCTGTGCCATGAACGCCGAATCAAGCTGTTCAGAGGCACACGCTGACATGTGCTGCCTCACAGCTGGCACTGCTGCTGCATCTGTCAACCGACTTGCCACTTCAAACAGCCGCTGTTCCAGAACACTAGCAGCAGCTGGCAGCTGTTGGTCGGAAGTAGGGGGCGCCAAACATGGTGGGTGCCACAGGTCCCCAGCCAGCCCTCTGTATACTGTCATGCCACCCACAAACAGCCACACAGCAACCTGGCAGCAGCTGACAACAGCGCCGAGGACTACCAAGGGGTGGGCGTGAAGGAGCTGCCCAAGTGCAAGAGTGGTGCCTACAGCATGATGACAGGCAGGACAAGAGGGACACAGTGTTCAGTTGCTGGCATGTGAGGGGCGGGTGTGTCGTGGGTCTGTGAGTGAGTGGAAGCGCTGGCAGAGCAGCTGGCATGTATGTGAAGTGAAGCGTAGGCAGGGCATTGACAGGCAAGCAGCAATGCTGTTGGCCCTGATGCTGTGCATGTGTGTGTGTGGGCGAAGCAGCAACAGAAGCCATCATGATATGCCCACTGCTGCAGTATCACCTATTAGCAGCCCCACCTGCAAATGTGCCTACAGGGAAAACCGCACCCCACCTGCAGGGCACAGCAGCCATGAACAGCATAAGTCCAGGTGACAAAACCCCAGCAGTGACTTGTCAGCAGCACATGACAGGACAAGTCAGCCATTTGACCTGCTGCAGTCGCTCGTGTGTGCTGTAGCGTTCAGATCAGAATTGGGCTGATCCATAAATGTTGCTGCTGAACTGCGCGGCCCCTGCGCTGTCATTGTTTTGAGGTGCCTCCCAGCTTGGTTATGCTGCCCAGGTGTTGCAGTTCAGCAACATCAAACAAAGAAATGATGTTTTTCCACAGCCAGTGCACTGTGTCATACTAACGATAGTAACGCCATAGTTGTGTGTCCAGGTTATATTTTAACAGATGACTCACCATCCCAAGCTGAATGGGATGCCCTGCCGCACTGTCTGGCCCACGCTGCATACTGCCAGCAGCAGCCACCAGCCAGCCATGGCCCACAGGCACAACCCCAGGACTCCAGCAGCAGCCATGCAGGTGGGGAGCACTACGTCCAGCCCTGCAGGAAGAGGCACGCGCGGCATCGCATTCAACTAAGTGAAGAGACGCTCTTTCACCATGAAGTTGGGTAGCAGAGCATCGAAACCCAGGGGGGGGGGGTAAGACAGGCGTAGGCATGTGTTTGTCTACAGCTCCTGTAGGTGCTGCTGCGAGTCACCCTCATACCAACACACAGCACTGGCTGCAGCGGCAGAGTCCATCATCAAACTGGCACGATCATGTTGCGGTGTCCACCTTACACAATATTCCGCGCGTGATCGGCAATGGCATGCAGGTGAACTGTGCTGTGATAGCCAGAAACATATTGGGCAACTGTTGTGTCACGTCACACACACCAACCCTCACAACGCACAATTACGCACCCCTCAGTCTGACTGTTGCCCAGGCCAAGTGTCCCAACCCAAGAACTCACACGGTGCTGATGTAGGGTGTGACTCTGGCAGCTTCATTACGTAAGATTTCACATGAAGCTCCGCAGCTGTAGCCAAATTGAGTAGTGCCCAGCCAGCCATGCCCACTGCACCCACAGGGATGAAGCAGCTCACGATCGCCTCCCTAGGGGGTAGGTTGTGGCACATGAGGCGCTGGTAGTAGATTGTCAGCACATGGTATGACAGTGCGAAGCCAACCGCCAGCATGCATAGGCCTGTGACAGCGGTGACAGCACCAGCACTTCTTGGCAATAAGGCAGGTGCTGGCAGTGCACCATGTGACACACCAGATGCAGCAATACTGAGTTCATGTGCAAGCGCTCTGGGTGGCTGATAGAAAGCTGATTCATCCTCATGATCAGTCAGGGCACCCAGCCCCCCAGTGTGCGCCTTTCCGAAAACTTGAGGACAGGGCATCATCCGGCCCTGTGGCAAACTTTGGAACATTGCTGGCATGCCTTACCATTCCTGCACCTCACCTGCTGCCCTCACCGCTGTGAACTTCAGTGTCCAGCTCGAAAGCACATAACAGGCCATTCCTACTCACACACATGAGCCCCTGGCTTAGCAATATCCTGCCTGCCCCCTGGCTCACCTAGGTACAATAGCAGCACAGACTGTGGATGCTGCAGATGGGATTTGGCTACAGCGCCAGTCACAGCAGCTGCTGTCGTCCTGCAATGACAAAAATGGCAGACAAAGTTCGTGCAAAGTTTCGTTGCAGCTGCCCGTCCTGCTGTAGAGTCGGCCACATGCCCAGCTCAGTGTGGCAGGTCATGGGCTCCTGCTGAGAAACATGGTGAGCTGGTCACATGAAACAGCTTGCTGCCAAGGTAGTTTCTACAGCAAAAACCTTCTTGCTGCAGGACTGTATGGCATATAAAGGAGGCCAGGCAGCCCGACCAGGGTGGTTTGCATTCAGCCTCACCGACAGCCTCAGCCCGTTAGGGCACAAGCTGCACACGGCCGCCGTGTACAGCCGTGCTGGCAGCAGACATTCTCATGAGGCTTGATCAAGCCGCAGTTGGTGCAGAGAGCTGAGAGTTGAGCCACCACATACCACTGATAAAGTCACTGTTGCCTTGTGTGGCACTCACCCGGGAATGATTGGCACCAGCCACAACGCTGTCATAGCCTCCATGCGGTGTTCATGTACTGCGGTTTGAACAGTGGAGGAAAGCTTAAAGCAAAGGCAGTGGTGCAGCAGATTCAAACCTGGGTTACAGGGGTTCAGGTGTAGCTGCATCGGTGGTTGACAGCACTAAAAAGTGTCCGAATTGTGGTTGCTCGGGCAGGGCATAACATGGTTGGTCACACTGGATGTTGACAGAACATGCCGTTGATGCGCTGTGTGGAGTGAGGATTCTCACACACCATGGCTGCCAGCCCACCTGAAAACATGTAGATGGGCACAAGCAGCGCAATTACTGCAACGATGGGCACATTGACCCAAGAGAGGACGTAGGAAGCTGTGAGGGCACCAACACCACACCTGCAAGGACGATGCGGCGCAAATACGTTCACAAGCTGGCAACACTGTCAGGACAGCTCACAACATACTTAGCAACGTGGTCTCTGTCTCCGCATTAGTGTAGTGGTGTGTTGTGCCATCATGCTGTGTTGTGCCATCTGCTGCTAGCGCGAGGAGGCTTGCTGCTTTCCGCACATTGGCCCGTCAAACACACTTGGGATGACACTGTGATGGTAGCATCTGCCCTGATGGTAGCAATGGCCTGATCGCCTCCCTTACCTCGGTACCAGCAGCACCACAACGCCCCCTGTCAAGGCACTGATGCTCATCGGCAGTGTTCCAAAAAACATACTCTGGTTGGGCTGCTCCATAAGCTCCCGCACTGATCTGGGGAAGCACAGCACCCGAGCAGCCAGCAGGCCTATGAACAGCGCCAGTAGCAGGACATCCAGGCACCAAACGGCCAGGGCTATGCCCTGTTGGCCTTTGTACGGCCAGGCAACAAGGGCAGGGGTTAAGCAGCGGGGTAGATCAAAGAAAGTGGTGGTGGGACTACCGGCGCCAGCTGTAGCCACTGGGAACTGCAGCATGTTCTTGGTTTGTGTACTTCATACACTTGATAAAAAAATGGTTGCAAATAGCATACTTTACAATACTTGAGGTGAAGTCATCTGGGAACGTGTGCACGTGCCAATGAACCCACAGCTGGTGTTGCGTACTAGTGCAGTACTGCACAGTGCACACCCCTCTCACCAGGAAAGGCAAAGGGAAAGATGCTCAACGTTACTGAAACGCTGCCTGTGCCCATAGTGATTATCATCCTGTCGCATAGGGGCGTGGCACGCAGCCAGACACATACATGTCAGTGGGTGGCACCTGTGGTGACCTAGCTGCAGCTGCTGCTGTTGCCGGGCCCTACGGCAATACACGCATACCAGGATGGCGAGAAGTGTCGAGTAAACAGTCTCAATCCCTTCGACAGCTCCATGGGGGTGTGTCGCAGCTTCAGCTCCACCATGTCGAGAGAATGCTGTTTCGACGTTGTTTTGGTCCCGTTGTGTTGAAATGAAATCACGGGCTGGGATGAAGCTCCGAGTCGAAAGCAGCTCAAGAGCACTGGAGACGGGCCCAATGCACAAGGCAGGCTGTTTCAAATGTGATTGCAGCAGCAACAGGTGGCAACAGGAAAGCAGTCACCGACATTGACACCTTGTCCATTCACTGTTGGTCGCGGCCCATTGTTAATTCTGCATTGCATGATATCTCTATTGGGGCCACGTGGTCAAACTACCCCCCCCCCCACCACCACCACCACCACCATGTTTCCCCTGCGCATAATGCAGGCAAGGCACCCACATATTGCCGGTCTTGGATTTACATGAGTGCAACGCTGCATGATGCCACCAAGGACATGCACAAACAATCATGACATATTCTTGCTGGTCCTCTATACACACTCTACAACAGCTGCACCGCAGCATCCAATTGCCGTCAAATGACACCGCCAAAGCACCAGCATGAGGAAAGATGCTGATGGAAGTTCCTATTCAGCGAAGGTAGCGCCACAGGGACTGACAGCTGCAGCTGGGGCGGATCCCACGACACACCGGTTGGCTACGCATCGGCTGCGCAACACCCTCCAGTAAGCACACACAGCATGCTCTTGCAGCATTAGCCACCCTGCAGACGCATGCAATGACTGTAAGAACGACGGGTATGAGCTAGCACAGCAACAGATCGCTGTCAGAACACACCCAGCAATGCACATAGTCTGCATGGCTGTGAAGGTGAATTTGTGCCACATCGCTGAGTGGATGACAGCATCGCTGTGCAGCAGAACTCCTCAGAACCAGTGAATATATGAAGGGTGCAAAGGCAGCAGGGTGCAGCCCCTTGTGCAGCACCCTATGCGCACCCTAAGAGTCAGACGGCTTATTGCGTTGCAGCAAGTGCCATGCCTGCTGTCTGTCCAGGTCTTGGGGTTTAGACCACCAAGGTTGCCTGCAACACATGTGTACACGCCACTTCACAAGCCTCTCGTAATGTCACTGCCCTCTCACACACACACACACACTGTCTGGTGTAACTCAGCACTTGTGCACATGCACTCTGTTGGTATTGACATGCACTCACAGTATGTGCATGCAGCACGCACACCAAACAACAATGTGCCCAATCCTGCACACCATCCATGGCACTGGCATAGTCACTCACTCTGAACCCAGCCACTCGACTCAAACCCTGCATGCCACCAATACTTGCTGAACATAGTGGCAGCTGACACAACATAACACAGCACAGCAAGGGCTGAGGTCAGCACAGCACATAGCTAAGAGCAGGCCCCCACACAAAATTGCACTGCCAAAAACGCCCAGCAACTTGCCACCGTAACAGAGCGATACGGCACCCCTCCCCACTTCCATACACACACGCACACACCACATTCACGCACATCAGGCAAACAACATCAATAAAAGCACAACAGCCTACTGCCGCAGCCACGGCTGCTTCTCAGGGTAGAAGCTGCCCCCATACACCACATGCCAGTCAGTCAACCCCACCAGCCAATGGTACCAGCCCTCCGGCATGTACAACGCAGTACCGCTGAACCCCGCTGTACTCCTGGGGTCCCGCCCCTGCTCCCGAACCTGCTGTGTAAGATCCTCAAAAAGGAAGAAGTACCCTCCTGCTGCCTTGACATCTGCTAGGAACTGCGGTGTAGGGTTTAGCAGCATGTCTGAATCGCCTCCTGCTGGTAGAAGGGTCTGGTCTGGCGGCAGCAGCAGGGTTAGTTTGCTTCCGCTGGCGGCTGCGAGGTATGTGCAGACGGGGGTGCGGCTGCCGCCTGCGCAGGCGTTGTCCTTGTCGAAGTGGAGGCCGATGGAGGCATTGCCGCGGCCGAAGATGACCTGCGGGAGCAGCAGCAGAAGCACCAGCAGTGGGGGTTGAGCAGGCAGCAGGAGCAGAAGCCTGGGGCAGGGGGCAGGGGGCAAGGGGGCAGACACTGCCCGCAACACCATGAGAGAGCCATATGCAGCAATTTGGCGAATGACGATTCACACTTGAGGTCACAGGTCAGGCGCTCACGGGGAACCACAGCATGCTGCTGCCAGCATCTGTAGCACCCTGCTATGAATGGGGGAGGGGCACAAGCAATGCCTTTCATCCACATCTGACGCAGATCTGAGTAAGGTAAGGAGGAAATGCATATCTTGTGCCCCTCCCCCACTCATTAAAGGGTGCTACAGGTTGCACGTCAACAGCCCCAACGCTGTACGGTGCTGCTGACCCATGGACGTGCCACAAATCACAAAACCCATGTGCCCCAAACGTCTGGCTGACGTCCTCATGGCATACATCTAAACCAAACACGCCAACCCCACTACCTGGTCATATGTGGGGACATGTCGAGTGGCTGGCCACCAGTCAGGGTGCTGCTTGTTCGCTGTTACTTTGTGCCCCCCCTCCCTCTCACGGTGCTCAAGGCTGCAAGCTAACAACCCCAACGAAAACTGTACAGCAAAACTTGTTAGACCCTGAACAAACACCAATACCTTACCTGGTCATATGTGGGCACATGGCAGCGACTGGCTACCAGTCAGGGTGCTGCACCTACTCAATGAGTGAGCACCAGTAGTTGTCCCCCACCCTCCCATTGCACGCCCCACCCGACCAATCCCAACAAATACTGTACAGTGCTGCTGCTCAGTTATCTGCTGGCAGACCTGCCCACCACACACCTATGCCGCACACACCATACCTGGTCATATGTGGGGACGTGGCCGGTAGCTGGCCACCAGTCAGGGTGCTGCACCTGCTCAATGAGTGAGCACCAGTAGGGCTTGCGGCCTTCCTCAGCAGTGGCGAGGGTGTCTACTGCATGGTCCCAGCTGCTAAGCTTCACGTGCACGTTCTGGACACGCACTGACACGTACTTGGAGGTGTAGCTGTTTTGGGGGGCAGCAGGGCACGACAGCCAGTGCAAAGGCTTGAGAACAGATGATGGTTGCAGGGGTCAGGTTGGTGTGTGAACTGTGCCTGTGGCGTCGCAAGCGGAAGGACATATATCGTGTCATGCAAGTGCAAAGATAGAAATGAGATGCATGGTAGCTGAAACATCACAGAGGATTGAAAGACGGTGTAGCAGCAGGAGTGGACCAAACATGCACGTGCGCCCACTGGGTCAGTGTCTCATCAGTGAGGTGTGCCCACTGCTGCTTGCTTACTTGCCGTACATCCCCAGAGCATGGAAGAGGTTGCGGGGCATCTCCGGCAGTGCCCCTGCTTGCGTGGTCAGGAAGGGCACGTTCTGCTGAATCAGGACCTCAGGTTGGTCTGTTACTTCTGGTGAAAACCAGCCACCATTCTGCTCCACCACGCGCTGTGCTGCTGCTAGTGCCGGGGGTACAGACACTGCTGGTGCTGCAACTGCAGCTGCTGCTGTCACTGTCCGCGTACTGCGGCAGGTGCGCTGTCTGCTACTGCAGCCTGCCGCAGGCGCGCGTTGTAGCTGCATGCTTGCTGTAGTTCCACTGCCGCTGCTGCCCAGCTGTCACCAAGCGGATCACCAAGCTCCAGCACAAACAAGCTACAGCATGGGAGTCAGAAGCAGCATTACAATACAGAACCAAGACCAATAAGACGCCCGGCCTGCGCACCAAGCAAGAATTGGGTGCACACTTCTGCTGCTGCTGCAATGAAGGGGTGAGCAGCCGGTGATGGAGGTACACAGGGATCAAACCAACAACTATGGAACGCTGTTGAAGTTGTGGTTGATGGTTGCAGAACTTGCTGAAGCTCACCAAGCTGCACAGACGCGTGAATCCGCGATCGATGCCCTGCCCTGTCCTGCCCTGTCTTTCTGTCTCCTTGTTTGCACACGAAAAATGCTACTGCAACTCCCTCCAATGTGCTCCCCTGATGAACAAAATCGAGAGCAGGAAGTGAGTTGCTGACAACTGCCATGCTTTTGAACCGAGCTGTCTTGCAAAGCCCTCAGACCTACAGGCTGGCTGATGACCCATTGCCACTTGCCAGCTTACAGAGGACCCATTGTCACCTGCTTGATTGCAGCTGTTACAGGAGTGGATGAGCTTGGGATCCACACACGTGCATGCAATTGGGGGTGTTTCACTGCGATCACTTGCTGTCAGCGGAGCTGGACTGACCATGCCACAGCTTTGGTATTATGCAATGCCCCGCCTGCTGATCAGGCGGTTGATAAAACAATACATAAAAGCAGGTCACAGTAGGTTACACCTTGCCAGGGTCAGGTGGCCCACAGCAGTAACTTCTCACATGTACGAAGAGCCAGCGCAAGCCACCAACAGCACACAGCAGCCCAGCTTGATTGGGTACGCTGAGCCTCAAAACCTTCTCAAAGCCACATCAGGGGCTTCTACACGCAGCTTCCAGTCTGGAGGCCTATCATCACTTGACCATTGGCTCAAGTTCAGTCAACGAGTCAGTCAACATGAGAATGTGAGGCACCATGGATGTCATGTGCGGACCCCATGCACCACATCATGTGTGCATACAGAAAGTGTGCACCTTGCAACCAACAAAGATACGTGCCCAGCCTTCCAGCTCCGCAGCCCACCGCAAGTCCCTAATGCACCCCAATGGCAACTCCCCATTCATGACGTCACAGTGCCTGCCATGTGATGTAGCAATGCAGCCATGGGCCCTACCAACCAGCACTGCAGCTGCCATGCTGTGCAGCATGACAACCCACTGGTTGGGCTTGAACACATGCCAAGCAAGTTGGTCATGTGATGCAAGCAACACAGAAACCAAGCAAGTCGGTCACATGACGCAAGAAACCTTTGAACGCCAATCCTGCCAAGATGTGGGTTTTGACACATGCATTGAGCGCTCACTCCACAAACAGATGCCGCTCCTGCAAACAATTAAATGTCCGCACCAGCACCACGGTCCGTCCCAAGCATAGCATTGACAGGCAACCCACCTGACACCCAGTTTGTTGAACAACAGGGGCAGAGCTGATGCTGCACACACTGCCTGCTGACACAGCCTGTGAGCACACCACACAATGTAGGGTGCAACCCACTGCGGTCCGACGGTGAGGCTCAACGCGTCAGCACACAACAACAAGTGCCACCAGCATGCAGTCACTGGCCGCTAGGATACCAAGAATCTGCACCCCCTCTGTTGCAATTGCTTTGGCTTGAAGGCACGCCCTTCAATCAACCACCCAACGGCCACAGCAGCCCTCCCAACAGACATGGATGCCACCATGCAGTGCGTCATGCAGATGGTTCACCTTACCAACCCTCAAACAACACTTTCAAAGGCAACTGCAACTCAATCCCAGGCATGCCCAATGCTGTGCCTGCAAAGTTGGCAACTTCAAGTGACAAGTCCCACCCAGCTGTCCACAAAGGCAACCATTCAACACAACACAACATCCTGCACAAGGTATACAAACTATGACATAGGGACCACTCTGCACTCCATCACTCCCAACCGCTTTCATCGCCATTGCCCCCTTGCGGCCCCACACTGCTGCACAGCGCTGCCACTGCTGGGCCTCACACGGGTCGCAGAGAGCTACATGGCGCCAGCAGCAGTGCCGGCTACCGCGCTGCTCTTACCCTTTACATCCGTGGTTGCGCCCTCACAAAGAAGCCTGCAACAACAACAATTGCCGCCATGCTTGTCAAGCATTCTGGGTGTGTACATTGGTACGTAAGCCTTGGTTTTTGCAGCCTTCTGTCCCCAAAAGAACAGCCACTTGCTACCACAGCGCACACCCACCGCATGTACTGGACATGTAGCAGACAAGGCGGCTGCCTTTGTGAGCTGACATACATCTTCGTGCGCTAGCCAGCTTGACTGCTTGCACTTCATGCCGCAACGGGGTCTCCAGATTCGTCTAGCATGGTCGGTCAGGGTTCGTCACACCAGCAACAACCCAGTAGTAATTACCTTGAGGGTCATGAGCTCTCATTGGAGGATGAGGCCCTCTCGTTTACTTCTTGCCGGTGACGTTCTCACAGATCATGGCCAGTGCTGTCACAAAGGCAGCATCCACACCAGGCTGGATGGTCAGGGTGTACTTGCCAGCCTCAGCAGCGGTCTTGGGCTTCCTGCAAACCGGCATACACAGCGCACACACAACCTTGAGCAACTTGTGGGTGTAACTTGCGCATACCCGCCACACACAGTGCATGCATAGGTCAACTGAGATGTGTCTGCGATACCACATGGTCCACATGATACGGGGTGGGCCACTGCCTGGGTTGTGTGGAGCCAGCAGTGGCAATTCTGCTTCAAACAGGCACATACAGGCACTACCATGGTATGCTGTTGATGCTGTCACAGCATAGAGTGCATGGCGGCTCATTGGCTTACATGCATGGCAGGAAGCCAGTTGCACCCTTCTTGAGGGTTGCCACGACTGCGTTCTTCCTCTGGCAGTCCTTAATGGTGAAGTTCTTGGCCTTGCCCTGCAATTCACAACAGCGGCTAGCACTAGTCAGCACACTAGACAACAACCGTGGGCCAGTACAAGTAAGGCCCCTGCTGGAGAAAATCCTCAGTGTCACAGAAAATCCTCATGCTGCTGCTGGCAGCCTGCCGCCCCAGCCGATATGGCTGATGCACTCCTTTTAGTTGTGACAGTGACCGTCAGCCAATCCTGGGCACAAGTCATGGTGGTTTGGTGTTGCTCACATGGATGGTGTAGTCGGCCTGCTTGTCGCCGTCGTTGAGGTAGACGTTCATGACTGCAAGAAGCGACACAGCAGGCAGGATGATTTTGAGAGACAGCACGCCTGGATGGTTACATGTAAACACATGCATGCCCATGTACACCAGCAGCCTACCAGTCAAGACCACGGTGGCCGTGTCTCGTCAAAAGTTGTCAGTGAACTTGCGCCAGGGCCGGCATCTGTAGAATGGCAGCCATGCACAGGATCACTTCCCGGGTGATGCTTGAGCCCACCTTGCCAGCAGGACTCACCCCTCCTGCCCCCTGCCAAACACCCCCCCCCCCCAACCCACACTCACTCTTCTTGCTGGGCTTGACCTCGGCAATGCGTGAGCCATCAGAGGACCTAGTGAGCATCCATGTGCCGTGCATGCTGACCATCTTCTTGTCAAGGTCCACGATGGAGCGGCCCTCACTGTCGTACAGGTGCTTCTTGCCACCGCTGCTGGTGAAGGAGGTGGCGGTGGAGGGCTTCAGCAGGTAGTAGGTCTTGCCTGAGGTTTAGGGATTTTGGGAGGGGGGGTGGGGGCGGGGCAGAGGGGGGGGGGGAAATTGAGTGAAGGAGGTGCTGGTTGAGGGCTTCAGCAAGTAGTATGTCTTGCCTGAGGGTTGGGTGGGTGGGTGAGTGGGTGGGTGGGTGGGTGGGTGTGGATCGGGGGGAAGGAGGGGGGACAGGAGACGAGGTGGATGAGTGAAGGAGGTGCTGGTCCAGGGCTTCAGCAAGTAGTATGCCTTGCCAGTAGATTAGGTGTGAAGGGGGGTTGGGATGAGGAGGGGTGGATGAGAAAAGGAGGTGGTGGTTGAGGGCTTTGAGCATGCGGTATGATTGCTTGTGTGTGGGGTGGGGTGTGTGTGTGTGTGGGGGGGGGGGGGGGAGATGTGTGGATGCGTATACGGGGTTGAGGAGTACTGCCAGTGCTGCCACAGGCACCGCTTGCTGCCAAGCTTGGTGGTGCAGCAGGTGCTGAAGGCGTGCCATTCTTATGCTTTTGACTGCAGGCTTTATTTGGATGGACAGCACTGCCTGAGCGATGCATGCTTGGTTTTGTCTGTGCGCGACTCTTTCTGGCATCAAGGTGCTCGGCCTGAGTGTGCATGGTTGCAGCAGCCGTTGCCAAATGCAGCAGCGCACCTGAAGCATCAGTGACATGGTACTCCTGCTTGCTTGCGGCCAGGTCAGCGCTGAGCTCGTCTGGGTTCTGCATGGTCAGCACTGTCTTGGTGGTCACAGCATGGGCAGGGTCGATGACTGCGAGGCACGAACATAGCGAAGAACTGTAAATGTGTTCGTTGTGTCAAACAGGTTGTGTCAAACACACCGCATGTTGGTATGCAGATGGCACAGCACAGTCACTGCAATTGATGGTTCAGCAGCAGTACCGTTTCACAGCCCGCGCGGGCCTTTGCACGCCACCTAGAGAGTGCTGAAAGCGTTAGAACGCGTATTTGTAGGTAGGATCGCCTTGGTGGCCTAGTATCTGGTGAATTGGTGGTGTCGGGCTCTGGCAGGATCGAGGTGACAGTACATGCTTACCCACGGATGCCAGCTTTCCCGAAGCCAGGTTAGCCACATCTGAAGCTGCAGCAGCTTGCGCGGGTGCGACTGTAGCCATGGTGATGCCGGAAAATTCTGCTCACAATTTGAGTCTCAAGCCTGCAGCGATGCAAGAATGAATCAAGTCGTCGAAATGACGGGAGCAGAGATTAAACAAGCGGCAAGGACGTAGCCAAGCTCGGACAGGACAAAGTGTAAGCGGGACAGAGAGGTGACAGAAGCTGACTCAACTTTACTCATCTGGACGGGAGTGCTGGTTACCATCCACACTCACACACTCATCACCCATTTCGCAGCGCTCATTCGTCACTACAGTGTAGCAGATACACCTGTGCAGTGTAGCAGATACACCTGTACACCTGTGCTGTGTCTGCTGCTTGTTTCCCTGCTGCCCTTTCGTCTTCCCCGTCGTCTGGCCTTGGTTTCCCGGTTGGCTCTCACATCTCTTTTAGACAAGAAGTATGCTGCTATCAACATCGGCAGGTTGATCAAGTTGGAACCTCACCTGAAAAGCTGATCATCAGCATATTTCGTACCTGCAGGTACATGGACCTGGCCCTAGCCAAGGCCATGACAGGGCGCGTGTGCCCGCTGATGTACCTATCTGTGTACTACAGAGCACCAGCATACGTGCTTATTTCAAGCCGGCCAGTGTAAGCTTGGCTGTGGCCAAGCTATGATCATAGGTCATGACCTTCTGAAGCAGACGTGCTGCATCAGCTGGCTGTGGAGAGTCGGAAGGCAACGGCTACCAGTACCTCTGAAGACTGGCTATCTGCACTACCAGATGGGTTGCTTGCACATTCACGCAGACAGGAGATGCCAGTCGGTCGCTGTGCCTAAATGCCAAGAGTATTGGTGCAGTTGCCAAATGGAGCAGGACACCTAAAAATTATGCCTGTACACTGCTGCAGAACAGCTGGCAGACTGGCAGCAGCACCACCACAGGAGTTTCACTGTTCTGCATGTAGGGGTGAAATTCTACACCTGCATTACACTGCAGAAAGGCCTGCACAGCACAAGTGAAGGCATGCTTCCGCTGCGTGAACCCTCACTGAGCTGTGCTAGCTGCTCGAATCTGCAGGTCAACTTGACTTTACACTGTTTTACAGGATTGTCGTGGTTGCAGCCACGCTCAGCAGCATGACGATGCACGTGACCATGGTGTCCACCTAGGCATTAGTCAATTCACAGTGTCATATCAGATCCATCAGTAACTACTGTGAATATTTTCAAGGTTTTGAAGGTGGGGCAAAAGCAGGGACCGTCCACTGACGTTCGGCCAAAACCCGCCCGAACCGCCACCGCCTTGCGTGCTATGTACGTTGGACCGAAACTGATAGGTATATACACAGCCCCTTTGAGCCACTTCATCACAGCACGCAGCTTTTCAGCCGATCTTCCACTATGAGGGTCCATGCAATTGCCTGAATTCTGGTTTCTGCGCTTCTGGCTGGTTGCCTGCACGCAGCAGATGCAGGTGCGACACACCCATGGCACTGCACTGCACCGTAGTGCAAGTGCTCAAAGGATCAGTACGCTACATCAAAGGCTGGTGCCATGCTGTCCAAGGTGCCGGCAGCAGCAGTCCAAGGATGACTGTGCGATTTGCATGCCCTGCGCGCTGTTGCAGGCAAGCTGAGCGATGACATGCTTGCCCTCGTCAACAAGGCCAGGCAGGATGCAGGTGCACCACCCATGCAGGTGTCTCGTGAGCTTGAGAAGGAGGCCCAGAAGAGGGCCGATGAGTTGGACGGCAAGACTACAACAGCCCGCTTGGCAGGGATGCCACTCAGTGCCAGTGCCGGGCACACCCTCGCCGCATACTGAAGCATGCAGGTACGCCTGCGAGGCATGGCATGTGGCGCATGCTTGTGTGCCACACAGAGAGCTTCTCCAGCAGGGTGGGCTTGCACCTCAGCAATCTCTCATGGGACAGGGTTTAGAAGCATCACATGAGATGTGTAAGCAGCATGCCACGCAGGCTCTGGCACGGTGCCTGCCAGGCTGACTGAGCATCGGCGACCGCATGCAGAACACAACTGCCGACAGCTGGGAGTTCACATGTCCCTTTGTGAGGAAACCCCTGACTTGTTTCGCGCCCTGCGTTGCTGTTGCAGGCAAGGTGGCTCAAGACGCATGGAGCGCCCCCGGCATCATCAGGCATATGCATCACACCCAGTCGACGAAGATTTCAATCCATGATGATCCTGGCAGGGCAAAAGGACAGCTTTTGAGGGCTTGAAATCTTCGTCTGCCAGGATCATCATGGATAGCCAGATGACCTGCTTCCCGGGTGACTGTGATTGGGACGGCTCCACCCTGCAAACCTTCTTCAGACTCATGATGATTTGTCCTGCTGATAGGGACCTGCTGATGGACCCTGGCATGACTCACATGGCCTTTGCCACAGCCTGCAGTGGCTCCAGCTGCTACACCGCATTTGCAATAGGCTACTGCCTTGCTGACCCGGTCAGCCGGGCTGATGGTGTGAAGCCTTCAGCAGTGATGAGCTCCTGAGCAGTTGAGACTCTCAACAAAGCTTGAAGCTTTGTTGGGTTGGTGCAGTCAACGCTGGCCGGCCAGTTGGGCGCCCAACTTGGGGCAGCTTGGCACAGAGTTTTGCAGAGTGTGTTTTATGGCCTGTCGGCAGACTTAAGGGCAGGCACCCCGCTCAAACGCAGCCCATCTCAGCCCATCTCAGCCCACGGAGCGTCACGCTTGTGGTTGTGGTTGTGGTTCAGGACCGTTGAACATGAGGCTAAAAGGTTGGCTGTGCTGTAGCACAGTATGCTGTTGTGGGATGGTGTCACTGACAGCGCCACTGTCAGTGCAAGTGGACACTTGTGCGCAGGGTGCATCACAAGAAGTTGCACGTACTTGCAGTTGAGATAGTGTGCCATGTTGCAATGATTTTTCTCCCATTGACCTAGGTTGTCTAAGGCATTGAGTGTAACACAGAACTTTTCAGCAAGAAAACCTTCCTTGGGAGTCCCTTGCATAGTGTGCACGTCGACCAAATCAGTGCAGAGTCTGCACTTGAGCATGCTGGGGCTGCCCAAAGGGCAGGACTCCTCCAGAGTCTGGCAGTGCTGGCTCTGCCCGGTAGAGGCACTGAGTGCTGCACAACAGTGAAGTTGGTGGCACTAGTGCCGCTTTGAAGGTAAGAAAGAGCCTCAGGCTAGGCTACGGTGAACAAGCGTGACACGGTCACGAGGCTTTCCCAGCCTGCAAAAAGGTCCATGAGGGTGAAATTCCGGTGTGACATGTGCCAAAGGCTTTCCCAGCCCCAATCTCCCTGGTGAACGAGCTCGCGCGTGCGCGCAAGCTGCGGCAGCTGCTGCAACCTGCAGGCCAGCCTGATGTAGTTGTGTCGCACAATATGTGTTGCAGTTGGGTCCAGCAGCAGTTGGGACATGTAGATGACATTGGCCACCTAATCTGGCCTCTATCCTTGTGCTTGCTCAACAGGTCCATTTCGTGAACCGTCAGGTGTTTGAAGGAAGACCAAAAGGCGCGACCTTCCAGCGACGTCCAGTCGACCCCGCCCGAACCGTCACCGATGTGCGTGCCTTGCACGTGTTGGATCAAATAAAATCACAAGAACATTATCAACGCATGCCATCCAGTCCACCGCGACGCGCAGCTCCTCAACCGATCGTCGTTTATCATGAGAGTCCATGCAGTTGCCTGCATTCTGCTTTCTGCGCTTCTGGCTGGTTGCCTGCACTCAGCAGATGCAGGTACGACATACCATGATACAGCACCGTGTAACCGTACCATGTGCTCACAGGGTCAATGCAATACAGTACAGCCTGGTGCCATGCTGTAGAAGGTGCCAGCAGCAGCAGTCCAATGTTGACTGTGTGCCTGGCTCCCCCCCCCCCCCCCTCACACTCCCACGGCGCCCTAGGGTCTGTTGCAAGCAAGCTGAGCGATGACATGCTGGCCCTCGTCAACACGGCCAGACAGGAGGCAGGCGCACCAGCACTGCAGTTCTCCCAGGAGCTTGAGGACGATGCACAGCAGAAGGCAGATGAGATGGCTGGTGGCACAACTACACCCAGCCGCCTGACACGAGCACCACACGCCCGTGGCCTCCTGAAGTATGCTGGTGAGGGACACTGTGTCACGTGTGATAGTTTAATTGCAAGGCCTTTGGGTATGCACAGGGTAGGAGTTGGGGACTACGCGGGCGTCGTGCAGCAGTTTGTGGTGCACCCAGCCTTGTGCCGGAAGCCTGAAAGCTTTAGCATCCAATGACCGTGATGTGCCGCACATCAGTGAGCAGCATGCAATGCAGTTGCCAACTGCCATGCTGCCAGTCGCAATGACGCTCTCCATGCGGCATGCTGCTTACCGCTGGTAAGCTGTCCACATCACCCACAAATCATGCAACAGCTTGCCAGCAACACAATGCTGCTTGCTTTTGACGTACAGCCGTGACTGTTGTGCTGCTTCATATTTGTGCTGCTTCATTATTGAAACATTACGTGTTGGTGCCACTGCTGCCTCAGGCAAGGTCAAGGGCGGCTCCACCCCCATCAAGCCCCACACCCTGCCCCTGAAGGCTTCAAGCCTGTCTGAGTGTCCAGTCAAGATTGTGCTGGCACAGGGCATGCCTGACTGGGACAGCTGGACCCTGGACAAGTTCCTGCAGGTATTGCCCTCAGAAGCTCACCACTGCTACACTAGCCCATTACAAGCCAGGCTAGTACATAATCTACTAGGCGGCCTTGTTCTAACCGTTTCAGGCTGCATTGCCAATGTACCGCTAGCTTGTGATCAAAGCAGTCACTGCAGTGCATGTGAAGGGCAGTCATAGCCTATGAAAGCGGCGCATGTGAAGGGCAGTCATAGCCTAGCGGTGCAGACCCCATGCCGGCAATGTCCGGCAGTGGTATACAAAGCGGGTGCGTACCGTACACACTAGCTGCTGCACAATTCCAGTCTCAGAGGGCCTCTTGGCAGGGCCTGGCTTGTTTTGTTGGGTGCCAAGCGCCTGTGGCTTCCATGTGCATTGCTCATCTGAGTCAGTTTATAACTGACAGGTTGAACCTGAATCTGTGACTGTGATCCGTCGCAGGTCATGCTGGATGAGCCTGTGCTGAAGAAGATGCTTCTGGGCCCCAGCATTACCCACATGGCTATGGCCAAAGCCGGCAGCGGCGCAGACACATACATCGCACTTGCATTGGGACAGTGCAGCCAGACTGTCAGCCTGAAGCTGCAGAGTAAGTAGCTCAGCTTTGAAAGTGCCAGGCAGCATGCCACACCGTATGGCATTTGCCGGCACATGCCGCGGCATGATGGCGAGGCATGTGCCGACACATGAGCACAAACTTCCGTGCGATCTGCTGTGTGTGCTTGTCAGGAAGCCAGCACCGTGCTGTGCAGCCATAGCTTAGGCCGCCTAACAGTCAGGTGCTTTTAGAAAGTGGGAACGATCATGATGTCCCAAGTGACTGCAGGCACAAGGCACCATTCAGGTATTTAATACCGTCAGACGTGTGAGTTCTAGTAGTACTCACACGTTTGAAGACAGTAAGCTACGGGCGTGTTGCCTTCACTCAGCTGATGCAGCTATAATTCACTGACACAACGGTTGAACATATCCAGAACAGATAATCGTTACAGCATAGCAGTTGCCCACTGGGCACCCCGGGCCCGATGTGTTTGTCTTGCTATACAGAAGCGCGCAGCTGCCGCCGGCAGCGGCACTAGAGTCTAACTTACTTAGTAAGAACGGTTGACTGTGTGCCTCACCCCCCCCCCCCCCCCCCCCACACCCCGCCCCCGCCCCAGAAGAAGGCTGATCAGCCCAGCAGTTGGACATTGAGTGTGTGCCGCCCCTTCCCTTTCCCCTGCCCCTCTCCCCCTGCAGCCAAGCTGAGCGATGACTTGCTTGCCCTCGTCAACAAGGCCAGGAAGGACGCAGGCCTATCAATGCTCCAGTTCTCTCAGGATCTTGAGGATGCTGCTCAAAAATAGGCCGATGAATTGGCTGGTGGCACCTCCATACCCGGAACGGTTCCAAGCCGCATGGCAGGGGCAATGCAGGCCCTCGGCCTTGTGAAGCATGCACAACACGGTGAGGGACACTGCCGGTGTAGCGGCTACTGCCTGTGTGTCAACTGCCATATGGCATACTTGACAGGTAACCATTGAATGCGAGAGCGGGTTGCCGCCGCAGCGGTGACCTTGCCCTGTTCAGGGATTCACTTCAATATGTTTCACTTCAATACTATTGAAGCATAGCACTGCTTCAATATGCTTCATGGTACCATGACGAGTATCAACCACTTGGGTTTGACAAGTATCGTCAACTTGGGTCGATTGAGGTACAAGAGAAACTGAGCCAATGCTTAGCAGGTACCACCATGCAGATAAGCCTGACACCCCATGCCAGGCGGGGCCTGCCCTTCCACTCAGTATGATCGTCCTCGACATAAAGGCACAATGCCAGGGTCTGGCTTGACCCTCAGGGTTTCAGGGTTTAGGGTTTAGGGTGACCAGGCGGCCTCGTACTGCCCAAAGTTCATGGTGTGGCAAGCGTCTTGCCAGCAAGGGCCAAGCTGCTTGCCACTGTTCCGAGCAGTGTTGCGCTGATTGTGCTGTCCTTCCTCATGCCGGTACCGGTGCTACTGCAGGCAAGGTCAAGGTCGGCTCCAGCACCGTCGAACCCCGCTACATGCCGCTAGAGGCCTCAAGTCTGTCCGAGTGTTCCGAGAAATATGTGTTGGGCTTTTGTCCTCCCAACTGGGAGGACCGGCGCTTGAAGGAATGGGTACAGGTATGCCCCTAGTAGGCAGTGCAATGCGGCCATGCGTGTGACCAGTAGTGCATAGTCAGCCCTGCAGCGCCGTGCTGCAGGGGACGTAACCAGCCTTGCACATAATCAACACCAGCCTTGCACAGATGATGCCTTCCTTTACAGATACAGAGCCCCGGGCAATAACTTCCAGTGGCAGTGACCATCAAACACCCCTGGCCTGCAATTCTGCATATCAGTGCACTCCCAGTAACAGCCCAGCTGTCCAAGAGCTTCCTCCCTGTATTTTGCAGTTCAAAAAGCTGCAGGACGAAGTCAGCAGGGGCTTTCTGTTGTCCCCTTCCATCACCCACATGGCTATGGCCCGAGCCCGCCACAGTGACTGGGCCGAGTACACCTGCATTGCATTTGCCTCGGGCCAGTGCAGCCAGGATGCCAGCTCGAAGCTGCCAAACTCCTGAGCTTTCATCAGCGCGCTGGGGCACTGTGATGGGTTCCCTGCCAGCACAGCAGACAGCAGACGACCCTGCAGGACAGCAACATTACAAAGCAGCAGGCAGGTTGCACGACACATGTACAGTGCCCTTCGAGCTGCATAGGCCCTTCAGGCGGGGGCTTTTGGGTGCAGACAGGGCTGTGCAGCACTTCTGGTTCATGACATGCAGCGCTGGCGCACAGCGGCCCCTGATCAAAGCCGCTTGGCGGGAATGCTATGCGGTTGAGCCTTTTAAAGGCAGTCAGAGTCTGTGAATGTTTTTCATCATGCTAATGGCTGACCTGTGTGAAATGAGGCATGGCGGTGGTACAGGGTTCTTGTGGGTGATGGCTTTGCTTTCGGTGGTATACTTGGTGGTGTGAAATAGGGTTGTTGTGGTGCTATGGGCAGCCGCTGCATTGGTTGTTAGTGCCTCAAATGAGCAGCATTCCAGTTGGTTGTCCCCTGTTGCTGTTGGTAAGTTGACTTGCAGTTGCACAGAACTGGGAATCGTCCGCTGATACCTGAGGCTTTAGGTGCAGTCACTGTACAGCCAAAGCTGATAAAAAGATATGATCCAGTCACAGTTGGAAACATTGCTAACAAAGGAGCAAGGCGATTGAGAGAGCCGGAGGGGGGGGCCTCGGGAGTCCCACCATTGTGGAGGGTGGGTACTGGTGTGGGGAGCAGGGGAGGGGGGGGGGAGAGGCCACCCTGGAAGATCACAGGACCACTAATATGGTAACGAAGGCCATCAGTATGCATTGAGCCCCTCCTACAACCGGATGACAAACTGACTGCCCATACCCTTGCACGGTGGGTGCCGTGACTCAGACAGGGCAAAATGCAGAGGGGGAACGTTTGTATAGTCGTTTTCGTTACTTCTGTTGAAAAGGCCGCAGCCTCACAACACCCATGGCGTCGTCTCCGCAACAGCAGTAGACCACATCGCTGCACGCACCGACTGTTTTCCAGGCGCAAACATGACGTTTGGCAGTGAGGATGGCGGTATAGTGTCGGAGTTGCAAAGCCGGCATGGGCACTCCGCACAGCCCGAAAGCCAGCAGGTGCTGGCGGTGCTGGGGGCAGTGCTGGAGGTCATATCATCCCAGGGCATGCCAGCCACGCCTACATCGATGTTTGCAGCCATCATGTCAGCTATGGAGACAGCAGATGCCCAGCAGTCCCCCGTGGTGAGTCCCAGCAGCCACCACCAGCAGCAGCAGCAGCAGTTACAGCAGCAGCAGCAACAGCAGTCGTGCAACCTTTGTCCCCATGTGTCCGCAAGCTGAATAGTGCTACAGTACGTCAAGCTGATGCCACTGGTTGACTGTCGTAGTGTGTATGCTTATGCCTCTTGTTTTTGCTGCAGACTGCAACGGCCATGTGCACTGTCCTCAGCACCACACTGACCAGGGTGCCAAACGGAGTGCTCAGGTCCAAGTTTGTGGGCAGTGTGCAGCTGCTCTCTAAGCTGGCAGAGAAGCACAAAGAGCAGGTGCGGCCGTAGAGGGACGCGTGCATGGTGTAGAGCTGCTGATGCCATTGTTGGCAGGCAGCCAGCATTGCAGGAACCATCAGGCAGCACCTGTTCTCAGGTGCTCAGCATGCAACTGCATATGCACCATGAAGGGCGTAAAGCCCCATCGTACCTACCGGCAATACATCGCCATTTATCTATCTATGCAGGCTGCTGCCTGCTAGGGTGCCCTGTAGCCCCTTGGCCAGGTCCTGTCGGCAATGCATCAGCATCATACCTAACACCCGCTTTGTTTCTTACTGCACCCACAGGCTGGTGCCTGCAAGGGAGCTCTGCAGTGCCTAGGCCAGGTGCTGTCAGCAGTAGAGCCAGGTGCTTGGCCAGCAGCCAGCCTGAGCTTCCAGCAGCTGCTGTCGTTCACACTGGATGCTCGCCCCAAGATCCGCAAACGCGCCACCAGCAGCGTGACTGATGTGTTGGCAGCAGTGCAGAGCTGCCCTGCAAACCTGGCAGCAGCAAGCGAGGCCGTGTTGGCAAGTGAGTAATGTGTGATGTGGCTGGGGCTGCATGTATCCGGGTTGCCTGCTGGATGATTTGCAGTCTGCGGGAGATGGCACACGGCGTGGGCGGGGTGGGGAGGGGGCATGATGAGGGAAGCAGGCCAGCGGCAGGGAGACGGTGCACGCCCACCACAGCTGGGACCGCTGCCGTTTCTGGCTCGACATGGTGCTGCCATTTGCTTGTGCAGCCTTGCACCCTGTCTGACTGTTTGGCTTGTGTGGCTAGGCAGCATCACTGATAGTGCACTGCTTGTGTGATACTGCTGCAGTGTGCAAGCGCATCCTACCAGGCCCTGCAGCCGCACAGCGTGCAGCAGCAGCAGCTAGCAACAAGCAGCGGCAGGCAGCAGAGGCTGCCATCGTGTCTGCTGTTGCAGATCTGCTGCACTTGCTTGGAGCACTCAAGGTCTGGGCACCACTCATGGCAGGTAGGCAACTGGGGCATTGCGGCCGCCTTGATTTCATGCCGGACAACAGCAGATATCATGCCGGACAACAGCAGCAGTGAGGTTGGTGATGGGTTCATCAACATGCAGCTGAGGAGCATGTGCACAAACTGCAACAGTAGCATCCTTATTGAGCGCCTCGCACTTGTCATGTTGGAGCATGCTGGGTCATATTACAACCATGTAGCTGTCAGCACAGCAGTAGCGACCTCTGCCCTCAGCCCTGCTGCAACTCTGTCTGGCCTGCCTGCCTTGCCGCAAACTGTGCAGGTTCAGCACTCCCTGGTGTGATCGACATGCTGGTCAAGCTGTACGCCCTGCACCAGCCCCTAGTCAGCAGACACACCAGCGAGGTGCTGGCAGCAGTAGCAGGCAGCAACAGCAGCCACCTCGGCACAGCACAGCTGGCTCAGCTGCTAGGTTTGCTGATTGATGGAGAGGCTAGCCAGCTACTGTCAGGCTCCAGTGGTGCTTCGGCAGCAGCAGCTTCAGGAGGTGACCAAGTGTCAGCTATGGGGAGGCTGCTGGAGGGAGGGCTGCTGCGTCTGGCGGACTCTGCTGCTGCTGCGGATGCGACAGCGGCTGCACGGCTGCTGCCTCGTGTTGTGCACTTGTTGGTCCCTCTGGTGAGAGGCTGGGGCAACAGCTGGCTCTGTTTGAAGTTGCTGCATAAACTCCAGCATGTGCTGCTGTTGAAATCGTTTTTGGAGATGGAGGCAAGCTTGGCATATGCACACACACCCATTGTCTACATCTGCTTGTCGCCCTGGTTGAGAGGCTGCGGCATCTTGCTTGGCTGGCAGCTTGTACAGCAGCTTGTACAGAAGCTGGGGGAGCAGGGATATCACTGCTGTGAAATGCTGCTGTGAGGGTGGAAAGCCTTGCATGCAGTAGCACACCATGTAGTGCTACCTGTGTGGCTTGCTCTGCCACGTTGGTGCTGGTTCTCATTCCTGCTTTGATGGTTGCATAGGCTGTACCCTTGCTGACCTGTTTCCCTGGTGTTTGCTGTGCTCCTGCAGCTGTCAGCAGAGCAAGACGGCGTGCGCTACAACGCCAGCGGCGCCCTGCAGTCTCTGCTCACCAACTGCGCCACTCCCTCAGTCATGGCCGCCATGGTCCAACAGCAGCAACAGCAACAGAAAGGCAGCATGGCTCCCCTGCAGTCCCTGGTAGCAGCTGTAGCATCTGCACTGGGTGCTCGGTACCAAGAGGCATGGGGTTTAGCACTCCCAGTGGCTGGGAAGCTTTTCGAGGTTTTGGCAACAGGCGGGGCACCAGCAGCAGCGGCACCGCTGTTGACAGCAGTTGGGCAGATCTGTGCTGGGCTGTCTGATGCGGCAGAGCAGAGGGAGGCAGCAGTGATGCAGGCAATGGAGGTGGATGGGGAGGCGGCGGCTGCGGCGGCTGCGGCGGCTGGCAGCAGCAGCTATGCGGCGGCTGCGGAGGCTGCACTGGGCTCTGCTCTCAGGTGAGGTCGCTGGCACGCTACTATTATAATTTGTATAAGTCGTATACAATGGTATATGAGTAATCGGCGGCTTGACAGTGGGCATGCGTGTTCTGTGCTTGGACTGCACCCTCAGACCCATGTGTATCGGGCATGCAAGAGAGGTGTAATGCTGATGGTGATTGCGCGTGTAGCTGGTTGCGCTGAGGCTGATTTTCTCAGCTGTGGGTGGCCAGACATACACAGCTCCTTTTTTGACGCAGCCAGTTTGTCTGGGAAAGAGCCACACCTTGAGCACTACTACCCTTCCACCCCTGTGTTAGGCACGAGGATAGATGTGTAGCTAGTATACTATGAACATCCAAGTCACATGCAAGCAATCTATGAGGCACACCAACATACATTTGTGTCACTGTGTGCAGGTGCCTGGGCCCACATGTGGTGCTGGCCATACTGCCGCTGGAGCTACAGCAGGGCCTGTCGGGTGCCGGTGAGGCCCGCACCTGGCTGCTGCCAGCACTAAGGCGTCATGTCAGCGGCACTCAGCTGCGCTACTGGGCCACAAGCCTGATGCCCCTGGCTAAGGAGATGGGGCAGGCTGCTGCTGCGGCAAGCCAGAAGGGCAACAAGGTGGGCTGCCTTTGGCTTTAGGCAGCTGCTGTATGGCTGCTAGGGTAGAATGTTGGCTGCTTCTACGTAGTTGCGCAGCACCAGCAGGTGCAGTGCCCCATACTTGCAAACGCTAGTACTGCGGGAGTTTGCAGTAGTGTTTATTGGGCGACAGTGACTGCCACCTGCAGACTGCCTCAACTGAATGATTCATGGTGCAACATTCTCTGGTTGGACTGGTTGTTGAACACATGAATGGCATAAAGCAGGTACATAATGTCGATGTGATGATGACAGGGTTGTGTTGCCTGTTAACCTGCAGGGCTTGGCTGGCGCCTGTCACGCCCTGGAGGTTCAGCTGTGGAGCTGCCTGCAGGCTTTCGCCAACTGGCCCACAGATGCTGCCGAGGTGTACCCAGGTACGACATCAGAATGTCTGCACGGCGTCAGCTTCGCACCCCATATGTGTACAGGACGGTGCGGCTGCATTTATTCCCTGAGCTGTGTGTGCCCTTTGTTGTGTTTTGCCCATGTGCATCTGCTGCATGACAAGCACCGTTGATGTCCCGCATGCTCCAAAGCTGCCGCCAATGCCTTGCTGCTCCTTGCTATCGGCTGCTGCTTCTTTTCATGGCCGCTTCTTACTGAGGCTGCTGCTTGCTATATGCCTTGCAACACATCCCTCTGCTGCTGCCTTCCACCTTTGCATCTGCCTTGACATGTTTGACCTTTCTGCTGACTCTGCAGGTGTCGTGCGTGAGTTGGCCGCTGCTTTCCATGTCAGGGAGGACCTCCGCAGCATCATCAGCAGCGCCCTGGTCAAGCTCTGCAAGCAGGCCCGCAGCGTAGCTCTCGCCGCCCTAAACCCCGACAGCGCCCCACACATGACCCTCGCCCAGCTAAACCTCGGCAGCCGCCAGGGTTTAGCCGCTGCTGCAGCCGCCTCGGCCGCAGCTGTCTCAACCCAGACTTTGGATGGTATCCGGGAGCTGGGGCTCGTATCAGCGGCAGCTGCGGCAGTCCCACATGTCGAGGCAGCAGCAGATGAGGAGGAAGGGCAGCAAGACGGCCAGGCGGAAGGGAGTGACGATGAATTCGAGGAGTATGGGGCGGGGTCGGACGGCGGCCGGCAGCAGCAGCGGCGGCAGCGGCAGCAGCAGCAGCAGCAGGATGAGGGGCCGGATGGAGCTAGCCATGCTCCGGAGGGGTTCACTGCTGCTGTGGCGCTGGCGCAGCTGCAAGCGCTGCGGGGGTTCAGCAAGGAGTGGATGACGCTGCTGTGCCGCGTGTACATTGACGTGAGTGCCTCTCGCAGCTTCTGTTGTGCCTGCTGTGTGGGAAGGGGCGGTTTTGGGCAAATAGCATACACCCAAACCTGGAATTGAGCTGCTCAATTTTGTCGTGCGGCATCTGATGATCATGCATTTTGCCCTGTGCACTACTGTCGCCTGCCATCCAGCTTGATCCTCTGCTGCGTCCTGATCATGCTGGATGCCGCTTCATGTCAAGTTGACACTGTATCTGAGGTGTGTTTGAGTTGACCGGTTGTGGTGTGCACTGCTGCACTGCTGCTGTGCTGCTTGCAGGTTGAGCCTGAGCTGAGGGGCCCAGTGGGTGATGCGCTGGCTGCCTATGCCAGCATCAGTGACAAGCAGCTGCTCAGCAGCCTCTACAGGGTCACACTGCAGAAGTACCAGAAGGTAGGCCCTCGTTGAACCCCTCGCTCGCAGCAGGGTGCACAGCGCTGCCGCACCGGGTTCCCTCAATGTAGCTGCAATTGTAAGCAGCTCTCTTGCATGCACAGCATATTTGTTGATCAGGGATTATCAGCATCTGCGTTCCCAAAATTGTAACCCTGATCCAGTACAGCAGTAGTAGTAATGCTCCACATGCCACAATGTCTGAAGTATATTTCTTCATAAGGTGCAAATTACACCACTCCCTGGGTCCCACCCACACTTCAGGATGCATTTGTGGTATGTGCACAGCCATGGTTCAAACCGGTATGTCTGCATGTGCTGCTGCAGGTGGTGCAGGATGCTTCGTCTGATGGTCCTGCAGAGAACCCCCTGCTGGAGGGAGGCAGCACACCTGAGGAGCGGCAGGCCTCGTTCCTGGAGCTGGCTCTGTGCCTTGCTGCAGGACTGCCTGATGCAGCATTGGACCCCCTCTTTGTGGTGAGCAGTACAATACAATACAGTCATCCAGCAAAAGTTACGGGGCAGTTAGGACTGTGCAGTCGTCACGCAGGAAGGGCTCTGCGCGACTGTGGATCAGGAGCATCTGGTTGGGGGGCAGCTTCACTGCCGTACTGGTATTGAGAGTAGCAGTGGCCCAACCAGGAGCGCTTACTCGTCACTGCCTTGCATACTAAGTGATCAGCCACAGTGTTATCGACCCAACAACAGACCATGTGGACTTGAGTGCTGAACCTGTGTCGCTGCCATGCATGCATTCCATTGCCCACAGGTGTGCCAGCAGCACGTGCTGGGTGGGTCCTCCCTCCTGCAGAAGCGCTCCTACCGTGTGCTGGCATACCTTGCTGGTGCCCGGCCTGATTGGCTGAAGGCACACCTGCAGCAGATGCTGGAGCTTATGCTGCTGGCTTCTGCTGTTGCTCTGTCACCCGCCAAACGCTACAGGCTGAGGTACGCAGGGGATTGGGGTCTGGCTAGCCCAGCGGCTGCTGTTTGATTTCCTGGGTTGGGGCTGCAGTAGTTATGGGCTTGTGTCATGTTGAAAGGGTGAAAATTATTGGCTGTGGCCATCTGCGCAGGATTGTTTGTTTGTGCCTGCCAAGTATACAGCCTTGACAACTTGGTGAGCGCCAGCAGCTCAGTCTCAATGTTGTCTATGCAATCGGTACTGCCACAATGTACACATACCTGACACAGAGACATACTGAGCCTTTCCTTGGGTGTGGATCCTTTCTGTGCACAGGTGCTTGCGGCCCATCATCTTGCTGCTGGACACCACACCTTGCCCAGCCCTGTCCGGCCTAGTGGATGCAACCACAGGGGCGGAGAAGGTGCCTGGAGGTGAAGCCCTAGCAGCAGCAGATGATGAGAGTGACGCTGAACTGAAGTCTGAGCAACGGCGGGTGATTCTGGCTCAGACCCTGGTTGGGGAGCTTGTGCTGGCGACCAAGGAGGTGGGCGGCTGTTTCTTGCGATGGAGTGACATGTCATGATAACGATAGTCCATCGGGCGCAGTTTAGAGACTGTTACAGCGAATACCCTGCATGCTTGCTGTTCACTGCTGCGCACACAGCGCGGTCTACGGCACACTGTAGAGTTGGTGGCAGTGAAGAACTGTGTGTGCCACTCAAGACGCGACGGCAGCCTGTGTGTTGGCACCTGAATTGCAAGCAAGCCAAGCACTAGCTGTCATCACCAGTCAAGATGATGACAGGATAGTTCTGTGTGTTCATCCCTCCCAGGTCAACAAGAAGACCCGTACCTCTGCCTACCAGTTGCTCGTTGACGTTGCTCACGAGCTGGACGATGCACGGCCCCTCAAAGTCAGCGGCGGTGCTGCAGACAGCGGCGATGAGATGGACTATGATGGCCAGGAGTTGTCGGGCGGCCTGATTGACTTTGTGAATGCTGTCATGGCGGGCCTGGTTGGTGCATCACCTCACATGCAGGTGAGCTGTGCTGGCATCTGCATCTGCGGGTCTCAATTTGGAGCTGGTGGGTGTCCAGTTACGCTGCAGGGCTTATGGCACAGTCCCTGCAGGCGCGGCAAAAGGCTGGAGAGTTGTATGGCACTGTGTACTCACCTATGCGCCTTCGTCTGGACCTGCCTGCATTGCTCTGCTATTGGCTCACAAATATTCCCTGTGTTGCTGTGTGTTGTGTGCAGTCTGCTGCTGTGCTGGGCCTGTCGCGGCTGGTGTTCGAGTTTGCTGGGCAGCTGGAGGGCGTGGTGGGCCGGCTGCTGCCTGCGGTGCTGCTGCTGCTGCGCAGCCACAGCAGAGAGGTCATCAAGGCAGTGCTGGGATTCATCAAGGTCAGTGGTGATGCTCGTATCCTTGGCGTGTAGACAGCTTGTGTTTGGCAGCCAGGATGCGCTGCTGCTCGAAGATCAAGTGCACAAGCTGCTGTTTTGTTGACTACTGTCATCTTCACCATCCATCACAAGGGCATTGGTATTCTTGTTGTTGTGAGTGCATGGAAGGTCTGACGCAGTCTGCACTGTCTGCTGTTTGTTGCGTTGTCCTGTTCCTGCAGGTGTGTGCCATGCGCATGCCAGTGGACATGCTGCTGCAGTGGCTGCCCAAGATGATGGAGGGCATGCTGATCTGGTCTGATGACAGCAAGAACAAGTTCAGGCTCAAGGTGGGTGCCTTCTGTTGGGGCGTGACAGTCACGTTTCTGCGCTTGCGCTTTGAACTGCTGGTGGTATGCAAAAGGCGGTCATGCCATGCCCGCGGCGGGCCAGTGCCACAGTCAACAGGCGAAGTCTTATGTGCAGCTTATGCTGCAACCACAGGATCCGGTATCTGCAATGTGTGCCGCACAAGTTGCTGGTTCCTCACAGGGTGTCCATCGAGCTGTCTGAACCGTATGGCAACAGCAGTAACAGTTTTGAATGCTATCTGTGTACACCTATCTTTGCGTGTGTGCAGATCCGTGTGATCATTGAGCGCCTGGTGAGGCGCTGTGGAGTGGAGCCTGTTGCTGCCGCATGTCCCTCTGATGATGTCAAGCTCATGACACACATCCGCAAGCAGCAGGCCAGGAAGGAGCGTCGCAGGGCAGGCAGCGAGGCTGGCAGCCAGGTGTGTGTCACGGTGTGACTTTACGTGCCCACGACCACCTGTCAAGCCCCGCATGCACTGCTCTGAGGCTGGTGTTTGCCTGTACATGCATGATGAGTTGGGCGAAGGTTGCAAGTTGCGGCTGCCGGCATATCGTCCTTGACAAGGAAGATATGGTGTTGCCTGTCAGGGCGGCAACGCCTGGGGTCAGCAGGTTCCGCATGCTGTTGTGTCAGTCATGGCAACAGCACATGCCCGCAGACAGTCATGCTTTGTGTTGGATGTTGGACTTCGTCCTACTTCAGCAGCACAACATCTGTCAGAATCATGTCAAGGGCGTAGCATTGATATGCGGTTTTGTTTGGTGTGTGTTGTCTGTGTTGCCCCTGCAGGCCGATGAAGCAGAGTTTGACCGCCGCTCACGCCGCAGCAGCGCCGCTCGTACCGCTCGCGCCAGCGAGTGGGGCCACACAGCCATCTTCAGCGACGAGGCCGGTGAGGCTGACGGCAAAACCCTGGCCGGCCGCAGCACCCGCGGCGGCCGCAGCGTTGCGGGCGCGAGCAGCATCGGCGGCCGCCGCCAGCAGCAGCAGCAGCGCGGTGGGCGGGTGCAGCTGGCATCTGACTCTGCAGACCCTCAGGATCTGTTGGAACCTTCCACTGCTCGGCAGATGGTGAAGCTTGCAGCGGGGACTGGTGCTGCTGGGGCGGGGCGCAGGGGAGACGGAGAGCCGGAGTTCCCTCGTGGGGATGATGGAAGGTACATGATCCGTGAAGAGGATGATTTGAACATGAAGAAGAAGCGGAAGAGGGGCAGGGATGACTTAAGCTTTGGAGATGAGGATGACAGCGATATGGAGGACATGCGGGGCTTTGCAGGGCTGGACGCTGCAGTGCGCAGTGTCGCGAATGCGAAGAGTGTGCGGTTTGCGCCCAGCATTGCGGCTAGCCTGGGGAACAAGAGCCTGGGGCAGCGCAGCAGCGGCAGTAAGCACGGCAAGCCGAGCGGTGGAGCTAGCAGCAGCGGCGGCAAGCAGCACATGGGGGATCGGTACAAGCCGAAGGCTGCTGGTGCCAGCGGGGATGTGAAGGGGAAGGCTGCAGTGGATCCGTATGCGTACTGGCAGTTTGACAGGAAGATGCTCAACAGGCGGCGGGGCAAGCAGGCGGCAGCAGCAAAGGGCCTGGGTGGCATTGTGAGCGGCGCGCAGGCTGGGGCACTCAAGGGTGCTAAGGCGAAGCGCGCTGCTGCCGCATCGAGGGTGAAGAGGGCGAAGCGGTGAAATGATTCCAGTTTGAGTGTGGCTGTTGCTGCCGGGTTGCTGCTGGGGTTGTGAGCTGGCTTGTGAAAGCACAGCAAGGGGTTTTTGTGTGGACGGTCCACTGAGTCACAACAGCCAGCGCACAGCCACTGTTGTTGGCTGCTTGGGTCAAGGGCCACAGTTGGTTTTTGTGTACGGCAACGGTTGGCGCATGGTAGTTGCCCTTTCATGGTCCGCTGTGCGATCCAGGGTGCAGGACTTTGTATGGCATGTTTGACTTCCAAATTTGCAGTGCAACGTCGTGCAGATGTTGCATGGGCGCTGCTGGCGGCATCAACGGCCCTATTGCAGGATAAGCCTTCAACTCCAGCAGCAGTCCAGCAGCACACTGTGCATGCATGTTGTGTCAGATGTTGAGTCAACATGACAGCATCGTCTGCCTGTTTTTGATTTGAAGCCTCCAAAGCTTGGTTCGAATGTGAAGTTCAACCCTTTTTGAGTTTCGACTATAGGCTACAACCCACATTGTGTGAACTACCTTGGGATGAGGCCAACTGGCATGATCTTATAAGGCATTGGTTGCCTTGGACAACTTGGGCTGGTTGAATATTCTTTATCAAAGAGATGCACTTGGCAGACCCTCCCTGACAGCCTTAGCCCTGCTAGAATCTAAACTGAGGTACTGACTGCATCAGCATCATACAAGGCATCATACACAGGCAGCCAACCAACCTACAAAATCCAACAAGCACTCTCTCGTTTTACAAGTACACACAACGGGCCGGAACCTCAAGGGCACAACACGCAGCACACAACTGCGACACCCTCAGGACAGTGTCTTGCCAAGCACGGTCCAATATAAAAAAGAAAGAAAGAATGCGATACACCCCCTTTGTATCGTCCAATGACAATGGCGATGACAAATAAAGTACAAGTGCTGTGATGCAGCCAGCATCAAACACTGTTCAACCGTCCACACTGCTGCTACTGACTACCTCCCTTGGTTCTGCTGAATGTGTTGGCGCTGCTGGTGCCGCCGCTGCTGCCGCCAACGCCTTGCACACTGGCTTGTGCTGGCGCCATGCCGCACGCTGGCAGGCCCTCCCACAGTAGCGCGCTATGCGGCAGCCAGCACAGATGCAGCTGCGCCCACCCACCAGCTGCGCCTCTGAGGGCCCACACAGGTTCGTGCAGGCTTGGTTGTTGCAGGCATGCGGTATGGCAAAGCAAGCCAGCACCGTGCCAGCTGCCTGCAGCTGCTGCTGTGCAGCCTGCATCATCGCATCTGCTGCACCCTGACCAGACGGCAAAGCAGTGGCAGGTGCAGCAGACTGCAGGTCACTTATGACAGAGTGCATTGCCTCTGCTGCCTCTGACAGCTGCTGCTGCAGGTGTGCTGGCTGGTACCCCAGAGCAGTCAGCTGCTCCTGAGTGTTTGCTACTGCCAGCCACTGCACCACACCTGCCAGGCTGGACTGCAGCTGCTGCATGTGCGTGGCGATTTCCATTTTCCCCACCGACCAGACCATCGGTTTGAGGAAGACAGGAAGTAGCGACTGCACTTGGCCACGGCTCTGCTGCACCAGCACAAGGCAGGCACAGCAGCAGCGCCCCAGCAACACCAGCCACGGCAGCACAGCTGTGCACGTGCTGCTGCTGCTGCTGTTGCCAGGTGGTGAGCCACTGTTAAGGGCAGCCTCTACCATATGACAGACTGCAGCCAATGCTGCTGTCAGGACAACCTCATCATGCTCCCTGATGCTGCTGCCAGCTGCCAACGCTTGTGGAGCCCCAGTCTCGACAAAGGTACTGCTCGTGTACACTTTGAGCAAGGTGCACAGCAGCCCAAACAGCTGCACAGCAGCAGGACTGCTGACATCAGCGGCTGCAGCAATGGGTGCAACCAAGGGGCCGCAGACGACAAACACGGCAGAGGTGCCAGGCTGCTGCTGCAAGTCCACCAACAAGCTGGCAACAGCCCTTAACATGTTGGTGGTTGCCTCGTCCGCACTGTTGGTCACAGTACTGCTACCAGCTCTGTTCTGCTGCGCTCCGCCAGGGCTTTGCCCTCCGCCTGCTTCGCCAGCGGCAGGAGGTGCAGTACTGCCACCAGCAGAAGGTGCTGCGGGAGTTGCTGGCACTGCTGCTGCTGATGGTGGCGATGCTGTTACTAGTGTGCGCACACAGTCCTGCAACGCCCTGCAGCACTGCGCAAGCAGCGGCAAGACCTCCCCCCGGTTGCTGTGCTGGCCTAGGCCCTCTGGCTCAGCTGCTGCTGCGGCTGCAGTTATCACACCTGCTAGCACTGTCACAACATAGCAGCATGACTGCTTGAGGACACTTGCACTGCTGCTGTCGCCACCTCGGTTGCTGCTGCTGCCGCCGCTGCTTGTGCTGGACTCCCCACTGTCTGTCAAGCCGCGGTGCAAGCTCAGCAGCTTCTCAAGCACTGCAGCACCCAACTGCCCAACAGCCAGATTGGCAGCCTTGAGCTGCGCCCAGCCCTTGACTGCGGCTGGCTCTGCAGCAGGACCCTGCCCCTGCTGCTGGAGGTGTTGCTGCTGCAGTAGCATCTGCCCTTCCCCGCATGCACCGCTTGCCAAATCACACACGAAACTGCAGTCTTCCCGCCCCCTCAGGAGGGCATCAGAGGGCGTGCTGGACACCCACTGTAGGCTGACGGCTGCCAGTGACACGTGCAGGGCTGCTATCTGCGGGTGGTGGATACGAGCAATGGCTGCCAGCAGCTGGGCGTAGTCCTTCAGCGCCAGCATCATGTGGTCAGCCACCCAATCTGCTGGTTTGTCCTCCTCAGCTGATAGGCGTAGCGTTGCCATCCACAGCCCCACCTCCCTGCTGCACCCCAGCTGCTCCAGCATGCTGCTGTATGCTGCTGGCATGCTGAGAGCCAGGGCAGCGGGCAGCCACTGCTCCCCTGAAACACTGCTGCTAGGCGTTTGCTGGCTGTGCCAGTGGCTGCTGGCGGGACTGCTGCATTGTCCTGATGACCTGGTGCTGCTGCTGCTGGTTCTGGTGCTTGTGGTTGTGCTGCTGCCCGCCATTGTGTTGGTGGCCGGGGCTTGCAGAAACTGCACCAGCATTGGCACCAGTGCGTTCAAGCAGACGCACCGCAATGTTGCCTCGGCTTGCAGCACATCCCGCGCCACGCCTTGCAGGCTGCTGCCGCTGTCGCTGCTGCTGCTGGCAGCCTCCTGCTCGTCCCAAAGACCCTCCAACGGGCAGCAACTGCGCCACTGAGTGCTGCATTGGATGACATACGTAACAACGCTTCCATCCATTCCTGCCGCTCCCCCTGTGCCACAGCCTTGCTGAGGAACTGCAGGCTGGCCAAGGCCAGCTGCATGGCTGGCACAATGCAGCGCTGCCCCGCCTCATGGTCTGTGAGGAAGGATGGCTGCAGCCGCTGTAAACCTTCCCACAGGTCGAACGCGTACAGCGTGTTTGGGAACACGCCTGCGCTGTCAACTTGACCAGCACATTGGATGTGCTGGTCCCTTGACACCTGCATACGGGAGGCCTGGAGGCTCAATGCGTCTGGAAGGTGCTGCAGCAAGCCTGACTGCTCAAGCTGCTCCCAAAACAAGGGAGTTAGCCTGCTGCCGCTGCTGCTGCCGCCGCTGCCGGCTGGTGGTGGTGGCAGGGTGTTAGCTGCGCGTTTCACCAGCAGTGACGCAACAGACTGCGCTGCCAAGATTTCTGCGTACTTGCGTGTCGCCATCAGCTCGCTGCATGAAGCAAGTACCAGATTCGGAACCTGCAGGAGGGCACCCAGCGCAACATACACGTCGGTTGTGCACAGCGTGCAGCACAGGACAGTGTCAACTGTTTGGCGAAGAACCTGCCCCTCTGTGTCTGCCGAACACACAATGAGCTGCAGAGGGTATTTGAACAGGTGTTGCTGCTGTCACAACGTGCCACAACATCGTACAAACTACACCATACACAGCAAGGGGCTGGCAGCTTCTGACATACGGTACATGTTGTTGACAGCTTCCTCACCTTCTTTTTCAGCAGCTGCTTCCATGTGCTGACAGGAGAAGCCAGCTCTTGCATCAGAACTTCAGCGCTCCTGTTGATACCTGCTCTGAAGCCATTGCTCAGTTGGTCCGGATGTGCAGCTGTGTTTGCTTTGACATCGGCTAGCAAGGTGAGGACGTCATCCCACTCCTTGCAAGCCTGGGCTGTGCTGAGCATTGTGCAGGATGAAAGGTGACCTGTAGAGGCAGTTGGGAAAGAATTACTTGGAGCGTGCCACATCAGGACCAGGGTGTGCTTGAACACTGCCCTGTTGCGTCTGCTGTATGCTACAGCCTGTCACAGTCTGTGGGCAGCGATGTGTCGCCTACACTGACCACCACTGATTCTGGTTGGACAACCACTGCAATACTCGCTTCAAGCAGACGTAGTGAGTCGGCTGACTGCAGCATCAACTCACCTTGGACTGGTACTTGAGTTACCACGGCACGCGGCTTCGTATAAAACTTTCGTGTTTGGATAAAAGACTTGACCAGGCCTACACTGAGCACCGGCTGTGGGATAAGCCTGGGCGGGTTAGTAATACACCAATTAGTCACACTCTATCATCCATGTCCGGTAGGTGCTTTGGTCAAGCTCAATGATGTGCAATATCAGTCGGCAGCTTTCTGCACACTCAGTTGTTGGCACGAACGTTGGTTGGGGTACAACGTCAGTTCTGCTGCCAGCCTGGCCCCATGATCATCAAGGAGTCAGATGTTCGCCAGGTGCGTTGTATGTATGGCAGCATCAGCAACTAGATTTGGAGGCAATGTTTTTAGCCACTCTGCCGGGAACCTTGGCAGCGGTGTCGGCCATGCAGTCTGTTGTGGCTGATGTTCTTTTCTGGTTGCCCTGGCGCAGGCTATCACTGTGGCCCTTACAGCCAGCATGGCAGTGCCACAGGCGTCGTGGAGCAGGGAGTTCGTTGAGGAATCCATTCTAGCTGATCTGACAGCAGCAGAGGAGGCCGGCACCAGCACCACCACCAGCACCGGCACCAGCATGGCAAGTGATGCTGCCAACAACAGCACCAGCACTGGCCCGGCACCTGAGCTTTCCAACTCAGATGCAGGAGATATGATGGCATTATCACCGGCTGTGCTGGACCTTGTAGAGCAGTATCAGCAAACTGCAGCAGATGCCCATCCAAGCAGCAGTGAGTCAGCGCACCAGCCTGGCAAGGCAAGCAGCACTCGTGGCAGTAAGAAAAGCAGAGCAGGGACAGGTGCAGCAGTGGCAGTGCAGGAACCAGCACGCAGTACTCCTGTGGAGATACAAGCTGCCACAGAGAAGCTGCAGGCAATGTTTGGGCAGCTTTTACAAGACAACTATCTGCAGGTGGGTACACCTAGTCTGCAGCTGCTGCCGCATGTGTCCTCATACACTGATACTATCTGACACAGCACTGCCTAGGCAATCTGCGGTCTCTTGCAATTTTGCTTTGTACGGTTGCAATTGTCCTGCACCTTCGCTTTGCATGCTAAGGATGCAGCTTGCAAGCAGTGCTGGTGGTGACGGGGCAGTGTGGTGGTGATGGAAGGCCTGTTGGGCCGCACTGGCATATGCAGGTCATCATATGCAGTTTCCAAGTTGTGCTGCTTATGACACCCGGCACTGTGCCTGTGACTGCCTCATCCCAGGTTGAAGATGCTGATGTGGCAGTCTTCTCCCTGAAGCTGCTGCAGGAGCTGTCATGTGTTGTGGAGGCCGCAGTGTCGGCCCAGCAGGATGATACGGAGGGGCTGTGCCAGCTGTGTGAGCGTGAGATGCCATTGACGAAACATCATCTCATACCAAGGTGTGCAGGGAGCCAACATCGTCCCCGTGCTGCTTAGATCGCCACCATGGGCGCTTGGCCGGGCCGACGCAGGGGTTGGGAGTGCGTCAGTATGACTATGTATTGTGACAAGTGTGTTGATGTATGGCCTGGCATATAGCCAGGCACTACTTCTTGGTTTCATTGCTGCTAAGATGCACATCGTGTACACCATGATGGTCGGCAGAGTGCATGTGGTGTGCGTGTTGCCAGCACAAGTGACTTGTAGACCATTGCAAGGCACATGTATGTGCTTGGCTGTTGCTGTGCTTGCCCTGCAGGGACGTGCACAAGGACTTCAAGAAACATGGCTTTGGCTTCACTGAGCTGCAGTCTGGTGTGATGGTGTGCCGGCCGTGCCACAGTGCGATACACAGGTCGGTGTTGACATGCTGTTGACTTTGATTGCTGTGTCAGCATCCCCTTCCTCTGCTTGCTGCAAGCAGCAAAGTTGGCTGAGCTGCAGGCTCTGTTCGAGTGTGGTGGGCGCGCCACACTGCATGTGCAGGTTGGTGTGGCGCTGATGGTAACGATGCATTGCACCACAGTTGGTTCGCAAGGTGATGGTTGTCATACTGTTCATGCGCAAAGCTTGTACGGCTCAGACCAAGTGTGCAGTGGGTCCAGCCCGCTGTCACACAACAAGTGTTCTCAATCAAGAAGAAGCTGCTTGCTTTGTTTTGCAATCATGCAGGGCAGTGCCAGACAACAAGGAGTTGGGACTGCATTTCAGGACACTGGAGGCTCTCAGACAGGTAAGCTGGCGGCCCTGGTCCACATCGAGTCAGCACTGCATGTGACTGGGTCCGTCCAAGCTCCATCAGCAGGCTTGCATCATGCCAGCATGCCATTGCTCGTCAGTGACAGCTTGGCGGCATTGGGTATGTCCGAGCCCTGCGCACAACATTGTCATTTCTCACAGTTGCATAGTGTCATAGCAATGCGCAGAAGCGGCAGCGCACAGTCCTGTTACGTTAGCCACAAGAGGGTGCGACAGCAGATGCTGTCTGACCACATTCTGCTGCCGTGTTCACCTGCAGCACAAGGAGATTGCCAGTTTCTCTGTGTGGGCCAGGCGACAGCGGGTCACCAGCAAGGCAGATGTTGGCTCAGCACATTTCAAGTACAGGCGCTGATCGGTGTCCCTATCTGCGGAACCTGCAGCAACCAGCTTGAGGGACCCCGGCGGCTGCCAGTTGGAGACGCTACACCGGCTGGGTACATGTGACAGCTGCAGCAAGGAAGTGTAGCTGCAGCAGGTGGGCCATGTTGTGCTTTTGGTGGGCTTTGGCTGAGTT
Organism: Desmodesmus armatus; assembly: GCA_007449985.2. NCBI lineage: Eukaryota > Viridiplantae > Chlorophyta > Chlorophyceae > Sphaeropleales > Scenedesmaceae > Desmodesmus > Desmodesmus armatus. Next base: position 296,706 of record VIIQ02000679.1, read on the forward strand.
TTTGCTTATGCGGTGACCAGGATGGCGGGTCCGGCTATCTGAGCACACACAGTACTTCAACACAAAAAGTACGTTGATGATAAAGCATAGAAGGCCGCCGCATAGTTGCGAGAGAGGACCTGATCACAATCATGAGCTCAGCTCACCAACAACACTCAATATAATTGTGGATGTCATGTGTGCATCAGCAGCGCTGCTTGCTTGTGCCCGGCTTCTTTCCCACTGGACACTGGCAGCTGGCAGGACACAGTCAGCACAGGGCTGATGGGGGGTTCACAAGTTGAAGCGTTGGAAGCCGTGCAACCTCAAAATATGTTTCAAGTATCTCGAAACACGTAAATACACGTAAAAACACATAGGCAAACGTTTGCCAAACCTGTGCATTGGACAGGGTGGGACCTGTGGGTGGGTGCTTTCGCCGATCAGTCATCTGTCCTACAGATCATGGATGGCAGTCAGCTCAGACAACGATGGTTGCTGGTGTCGCGCAAAAAGTCCCCACAATACCATCAGCCAGCAAGAGCAAGTTGTCACTCTTTTGCTCAAACAGAGCCAAGCGTTCCCATGTGCACAGTGGTCAGTACTGACCACTAGTGATCTCTGTCAGAGTCTGGAGTGTTCTGCCATCTCAGTGATACAAGATACTTGTATCAATGAATGGTTGACATGAGCTCTTGAGCTTGCAACATTGATTGATCAATGTACTGCTGAGTACTGTGTACCCTGTTGAACCTGTAGAACTACTACCCTGGTTGCCAATTGGCAGAAGCACATGCTGGGCACATGCTGGGCAGAGGCAGCACAGCTGTGGAATGGCTAGCAAATCATACGCTTACATGTAAAAACCCCAAACAAGCACGGTATACCAGCACAGGACCTCTTGGCAGAAGCGATTTCTGATGGCTGACATACATGGTAATCAGGTAACGAGTTATGGTGTGACAACATCAACGCCCGCCCCAAAAAAGAAACCGTCTGTTGCTTTGACATCCCTCTAACCATTGCTTGCAGGATTAGAGCCATCCGGTGCCTGCATGAGAGTCTCAGTGCAGATATGCACAGAAACGTCGTGACAACTTTGTTAGACCACAGAGACCAGGGAGCCTAATAAAACAGATCATTTGGGGAACCATTCGTTCTTAAGCGTGTTGACGTCCCATCCAGTCAAACAAAAGCAAAGTTCCGCGACAAACGAACGCGTTCTCAAGGAGAACTTCTCCTTGCGCCGAGCTCAGGCATCTTCAAAACAGTTGCCAGATGTGGGTGTTTGGGAGTTTGAGCGTCCTTGTTGTGTTGACAGTACTCAGTACTGTCTCCGGTTATGGCCCGAATTCCTGCAGAAGCCATGATCATTACACCTGGACGGCTTCACACGGAGAGGAGCTAGACTCAGTTGCTATGTTGGTAAGGAAACTGCAGATTCCTCGATCGAGGGGGTTGACGACGGTTGGGTGATGGTGGTTCACTCCACTTTTGGTGGTCATGGGGTTAGGGTTTAGCAGGAAGAATCAGCACACATTGTGGGTTTGCTGAGGCCTTTTGTCATGTATGAAGCATGCCACAGCACTTCCTCCTTGCACAGCAGCAGTATCGCACTATGTCATGCAGCGGTTACACACTGTGGATTGCAAGGCATGTGATCAAGGCATGCATGACACACAGGCACAACTGTGCTGCCATGTGTGCGACGCAGGCAATGCCTACAGCCTATGTCACGTACGGATGGCGCAAGTACCAAAGTGGGCGCTGCTCCTACAAAGGCCACCCAGCACCTTGCCCCGACAGTGATGACTACCATGAGTACTACAACCGCCAGCCAGAAGACAACCACCACCGGCGTGATGACTACAACCGGCATCACCAGCGCAGAGACGAGTACGATCGCAAGGGTTCTGATGACTACTATCGTGACAGTCGTGGTGACTACCACAAGCATGACCACTTCAGAGAGTACCCCCACGGAAAGGAGCAGCAGGACGAGCTTTTCTTCGATCGCCTGTTTGTTTGTGAGTGGCCTGCGAATGCATACAGCCAGAATCAGATATGCCAGAACCAGATACTGCTAGTACAGTGTGTTTCTTGATGCCGACCATTGCCACAGTTGCCAACACTTGCGCACGCCATTCGTGTATGCCTGCATTACCAGGCCCTAGTGACATGACTGGAATTGCACCTGGTGCCACTTGCCTGGCAGGGCTGTCAAGAATACAACTCTTTGAGGGCTCATTCTCGGCACTTCAAGACATGTCAGAGTTTGTTGCTGCGCCCTCTGTGTTGATGGAAGGCCACAGTGACGTGCAGCAGCAGCTTTTTCTGCATCGCTTCACCCCCAACAATGTCCGCTGACTGCTGCTGCTGCTGCTGCTGCTGCTGCTGCTGCTGCTGCTGCTCATTGCAGACCCCAGACCAGACGGTGCCCTGTGTGACACAGCCCGTGACTGCTGCAGCGGCAAGTGTGATGGAGGACGCTGTAAGTGGCCCAAGTTACCCTGGCCTCACCATCGGGCCCGTGCACTGTATAATTCGTTTGGGGTGCATTCATTGCATTCGAACGCCCCGAGCCCTGGCAGGGCCACTTGTCAGCGTGCACAGCACAAGACATGCTTAGGTCTGCCACCGGCATGTTCGGCCATCCCAGCGCAGCACAGCCTAGCGGGTACGCCCCCGGGGTGCGGCACCCCAGGGTAGTGATGGGGCCCACAACTGACCCTGGCCGGCCCTGCATCGCAGCGACTGACCCCCTTATGCATGGATCCAACCGGCCGCTGTAGCATGCCGGCGCAGGGGGTGGCGTCTGGCGGTTGGGTATGTTTCAGCTGCGGCACAGTTGATGTTCTGCTTGTGCAGGATCACTAAACTGCAAGTGTGTGTAGGTGCTTCAAGTGTGTCAATTGCGCACCATGCTTCTGATGCTGCCCGAGTTGCTGGTGGTGTGTCTGTGTGCACAGGCTGTGCAAGCAACAAGAAGGCACTCACCGAAAGCTGCACCGCCCCCGGCGACTGCTGCAGCAACATCTGTGTTGACGGGAAATGTAAGTTTCAGGCCAGCACTTACAGCAATGCAGCCCTTGATGGCTCCACACATATTGCGATCACATGTCACGTGGGGCTCATGTCTCTGCCTAGGGTGTTTGCCAAACTCAGTGAGCCCAAGTTGGCTGGTTACTGTCGAGCAACTTGATGAGCAATGACCAATCTCTCTTTTGGTGTTTGTGCAGGTGCTGCCCCATGCACACTGCCCACCGGCCCAGGGAGTGGCGAATGCACTGCAGACGCCAACTGCTGTGCAGCTGACACGTGTTACCTCAACGCGGGTGGCTTCCCAAACCCTGAGGCATTCTGTGAGTATGGCTGTGTCACCGCTGAGCAGCTAACATCAACTGCAGCAGCATGTTCACAACTGCCAGCCTACATGGAGTGGATGTGCAAGTTCTTCAGCCACTTGAACGTGAGGACGATGTGTTGCCAGCAGCCAACGTCTACGTTCTTCTTGCGCACACATGTGTGCAAGGAAACAATGAAGCCAAAGCTTGCCTGGTCATGAGTGTTGGCATGTTGTACATATACACATGTGTCCCTCAGTGATAGTCAAGTTGACAGGCCATCTGACTCTGACACTGAACCTGTGTCCAATTCTTACCCCTGTACCTGCACAGGCTGTGCCAGTGGCAAGAAGACTGCGGGCGAAGATTGCAGTAGCCCGAGTGACTGCTGCAGCAGTAACTGTAAAGACAGTGTTTGTAAGTTGCACTTCAGACGCACGTACAGCTGAGCATTGCAGCCCTGCTGTGTGCCAGTGGGACCAATTGTATGCGATGTAGTGCAACAGTGGCATGTGCAGCCCATATTCATACTATGGGTTTTTACTATGGGTTATAGTATAACCCAGACTCTCAGAGTCCGGGACGCATTTATGTATGTGCTCAGCCTGCCAAAGATCCAGTACCTGAGCAACCGCCCTGCATGTCTTTTGTGCAGGTGCTGACACCTGTTCAGATGACACAGGCGTTGGGTCCGGTCAGTGCGTAGATGATGGCAATTGCTGCGGCACCAACCAGTGCTACCCCAACGGCGACAACCTTGGTTTGGGGGCATTCTGTAAGTCACTCACGTGCAGTCTCTTTGGTGCCAATGAGTAGTGGCTAGAGCACTGCGGCAGCAGCACCTCTCTGAGGTCTGCCACTGGGTCGTACAGTACAGCCACCTTCGAGTGTGGTCGCTGACCAGGACTGATGTTGCTTCCTGGTTGTTGCATCACCTGTCAAGCAGCTACTAGAACCATGCAGCATGCAGGAGCTGAAGCTGTGCTGCCCTGCCTGCTGCTGTTGCTCGCCCTGTGGCCTGTGTCAGGCTGCGACCTGTTATTGGACAATGAGGTGTGTACCTCCTCAACCGATTGCTGCGGAGGTTTTTGCAACCCCGCCATTGGGCAAAGCGAATGTGAGTGTCGCAAGTTGTGCAACAGCATACAGCAGGCATGCAAGACACACCAGTGCTGTATGTGTCAGCATGCACAGAGCCTAGCTGCCATACTCAACGCTTCTAGAAGCCGCTGCGCAGCAGGCCTCTTGATGTCCTTGTGACCGCCAGCTTGATGCTGTCATTAGAGCAGGCTTGAGCACTTCTTCTTTGAAAGCAGAAGGTTTGCAGCTCCTCCCTCACGCTTGGCCCCGCTTGCTAGATCAGGTTGCCATCATGATAGTACTGCGTAAACAGCGGGGGTAAATGCCATTGCAATGAGAGTGTGCATGCGTATGTGTTGTGTGCATATTTGCTGCCAACAGGTGCTGGGCAGGCGTGCTTCTCTGGCAACACCCGGGTGCGTATCCGGGAGCAAGCGGAGCCTGTCACCATGCGCGAGCTCCAAACTGGCCAGCACGTTTTGTGCCTTGACACCAATGAAGACCTGAGGATCCCCACCACGCCCTCGTGGTGTGAGGTCAAGAACTGGATCCATGCCCAGCAGGTGACCTTCATGGAGTGAACAATCAAATCTGAGCTCGATTTTTGACACCCATATTGTACTACACTAGTAGGTGGGCTAAGCCCCGGGCTTCAGTGAACAGACAATGCCCAGCAGACGCCCCCAACTTTGCAAGCAACCTGCAGTCAACAACAGTTGATGAGCCCCTTCAATAGTGGGTTCGACTCATGGATTGGCCGTTGCTGTGTGCTGGGCAACTTTGATTTGGGACATGTCAACATTATGTTTGCCGATGTGAGTGTGGCCGGGCTTGAACCTGCTGGTTGCCAATCAGTGTAATCAACGTTTTTGCAGGTGAACTTCACTCAGGTCCGCTTCAGGTTCAGCAGGCCAGGTGGCAGGGGCGAGGACAGCCTGACAGTGTCGCCTACCCACCTCTTCATGAAGCTGACGGGGGCTGCTGTCAAGGCAGGCGACACTGCAACAAGCGTGGACATGTGTGAGTTCCGAGTGCCAGATTTGTGTGGTCACAGCCGCTGTCGCGGCAAATCCTGGCATCATAAGTGGACCAATTGCTGCAGTGGCTGCCACTGCAGCAGTAGCCAGCAGATGGCATCGGCTAGGAGCATCTAAGACACAGTGTGGCATGCGGTAATATCTGCACGCACAGGACAGCAGCAGTTGCTGACCGTTATGGCCCTGTCTCATGTCTTTGTGGTGCCGCAGCGCACCAGTCCACACCTCGCATTATGATTGCTTGCTTGCTGTGTCAGCCATCACGACTCTCATCGTACTGAGCGGGCTGCTTGGCGTGCTGTCTGTTTTTGTGCTTTATCTGTGTGTGCCGCAGTTGGCAGATTCGAGCTGAAGCCAGCTCGACTCATCACCGTGGGCGACCTCTTCCCCGTGCTCATCAACCCGGCAAAGCCTGGGGATGGGTTTGTGGTGCTGGCGGTCAGTGCAGTGGAGGGTGTTCGTGATGAAGGGATGTACATGCCATGGATTGAGAAGAGCTTCCTGGTGGCCGAGGATGTTGTGATGCCACTGTGAGTATTTCTTTTTCTTGGACTGCTGTCAAAATTTCGCCAGCTGGGCCAGTTGCAGTACAGCCGGGCTGGGCAGATGGCCAAGGTATGTTTTGAATTGGGTCTTAGGGTTCAGGCTTCAGAGCTTAGGGCGAAACCCCTAACCAGCCTAGGCCCTGGCATGGGAAATATTTAGTCAGGGAGAAAACTCCGCGTCAACTCAGTAAGGGCTGCATGAGGAGCTTAAGAGCTGCTAGTATGCCTTGACAAGCACAGTGTTTCTGATAATCACATGTTCAGCAGGTCACTGCAGCTGTCACAGCATTGACTGCTGTGGTCTGCATTTACCAGGCCCTGTTGAGCAGCGGCTGCTCAATGTGCTGGGTCCGGGATGGGCTCAAGTGAGTCATAAGACTTCCAGCTGATGCTACTGCCATGGCATGACTTTGATTGTGTTGGGTCATGCTGGGGGCTGGCTGTTGCTACACACCGCATGCACTGATATTGGGTGTATGTCCTGCGGCATTTGCAGGAACGTTGACAGCAGGACGAGCGTGTGGGGCCCAGCAGGCCTCGACGGCTTCAAGCAAGCCCACCTCCAGTACCTCAGGGCATGCCTGTTCATGACAAGGTTTCAGCCCAACGGCACTTCAGGGCTGAATGGCAAATGGAACGGTGACCCAAAGTGAGGAACGCCCTGCCTTTTGAATCTGTGCCCGGGTGCTCATGCTAACCGGGTTGCCTTGAAGGCTGTGTCAATCGTGCAGTGTCCTGCACTGCCAGTACTTAGTAATCGCACAATTGACAATCCCTGAGAGTTCTCCGGCATCCAGAAAATGCTGTTTTGCTGGGGCTGGGCATCGCCAAACGCATGCGCACTACGGTTTTGTTGTGAGTGCTCGCACTTGGCAAGTCACTAAGTGACGGTGCATCTGGACCAGCTGACATCATGACTACGCAGTCACCGGCTAATGCAAGGTCACCATCACACAGTAAAGCTATCCAAAACAGCAAACACAGTCCAACCCAGGTCCCAACTGACTTGCCTGTGCTGCTGTGCTGCTTTGGCTTCAGGTGGCCTGGCCTTGAGACGATCCGCAACGCTCTGGCACCTTACCGTGCAGCTGGCAAGACCCTGAACTTCACGGTCATGCAGGAGTGGTTCCTGCCGCAGTACGAGGAATGGAAAAAGGACGAGGCCAAGGCCATTACCCTGGACCAGACCATCGCCTTCCTGAGTACTGAAAAGCTGTGGATCGAGCCGGCACCTGGACAACGCACAGAGGTGGAAGACATGACCGGCCTTCTCAACAGCCTGTGATATGTTGGTCAACCACAGCTAGCGGCTAGCATGTGTGGCGACTGTGAGGGGTGCACACTGCAGTTCAAGCCCCAGGCTGCTCCTGCTTCGAGTTGTGACTACCCACAAGACGGCAATAGGGCCTGTGTGAGTTGCTCAGTGTTTTAGCACTCTTTCGACATTGGATGTCGACAGAGGGCCGCCCTTGTGGCTGAAGTGCCACCCGGTCCCTGCAGCTTGATCTGTCACTGCGACATTTGACGTGTTACGGTGCAAAGTTGGGTCTGAACATGGTAACTTACTGCGCCACTACATGCGGAGCACTGCATGTGGGTGCTGCTGTCACTTTGCTATGCTACCTAGTAGTTTCAGCTTGCTGCGTGGCCCACTCTGAGCCTGTGCTGAGCATACGTCACTGTAAGCAGTGAAAATACAAGATGCCAAGCGTCCTGCACCATGTGACAGTGTCAAACTGCCAGTGGCCCTGCAGCACACAAGCTGTGCTGCCATCAGCTTGCAGGGCAGCACATGTGCTGTAAAATTTAGCACCCCCTGAGGCGTCCAATCTGCTTTCTCAGTGCGCTGTCTGATGGGTGCTGCCGCAGCAGTAGCACTATGCTGTCAGAGGAGCACTGGTTGTATGACACTAATACACCAGCAGCCTTGAGCCAGCTGCCGACTGTGTGTTCAGGCACACCCTCAACCACTCAACAGCAACAGTAATGGCCAGCAAGCCAGAATGACATCATACACCATCAGCGCCTGACAGATGGAGTCCAACATTCCCTGCACAAGCTGTAACAGTGTGACCTACACCTCTTGCTCACTGAACACTCTGGCTCAAATCACCAGAGTGTACAACAGGTTGCTACCAAGCACCATTTAAATAAACCAGTGAACCACCTTATAAATCACCAGAGTGTACTACAGGTTGCTACCAAGCAACCGCTGTTCTGCAGGTGCGTTCCTTGTGCTTTTGCAGGCAGAGTGTTGCTATTGTTGACATCAGCACAGCTCAGCAGGAGGAACAGCCAGCATGACCCAGCACCAATGATCACAGTGGAGCTTCAAGCATCAGATGCAACATCCAGCCCAGCAGGAGGACAGCAACTGGCCAGGCACCTTCAGGTCACAGTGAGCTAAGGGTTTGGGGGCCCCGAAGCTCGTCTAGCTTCAGCTGCACATGCATATGCATCACTTACTACTTCTTTTCGTTGACAGACACGGCAGCTTCAGCCTCTGCGATCTTATTACAACAGAGTGTACTACAGCAGCGCTATCAGCTAGCTGCACACGCAGCAGCAGTAGTTACGCAGGTCACCTGCACGGTGCTATACCACAGCTTGCGCACAACCGTAACCAGCATACCAAAGACTCACTTTGCGTCCTCAGTGAGGAAGGGGTTCAACATAAGTCTGCCCCACCAAGCTGATCTCAGCCACGGCGGGTTGTGGGCCGCGTCGGCATCAACTTGACGCTGCGCGCAGACCAACACAAAGCAGCAGGCAGGGCGCTACTGTCCCCAAAACTTGAGCTTTGACAGCTGCTTGGCAGCAGCGGCAGCAACCATACTGCCTCTGCCAGCACCAGCCAACCCTGCACTGAACAGCTGGCCTGAGCCTCCAGAAACGCCATCAACCCTTCCGGACCCAGACCTCATTGGAGAGACACAGGCAGACCCCTGAAACACATTGAGGTGCATACTCATGCCCGCTGAGTGATCCGCAATTTTTTCACAAAGCAGTACTGCTAGTCCCAGATAGGAAGTATGGCCGAGAGGTTTAAAGCGTTGGCTTGCTAAGCCATTGTGTTTTTTTTTTAAGCACCGAAGGTTCGAATCCTTCTACTTCCGTATTTTCGGCTAGTGGCACAGGATCAGCGTGGGCTTTCAGCTAATATCTGCGTGGGCCAGTTTGTGCTGTGAAGTGCAATGGTGGGCCAGATTATGTAAGTCCAGTTCGTCAACCCCCACCAACCGTTTTGCGGCAGCTCCATGTCGCCTGGAGCATGAACACTGGGACATTCTCGGCTGCAAGGCGCTTTTAGTGCAAAACAAGGAGCGACAACACACCCACCGGTTGCCATGGGGTGCGTGGCCTCCAAGTCAGGGGAGGTTGCATCTCGCACAGCTTCAACAACTATGAGAATCGAAAAGCTTCTGGCTGATATCCGCATTTCCGCAGAGGGCCAGCGGCAGCATGGTGCAGCAAGCGAGGAGCTAGGCGAACAGCTTGCACTGCTCACGTATCTGAGCGAGCAGGACCTTGCAGGAGACAGACATGTGCCGCATAGGGCCCCATCAAGACAGGACGAGCAGCTCGCCGTTGCTTCACAGCCAGACTTGGCTGAGGAGCTCAGCATGGCCCAGCAGGCATGTACTGCTCTGCAACAGCAGCTGGACGCAGCACAGGGCAATCCAGCAAAGACTACCAAAGAGTTGGAAGCATCCCGCCAGCATGAAGCACAGCTGCAGGAGCAGGTGCTCACGTATCTGCAGCGCGTGTCTCAGCTGGAAGACAGGCTCAGCACAGCACTGGGAATTGCTGCAGTGTCGCGGCAGGAGAATGCTTCTCTGCAGGAACAGCTGAACACTGTGCAACAAAAGGCGGCTGGTCTGCAACAGCAGGTTACAGCTTCACAGCAACAAGTGGCTGACCTGCAGGAGCAGCTGTCAACAGAGTGCTCTAAGGTGGATGACCGTGAGAAGGCCGTAGCTGAGCTGAAAGCGGCGATTGAGAAAGAAAAGAAATGTGCAGTGGCTGCGCTGGACTCAATAGATGCCCTCTTTTTGAAACACATTGAAGAAGGGCAGGAGTTTATGATGTTTGATCTCGGAGTTTCTTCGGAAGCCTAGCTTGAAACATACAGCATGCTAACTGGCAGTACCAGCAGCAGGAGCAACAGCGCCAGCAGCAGCGTGCTGGCGTGACGGGTGACGTGGCAAGGTGTATGGATACGGCAATTACCGTGTGTACACATAGACATACGTATGCCATACGGCTGGTGCACTGCAGTGCCAGAGTAGCACTGAGATCATTTGAGGGTCGGACCCTGCCAGGGTGTGTGGCACACAGTGTGCAAGGTGTGCCTCCCAGAGGTTGCACTGCAACCTCTGGGAGGCACACAGCCAGTACTCTGGCAGAGTACTGGCTGTGACAGTTTGCTTTCAGGCCTTGGGCCAGTAATGTGAGCTGCTGTCACCGGCAGCTGTTCCGCGTCGGGTGCCAACTAAGTGCCACAGTGCCGCTGGTTTTGTGGACTGCTGTGCCACAATATGCAGCGCCCACAGGTTGGCAAAAAGCCTGCTGCTTTTCATGCAGGCCCTCTGTTGGGATGTGGTTGGGTGCACAAAACAACCAGTACTTGGATGTTACACAGAACATCGCCCGTTTGGGGAGCCAACAAAAGGCTCATTGGGCAAAAGCAAAGTCTGTCCCGAGACAAAATGACTAACCACACAAAAAAACCGTCCTTCAACAACCAACGGTCGGCAGTGTTCCCTTGTATCATCAGACTGGTTGTACCCGCACGTGTGGTGGTGTACACTTTTGTCCCCAGGTTGACTGTGTTGACAGGCATATATGCAGCATATTTTGCCACATAGCAAGCCGCTCAGTGAGTGGGACCAGCCTCGCAGCTGCTTCGGCCTTACTGGTAGTAACCAGGCACTCCCTTCCCTAGTCACGGTGTTGAGGCGCAAGGCACAGCTCTCATGTCAGGGGAGATTATCAAAGCTGGACGTGCACCTTTTTGATATTGTGGGCAAGCAAACTCTCACCGTGACGGTCATGTGTCAGACTCTGAGCGGCTCAGGAACAGCAACCATTGGTGTCATGGGTGTCGGGGGCCGGCGCCGTTCATGAGGAGCAGCAAGATACAAGCTTTGGTGCTTGTCCGACAAAACGGTGGCACAAAACGATGTCTCATGTCATAAATACTGCTGGCTGCTGAGACCTGTCATCCGGCATGCACTCAATCAGACTGCCTGCAATGGCAACTGTCTACATGTTGGCTGCACATGTGTTGCAATATGATTCAACGCCACTAGGCCTCAGCAACAACTGCCCATCTCATAGCTACGCAACTGTCACTCTCACTCGGCCATCACCCAGTTGGGTTTGACTTCTTTGACCTGCCAGCAGCAGCAGCAGGGGCAGCGGCGGCAGCAGCAGCAGCAGCAACAAGGACAACAGCGCAGCAAGGGTATGAGTCCAATCACAAAGCAGCTGCCCCCCTACAATGATCAGCAACATTGCTGACACGTCACTAGAAACCATGATATTTTTATCCACTGCTATCTCAGATGACCTGGTTATCTGTACCCGGACTGGTTCACATTCGATAGAGCAATGATTGTGTCAGCTGGCAGGCCCTCTACTACACCCTCGCTGATTTCTTCTTTGCATGACTGGCCTTTGGTTCATGTGCAGACACATCTCCAGCCGCTGCAGAGTGTTAAGGCACCGTGCGTTGGTGTCTCAAGCAGCAGCAGCCTTGCAAGGACTGCAAGCACAAGCAATTCCCTTGTCCCGCCGGTGCTGCTTGCGGGGCGTTGCTGCATGCTGCATTGAGTTCAGCTGTTTGAGCCTATGTTTGGGGGCTGTAGGCCAGTAATGTTCTCACCATGATGGCGATGTTGCTGAAACCTAAGGATCACATGTCCCTATATGAGTTGGGCCGACACTCACGGCCTGATCCTGAAGGCAAAAGCAAGCTGGTGGTAGCCCTCAGCAGGCAGCTTGATGCCTGCTGCTGAAGAGGAGCAGTCCACGTGCATGATGGCACCCTAATGACACACAGTGCGTGGAGGGCTTGGGGTTTAGGCTTTAGGGCGAGGGGGGGGGGCAACACACGCGATGGCATGCAATGTCACTGTCACTTGTACGGGCCATACAAGTCTTGAGGAGCCCACACCTCAAAATTGAGGCTGCTGATTGTAACCATTCATGAGCCCTTGGCTGGCGAGTGCGGAGGCTGCGCAACCTTTTCCCCAATGCATGTACTGTACTGAAACGTACGGCAGTCTTGCACTGGGCAACTTGTGTGCTTTGCTGCATTCACCTGCACTGCAGATAGATAATCTATATTCTGAAGTTCACAATAACATCATCATCATGATGGTGGGGCTGTGGTCTCAGCCAGGGTGCCAGTAACAGCAGCGCCGTCTCGCACCTTGATGTCAAACGTGTCGCGCTCTGCGCTCGCGCTCATGGAGCCAGACTGAGCGTTTCTTATCAGGGACTCAACCACCTCTGTCAAGACCTGCGTCAGGTCCTCTCCCTGCATACAGGGCCAGGACAATTATTGAATTCACCTGGCTCGAGCCTGGTGGACATTGCCCTTGTTGTTTTGCGAAAAAGCCCATGTAACATACTGGGTTCGCCGCTGTTTCACAGAGCGCGGGGCAGTGGGGCGGAAGGGGGCTGCGTGTTACCCCCCCCCCCCCCCCCCAGTGATTCTTGACAGCCAGGGCCGCCAGGGTGCTCTCGACCCCTGGTCATTTATTAGCCCAGCCCCTTGCTCAGCTGTTATATGTTGCCATCAGCCTGGTAGCAAACAAACCTCACTTGCGCCCTGTATGTTCATGCTGTAGTATCATGCTGTGCCATGTTGTGCTGCGCCGTGCCCTACTTCCCCGATAGTCATACTATGCGCGGCGCATGAGCACTGCAACTGATGCAGCTAAGCCATACTGTCATACAAGACTTTGTCACCAGCCGCTGCACCTCAGGTGCAGCGCAGCCTCTCATCATGAAACAAAACTGAGATGCAGTACAATTGCATGGCGCCTTGGTGGAGCCTGGGTTGGAAAAAGAGGTGTGGGCGGTAATTTTGCGCGAGTGCGGTAGGTGGTGCAAGTGTTACAGGTGCAGTGCACAGATCAACCTTATTGATACCCTGGGTGCGCAGAGGGTTGATTGTTGGTTCCTCTTGGCTAAGCCATGTGGTGCTGCCACTTGCAACCTGCAAGTGCTCTGTTGCTTAGACACCTTGGAGGGGCCTGAGAGATGCATGCCTGATGCACCTATAGCACATAAGCAGCTATATAGATAGGGCTCAGCATGCACTGACAGCGACCTGTTCTAAGCCACCAAATATTCGGGTGGGAGAATCACTCACCAAATCCCTTGCAGCACGTTCCAGCATGTCCATCACAGATTTCATCTGTGTTTGCAGCTCTGCCTGCAGCTCCTGGACAGCCACCCCAGCTGTGTAAGGGAAGAATGATCCGACAACCATTGCCACGCCACGGGTGTCCCAGAGCCTCTTGCCAAAGTATGCATGGTCCCAGCCCTGCTGGAAGGCGGCTCTCTTGGAGTCAGTTTTGCAGACATGTTGTAGTCTAGTGCCTGTGAAGTAGAGTGCAGCGGCAGCACAACGTTTCATCATATGATGTGCATACAGGTGACCCACAGTGCAGCAACACAAACAGCAACACCAAGACGAGAGACACAGCACTCACAGCATTACTAATAGCTGTGGCACAGCAGCAAGGAAAGTGGTACTAGCACGGTGCCTGCGCCTCGCCCCCCCCCCACCCAAACACACACACTTACGTTGGCAAGTGCGTCGGAGATGAGATCTTGGGCGCTGCCAATGATCTGTTTGCGGATGAAGCCTTGGGGATCAGACACACCAGCCTTTGCAGCATCAATGACTGCCCCCGCCTGGTCCAAAGCAGTGCCAAAATGGTCGACCTTTGGGACAGCTTTTTCCAGTTCCTTCTTCCCTTTTTTTAGGAGGTCACCCGCTGTACCACCTATCCTAATGCTGCTGGCAGGGTGTGCTTCCAACAGCAGCAGGCACAGCAGCAGGCACTCAAAAAGTGCCATGTAAGAATATGGCCCGTGTCCTGCGCAGCAGTGAATGCATGCAAAGATGCAGGCAGGCAGGCAGGCGGGCGGGCGGGCGGGCGGGCGGGCGGGCGGGCGGGCGGGCGGGCGGGCGGGCGGGCGGGCGGGCGGGCGGGCGGGCGGGCGGGCGGGCAGGCAGCTATATGTTGTATGTGTAGAGGTTCAGTGAAACCATCATCGCCACCACCTGGTCCATCATCTGCACTGCATTGATTGCCAAAGAGGCAAACGTGAATGCCACTCTGTGTGCGCAGTGGCCACCACTGCAACAAAAGCTTGACTGTGCCACACACACAGAAGAAGAATAATGGGTTACAAGGACCATCTGCAGGACCTACAAGGGTGGAAACAGACAGCACAGAAAGGAGAGCAGTGTAGTGCTGTGCACTCACAGTCACCCAGAGGTCTACAACCGCCATCGCGACAATCCTGCGAGATGGAAACATGCCATGCGCAGTCTGCTGGCGTGCTGCTGCCAAGCAGTTTGAGCAGTTGATATATCGATATGGCTTATTGGTATGCCGCACAATCAGAGCGACTGGGCTACCACTTCCTGTCGCAACGTTTGCACCGCCTGCTGCGATGCGTGCAGACATCCAGCGTACAAGCAAGCATGAGACATGCAAATTACACGCCGCACATCCAACTCCGAGATGTTCACGTACCTGCCGAGGTCTGCCCAATCCAAGCACCAAAGAAGGTTTCGATTCTTCAGCCTGCGCACAAGCTTTCTTGCCATCAGTCTCGCTCGTTGCGGCACACCAGCGTTGCGACCACCGATGAGATTCTTGCAAGCAAATCCAACTGCTCACCTGCGACTCGTTGTACACTGTCAGAATGTGCTTGGTGCCGTCGTGCAGACATGCGTCCCTCTGCAGGGGGGCAGAACCGTTCTGGTGACCTCAGCTGAGAAGTGTCCATGCAGACTGCATGACGCGCCTTCACCACCACTCCAACATGAACTGTTACTGCACTATGTCATTCCGTGAACGAAAGTGTGCCGGTTTCATTGACCCCATTTTTGGCCCCATTTTGGCCCCATTTTGATAATTGATCAATACAAGGTTGCCTGTGCGTAGTACTGCAGCCGCAGCTGTGGATGCTCTGCTGCCTCTTAGCGAACAGCAGCAGCTGGGCTGCCTTGCAGGTTGCCAGACAGCTGCTCAATGTCAGACACCAGCTGCTTGTACACATCAGCAAGCTCGGGTCGGACCAGCCTGTCTGCTGCTGGGGCTGCGAGGCCAGCAGCAGAGATGCTTGGGAGCCTGCTGGTGAACTCATCGATGGAACCGTCGGAGCGTAGGTGCACGGCACCATCAAATGTGCGCAGCAGCTGCACTGGCAATGCCTCTGTCGAGCTGCTGCCTTTCTTCAGGGCTGGCTTATGCAGCAGGGCGTTGAGGTCTGCCCTGCTTGCATAGCTGCTGATGAAGGTGTCAATCTGAGCAGTGCTGCTCTGCATAGATGCACTCCCCAGCATGGCAGCAATGCTGGCTGTTGGTGTGCCTTCTGCTGCTCATGTCGCAAGGATTGCTGTGTTGCCTGTCACAATTGTGACGAGAGCTCTTTGCAAACAGCTCTGTGTCAACTGGTACGCCGGAGATGCTGCCTTGCGGGCCGCTGCCCGCAAGGCAGCATCTCTGGCAAGGGGTCCTTGATGGAGCTCCACTCTGGCCTTGCCTGCGCGTACGGCAGCCAGCACAGCAGTGGGCGTTTCAAACCAGATGGTCTCAGCAACGGGACTCAAGCAGCAACGCAACAAGCCAGGTGTGCTGGATGGGTTGGCTGGATGGCCTTGCAGCAGCGCAGGACATGCCAGCAGCTGCGTACCAGCTTCAAGGGTGCCGCGGTGATGTCAGACATCTTGTTGCTGCTTTTGGTGGCGTGACACTTGGCCATCGTCAACCGTATGCTGCGAATGGCGAGCGCCTCAGGCAGGGCGTTGAGGTATGTTTGACAGGCGCGGGAAAGAATGAGAACGGAGACATGAATTGTGAAACAGCCGCAGCACAACAAGTGTCACTTTGATTTGAATTGATCCAACTTGATTTGACTTGACCTCGATAAGCACTGCCGTCTGCAGCGCGCACTTCTGCAGCAGAGCAGCAAGGGCATACAGTGGCAATGTTGGTTGGCATGCACAGTGGGCGCGGCTGGCGCAGGTGTAAGACCTTCTGCAAAAGCCGGCGGGTGTACCTGTTGTGAGTCTCGTAGGTCGGAGCCAGTGAGGGAGCGCAGGTGCAGGAGGACCTGGGCTGAGGAGCCTTTGCGCAGCTTGATGTGAGTTAGCCAGTACTGCGCCGTGCTGCTGCTGCTTCTACTGCTGTCACTGGCAGGCTCCTGCTTGAAACTGCAGCTGTCCTCTGGGTCGTCTGAGGCCTCACTGCTGCTGCTGCTGCTGTCTTCTGCTGCGCCTGTCTCCTCCTGCCATTGCTGCAGCAGGAAGAGGGATGGGGCGTAGCTGCTGAGGTCCCGGCTGCTTGGCACCTTCCAAGCAGCTGCTGGCACCTGCGCCTGGAAGTCTGCCTGTGCATGCCGCTTGGGAGCTGCTTTCCACAGCTGGTGGCCTTGCGCAGCGTGTAGTGGTCAGTGGCCAGTTCATGCCCCTGGTACAAGCTGACCCAGGGCTATGTGGGTGAATGCTGCAGAGAAGTAGGTTTGGAAGCTGTGCTGTCCTGACAAGTTCGGTGTGGTTGGGTTGTGCAGTGAAGTGGTGGGCCAGTTATGTAGGCTATGTGGGTGGATGCTGCAGAGAAGTAGATTGGAAGCTGTGATGTCCTGACAAGTTCGGTGTGGTTGTGGTCGGGTTGTGCAGTGAAGTGGTGGGCCAGGTTATGTCACTTCATTTAGTCAGCCTCAACCAACTGTTATGCCGCAGGTCCTATGGCACCTTGAGAACGATACTTTTCCAAAGCATCAACTGCAATGTGCTGTGAGTACATACAAGAACGACAACACACCAAAATCGGTTGCAATGGGGTGCGTGACCTCCAAGTCCGGGGATGTTGCATCTCGCACAGCTGCAGCAACCAAGAGAATTGAACAGCTGCTGGCTGAAATCCGCTTTTCCGCGGAGGGCAGTATGGCGCAGCGGCAGCATGGCGCAGCATTCGTGGAGCTAGGCGCACAGTTGGCACTGCTCAGCGGGCTGCTGAGTGAAGATTGCCCTGCAGGAGAAAAACAGGTGCCAGATGGGGTCACAGCAGGACTGGGTCAGCAGCTCGCCGTTGCTTCACCAGCCTTGGCTGAGC
Organism: Desmodesmus armatus; assembly: GCA_007449985.2. Lineage (NCBI taxonomy): Eukaryota > Viridiplantae > Chlorophyta > Chlorophyceae > Sphaeropleales > Scenedesmaceae > Desmodesmus > Desmodesmus armatus. The sequence goes on from VIIQ02000679.1 coordinate 314,060, forward strand.
AGCTCAGCATGGCCCAGCAGGCATGCGCATGTGCTGCTCTGCAGCAGCAGCTGGACACTGCACAGGGCAATGCAGCAAAGACCATCAAAGAGTTGGCAGCAGCCCACCAGCATGAAGCACAGCTGCAGCAGCAGGTGGAAGGTCTGCACCAGCAGGTGACAGCTTCACAGCAAACGGTTGCAGACCTGCAGGAGCAGCTGTCCAAAGAGCAGTTCAGGGTGGCTGCTTTTGTGCAAGCCGTTGCTGAGCTCAGGACAAACCTGGAGGACGAGTCCACGGCTCGGCAGTCAGCACAGGAGCAGATCAAGCAGCTGAAGGAAGCTCAGAAGCAGCAGGACGACGCCAGCGCAGCCGCAGCTGCAGCCGCAGCTGCAAAGCATGAGGACCTCAGCAGAGAGCTCGCCAAGCAGCGTGACAGCAGCCAGGCAAAGCAGCGGGAGCTGCAAAAGCAGGTTGTGAACCTGCGCAAGCAGCTCAACACATCACAGGACGAGCAGCAGCGGCTACAGCAGCAGGCTGACTCGAAATCACTGCTTCCAATTCTGCTCAAGACCATGACCGTCAAGCAGGTGGCCTGGCACACGTTCCCCTCACAGCATGTTGCTATCAAGGAAGCAGCAACAAGGGAGCTCCGAAAACGTGTCGAGGCAGGTGAACCATTCAGCTGAGGTGCCTGGTAACTGCAAACAGCAGCAACAGCTTGCTGGCTTTCAGGGGCCTCAGGTTGTGTCCGAGCCTGAGGCTGGTTCAGCCGCTGCTGACTGCGCCGGACGATGATCACACACCGTGTGTGACTGGCAGCCATGACAGCTGCATATGCATGCATGCGAATTGTTGGGTATATACCGTACCCAGGCTGGGCCACAGTGTGGACTTGTGTGTGCGCGCAGGGACCGTAAGTTACGTGTCCATAGGCTACTGCATGTTGTGTTGGCCAGCAATGGCCCACAGCAGTGCTGTGCGGGCTGGTGCTTGGCTAGTGCTGAGTCTGTCTAGCCTAGACAGACTCAGCACTAGCAGCTGTCACAGGGTGCCTAGCCTATGACAACGTGTAGTCACAACCCGGGACAATGTTCCAAGCACGTGCTTGTTTGGTGTGATACTGTTAGCCCGGCAAATCGTTGGATGCAGGTGACATGCGGTGGTTGTACAGTTCAAGCCTGGCAGCTACATTCAATTTATGTACGGTATACAGCTTGATGTACGCACATCATGCAGTGGCAGTTCAGTGCTACTGAACCGGCGGCTATGTGGTATGCCACATTGTGGCAACAGAATGCCGGGCCTGCTCCAGGCTGCATTCTGCTAAGCCTGATGAGGTGACTTCGCTGGTCTGCGTATGTGTGATGTGACAAGGTGTATCACCTTCAAGCATTGTGTAGGTTGTACTGCACAGCTAAGTGCAGGATTTGGGGCCAACCGTAAGATGCCGAGTTGGCCAATAGGTTGTCGCACGGGTCCGCTTCTATCAGTGGATGCAGCCACATTATGGAGAGGCCTTGAGTGTCATCTGCTTGGTCACAGGCAAATGCACGGCAAGATGCCGTCTGAGTGGCACAGCAGTGTGGCGACACATGGCTTGAGAGTGGTTGAGGGCTTGACATTGTGGGGACTGAGTGGTCCTGGTTGTAACTGTTTGCGGTAGGGCTAAGAACCGCAAGCAACTGTCGCTGTTGGTGTGAACAGTGGCAGCTGGTGCTGTTGGTTGGTAACTCACCATGCCTGAGGCATTCAGCTCAAGGAAGTGAATTTGCTGTCACCTGGCCACGTCCATCATGCCTGGATGTCCCAGCTGCAGAATGCATTTTGTAGCTGTTGGCACCGTATTATATCAATGGTAGTGGGCACATCCCATACCGTGAACTGAGTGACTCAGTTCAATGATATGCAATGTCTGCATAGCTGCATGCAGCCCTACATGTGGCCCAACACGGTAACACCAGGCAGCATGCTAGCACTCACTGCCTCCAAAACTTCAGCTTTGACAGCTGCTCAGCAGCAGCAGCAGCAGCAACTGTTGTGCCTCTTTCAGCACTTTCTGCCTCTCTAACACTCAGCTGGCCAAAGATTCCCTTATCAACATCAACACTTCCAGCCCCCACAACAGCACCAGCAGACTTCTCAACCCCTGTAGGAGCTGAGGCACCCCCACCAACAAAGCCAACATAACCAACAGCACCAGAACCAGAACCATCAGCAGCAGAAAAGCTGTGTGCTGCAAAGTTCTGCAACAACTCAGTACCTGGCACACCAGCAGCAAAATCCCTCAGCAGGAAATTGCCCAAACTGTCTATGCATGCAATCAGCGGCCCTTGCATAGCCAGTGCCAACACCCCAGGCTCTACACACCCCTCTCCACTACGGGCCTCAGCAAGCTTGCAACCACCTCGCAAGCTTCCCTGCATGCCCACTACTGCTGACCCTGCCTGTCCAAAACCACCACCACTGCTTGCCTCACTAGATGAGTCATCATCATCACTCGATGAGTCATCACCAGACTCATTCAGTGACGCCTCAAAACCACCCCCAGCCTCACCAACAGACCCTGCATCAGAGCTGTTATCCCACTCTGCTGCATCTGCATGATTGTTGCCTGCGGCACCAGGCAGCACCTCTCCACTGCGGATAGCCACTGCCTCTTCAGCTTGGCTGTCGCTCAGCTGGTCTATCAATTGCTGCATGGCCTCATGTGCCCCACCAAAGCTGCAATGGAGAGCCTGGGAGGCTGCTGAGTAGGGGTGGGATGTCGGGTGCAGGTTGATGCCAGAGAGACTGCACACAGCAGCAGCAAGCCAGCAGGCAGCAGCGAAGGCATGTTACGCTCATTGACGGCTCTGCACAGGCCTCAGCACAGCACGGCACTGCACTGTGTGCAGAGCATGTACGCCTTCAAGAAAAGCATCGACACCTTCCACAGATGCACGTGTGTAGAGCAGTCAGCCCGACAAGTTGCTCTCTCCTTCGCCCAAACGGTTCAACCCCTCTAGGGACCCCACCAATTCACACAAACACCCACCACGAAGCCTGCAGCTCCAGTCTGTTGCCAGTGGCCAGGTCCCATACTGCTATGCCTGCCGCCGAGTGCAGCTTCGGGCGGTTGCAAGCCGCAACAAGCTTCACTGAATCCAGCTGCAGGTGCGACACATGCGCCCCATGCGGCATGCTGCCAGAAAGCAGCAGCCGACAGCCGTTGCCGCTGCTGCTGCTGGCAGGGGTGATGCTGGTGCTGTTTGTACTGCTGCTGTGTGCTGCGCGTAGGTCCCAGGCACGTACAGCGTCCCTTGCGCCTGCGGCAATGACTGTACCTCTGACAGCTGCTGTGCTGAGGGCTGCTGAGCGCGGCCAGGAGAGGGTGAGGACGCCGTGTGTTACTGCAGAGCCGACAGAAGGCACGCGCAAGTCCAACACCTGCAGACATGCACCCAGCGTTGTGAGCATCCAGTGGTCGATGTCTCGGCCTCTGTGTGGCGTCACGCCCACAAAAGTAGCTGCATAAAGCACTAGCACAGGGGCGCAGGTCTGGGGCACAAGCAGGAAGGCATGCCAACTGCCACTTGCAGTGCAGGTGTGGACCATGGACACAACCACCAAAGGCATAAGCCTGAAGCCTGACCGCAAACCACTGGCAGCAGGACCTAGAGTAAGCATGCAGTGCTTGTATCCAGCCGACCCATTTACTGGCCCACCTGCAGACTCCTGTCCAGCATCACCACCACACAGCCTGGCATCTCCAGCCCCCCCAGCAGCTGCCTGCAGCTCCCAGGCAGTCGCCACGTGGCAACACAGGACTGCCGGCCCTCACACACATCCCACAGCTTCACGCGACTGTCCCTACTGCCACTCAACAGGCTCCCCCGCTGCCGCCACTGCTGCCGCCATTGCTGCTGCCATTGCTGCTGCCATTGCTGCCACTGCTGACAGCACCCAGTCCTCCAGCTGCGGGTGCTGTGTTATTACCACTGTTATAACAACTGGCATCTGCATTTTGCCAAGCAGGAGGCCACGGCAGCAGGGAGCACACAGCCCCACTGTGACCCCTGAGGGTGCCCAGCAGGGGGTTACGCGCCTGCTGCTGCTTCTGCTGGCCACCCCGCCTCACTGCATGCCGCCTGCCCTCACCAGCGCAGGAGCCACTGCAGCTGCTGCGCGGAGTACCGATAGTAGCAAAGGTAGCAGCAGCAGCTGCTGATGGGGAAGACCGCTGTATGCTGGCGAGGCTCCACAGCTTGATAGTCTTGTCAGCACTGCCACTGACTAAGACAGGGGCGCCTGCACTGCTGCTGCCGCCGCTGCTGCTGCTGGTCATGCCCATGCTGTGCACGCCGTGACCAAGACTCGGCATGCATGCCAGGGCGGTAATGCGGTCTGTGTGTCCTGTCAAAGTGCGGCATGGGCGAATGGGCACACCAGGGCTGCTGCTGCTGCTGTCAGCACTGCCGCCGCCGCTGCCTCTGCTGCTGCTACCGCTGGTTGTGCTGAAGGGAGTCCAAAGCTTGATCGTGGTGTCAACTGAGCCTGTGGCAAACCTGCAGCAGGACAGCAGCATAGAAGATGACAGAAGCAGTATGAGAGATGCATGCACGCCCTACCCACCCCTGTGAAGCCTTCACAGTAGTACTGTGCAGCTGCATGCATCAGCCCTGACACCAATCCAACACTCTTTCCTGTGCAGGACGCAGGCAGCCGAATATTCCGAGGTGTAGGAGATGCCAAATGCAGGGTTTGATAGGGTGCAGACCATACCACGTACAGGAACCAACGACAACGAAGCCAACCCCCCAACTTACCCTGGCAGCAGCCCTCCCGTGGGTACTTCTATCATCACACTGACAGGGCCCGTGCTGTGGTTGTGTGAACTGTCACTGAACCAGTGATCACACCAGGGCTCTGCTGGACCTGCTGCTGCTGTCCCTTCTGCTACCGCTGCTCCCAATGTCACTGTTGCAGCCGTTGCTGCTGGTGCTGCTGCTGCAGGTGAGGTTGAGCGCTGGCCCGCAGTTTGGTCTGTACTGCTGCTGCCTTGTGAGGAGGCAGAGGGCCGGCCCACAAAGGGAGGGTGGAGGTCAGCTTGGGCTGTCCACCTCCAGAAATGCAGGCGGTTGCTGAATGCTGCTGCCACACAGGTGCACCTCTGCCAAGTCAGCACAGGGCTGCTGCTGGTGCTGCTGCTGGTGCTGATATTTTTGGTTGCGACTTGATGTATGCTGTTTGATAGCAGCAGCTGAGCTGAACTGGGGGCTGGGTTGCTGCGAGTGCTGGTGATATTGGCAGTCCAAGGTTGATGGGTTGCCAACTGCATGGGCAAGACAGGTTGCAACGTGTGCAATTGCTTCATCCACAGCCAGCTGCCTCCCTAATGATGTGTTTTATTCAGTTCTATCTGGGGTGCATAAGGTACCTAGCATGAGGTACAAACACATAGCTCTTGCACAAATTCAGAACAACTGGTGGCACTGGTGTATGGAAGTCATGCGGCCCAGCATGCAGCACTGCTTACCCTGCATGAAGCCTTGTGTGCAGCTTGGTACACTCCATACCAGTCTGTGATGCTATCTACACTGCCACTGCTGCTGTCTGCAAACAAGGCAGGCCACCGCTTCTTGGCTAATCCCCTCCAGAGGGCGCTGTTGCTGCTTATGTCATGCTGCAGACCTACAGACGTCATTGACAGACATGCCACTGACACCGGGTCCAAGCAATGACCGACAGCCGCCCAACAATCGTGATTTAGCCTTTCAAACATGGCGCATGCAGCTGCACAGGGGTGGGGTGACGAACAGCAGGCAGCAGGGTGTCAAAGGGTCAGAAAGGCGATGTGCATGTGACAAGGAGCACTGCTGGAGGGTCCATGCTGTTGAGAAAGCGTTCAGAATGACAAAACGAACTACTGGGCATCACCTGAATCAGTCATATGACATGCATGTCGGTTGCAGCTTGAACCCACATGACAGCCTGACAATGCGGCTTTGACAAGAGAGACACAACTGTGGGTGCAGTCACGTCAGTCAGGTTTTATGTTATCTTGCAAATAACCAATCTGGTGTATCGGACTCTGGATTGAAGGGGCAATGGTCTGCTGCTGTGTGCTGTGCACCCAGCATGAGTGCAGCAGCAGTGCCCGACACTCGGATTGACAGCTATCGTGCCATCCATATCTATGGCACCAAAAGCCGGGTGTATGTCGTCGGGCATGACAGTGGCCAGTGTCGAGTGCTCAAGTTCAGGAGGCAGGATGGGCCTCGTCTGGATGCCGTAGTCGATCCAATCTGCTATACACCCTCGCAGCTGTCACTCGTGCTGCGGAAGGTGCATGAACAGAGCGGTGGCTTGCAGCTGATCTGCAAGGTAAGCTGTAGCTGCTTTCGTGCTGCTGTTGGCTGGAGCTTCTCTGCTGGGTTGTAAGTTTTTTTGCATGCAGTATTTGATACCTTTTCCAGTGGTTGCCTGTGTTGAGCTGCTTGAGCAGCATGGTCACAACTGCTGTCACAACTGCTCCTGCACCTACACACCGTGCAGGGTCATGGCATCATCGGTTGCTTCCGGTTCACTGACAGCTACTACCTGCTGGTGGTGGCCAGGAGGGAATATGTGGGGCACATATGCGGTGCGTATGTGCAAGCAGTTGCCTTTCAGAATGCTGTCAGCAATGCCACCTGATGCCAACACCTCACGCTTGCTGGGCAGCCAGCAACATATTGTACTGACGTGCTGCATGTCGAGGTGTTGGAACACCATCTGATGCCTCGATGTTTCCCCAAGGGGTACCCCCCCTGGCCTCGCCACCAGGATCAGCTACATGCACCAGGCAGTTCACACATAGCAGCGTGCATTCCACCACTTGCTCCACTCACGCCTTCACACTGTCATCTGCCCGACAGGCTGCACTCTTGCCTGCACACGCTACATTTCAGACTCCTGATTCCCCCCCCTCCCCCCTCTCTTGGAGTCCCGCGCTCCTCTATGAACGACCAGGCTGCAAGGTGCATTGCATCACTGAGAACACCACGGGACAGCTCTGAGGCTAGGGAGCTCCGCCTCAATCCCAATTCCACCCCCACCATCACACCCACACTTTCACCCGATCCCCCCCCCCCTGGTGCCGCCCTGCAGGCCACAAGGTGTACCGCATCGCTGAGACCTGCCTCATCTCCCTCAGCGCTTCACAGCAGCGCCTGGACAGCACAGCATCAGACAGCACAGCAGAGAAAAGGTGAGGCACACTCACTTGCTCTTGTGTGTTGCTTGCTCCCCTTGCGTCCTGATGCCGGGGGAGTTGGCATCAAATGACCATGTTGTGTTGTCAGTGGTGAGGCACACAGCGTTGGCAAGCCCGGCACGGCAGCTGTCAGCGAGCCCTGTGACTCCCCTCCTGGTGCTCTATATGCAAGTGCAGCATGTGTTGGTGTTGGCAGTGTTAAACACATGAGTTACAACCTTCAAGTGCATGTCATGACGACAGGCTTAAAAAGTGCGTTCCGACACGCACATATTGGTAAACGTGTTTATCATGATGGAATTGTTTCACCTGATACTTGTCTGATGTCGGTGCATCTCTGCCAGCTCCCTCCGGTCCAGGGGACCACTGATTGCTGCAGTGGTCTAGAAAGCTGCTGCTGTGAGGACTGTAAGACTCTGTGAATTGAGACCGAGACTGTTGGAGGGGCCACCACCCTCCCTAGTGCATGTAAAGCCGGCCTAAGTCCCTTGTCCCCTAGGAATTACCTGCAGGCACAGTAAAGCATTTTGGTAGCAACAGATGGTTGTCAGTAAACCTTGTATGAAACCACCTTGAAGGAGGCATGCAGAGCTTGGCTAGTGTGGCTTGATGTGACTTGAAGGGCTTGGGCGGGTAGCACGGTGAAGTAGTCCAGAAGCTGTCAGGGTTTACAAACTGTCACGGCTCTTGAATGACGAATGACCTGTTACGTAAGCACTCAGCAACATAATGTAGGCCAATCAAGTGAGTAGGCTTTTGTGTTGTGTGTTGTGTGGCGTCGGGCTTTGCACACAAGCTGCACAAGCAGTATTGCAGCGCTGTCACCATAGCTTGTTTATTCTGGCCATGCAATTTCTTCAGATTCAGCATCTTGCCAAGCGTACTGTGCTGGCAGCCCCAAATTTCTTCGCCCCCCCCTGGCGCATCAGCCCCCTCCCTGTGTTGCTGTGCTGCACTGCATGGTGTGTTTTGCCATGCCTGCCGCCTGCTGCTGCGCATCTTACCTATTGATGTGACGTATTTTTTTGTCCCGCCCAGGTACCGCAAGCTGCTGTTGGGTGTTGACCTCACGAAGAATTTCTTCTTCAGCTACAGCTACAACCTGGCACACACACTGCAGCAGAACCACACGCAGGCAGCAGCTACAGCCGCCGCAGCCGCCACGGCAGCAACCGCAGCAGCTACAGCTGCCGCCACTGGCAGCAGTAGTAGCGAAGCCGCAGCGACTGTCCCAGGGGACGAAGGTGTGGATTCACCCCAGCAGAAGGAAGAGGCACAGCAGCAGCAGCAGCAAGAGCAGGAGCAGCAGGCACAGGCTGCTGCAGCAGCAGCGGCGGCGGCAGCAGCTGCAGCAGCGTCTGGTTGGGATGTGTATGACAGCAGCATGTTTGTGTGGAACGCGTACCTGACGCGTCCGCTGAGGGCTGCCATACAGAGCAGCAGGTGGACAGTGCCACTGGTGCACGGCTACTGGGAGCAGCGACAGGTGCGTTGGACAGGGGAAGATGCGTGTGTGTACGCACGTGTGTGTGTGTGGTGGGGAGATGGGGAGGTTGTATGTAGTGTGCCACTGGTGCACGGCTACTGGCAGCAGCGGCAGGTGTGTCAGGACGTGAAGGGGCTACGCTTGCACATCAAGTCAGTGCGTGTTGTGCGGGCCGGGGCAGGGGGAGGGGGGCAAAGGGTTGTTGGGGTAATGTGTAGTCATGGTTGGGGACTGCAGGCTTTTCGACGATGAGGGCGCAGCGGGAGGGACGAGAGGGGGCGGTGCAATCGTGCACTGGTGCACACGCAGTAGGGGGAGCAACATCAAGTAAGAAGGTGTGGAGGATGGCACGTGCAGGTGTGTTGCACAGGCAGCTGACATGGAGTTTGTAACTCCGTTGAGAGCAAGGCAAGCAACATGGCAATGCAGTGCAGCCACCCCACCTCCAGAACCAACAAGGAGCTGCTCCTGGTTTGCTGGTTGCCCCGTGTTGCTGCAGGTGAACGTGTTTGGGCGCCAGCTGACGTTGACGCTGGTCGCGCGCCGCTCCCGCCACTTTGCCGGCACTCGCTATCGCAAGCGTGGCATCAGCGCCCAGGGCTTTGTTGCGAATGAGGTGGAGACAGAGCAGATCGTGGACGCAGGTGGGGAAGGGCATAGAGGGTTGCTGCGGAGGGTGACTGTCGGGGTGTGCTAGCAGGTGGCCATTCTATGCCTGCAGTACCGGTGAACTGCTCCATTTTCCTGTGATGCGGGCCTTGTGTTGCTCAGCATAGCTCTCTTTTGCACAGTGGGAGTACCTTGGTCAAAGGCGCACTTCCTCCCGGCACATGTGAAGATGACGCCAGTTGGTTCCAACACGCGTGTGCACCTTTGTTTCCAACACCCCCGCCTTGCCTTCCTGACTTTGGTTGCACGCCTGCGTGTCGGTCGTCAGGTGTTGACTGGAGCACTGGTCAGCCGCTGTGGTCGTCAGTGGTTCAGCTGCGTGGCTCTGTGCCCCTCTTCTGGAGCCAGCAGGCCACAACACTCAGCCCCAAGCCTGACATAGTCCTGCAGCAGTTTGACCCAGCTTTCGAGGTGAGCTGCCCTTGCCTGTTGGCCCCTGCCACGGGCTGTGCACTCCCTAGCTATCTGGTCAGCGCGAAACAGCTGCAACTACGGCCGCTTTGCAGCCAACCCTATACAGCCATACAGTGATTGGCAGTGTGATTTGGTAGGCTAGGCTTCGTTCGTTGACAGCCCTGTCGTTGCGGTAGCCCCTGTAAACATTGAAGTGGTGGTCTGGTATCTCTAGATTATCAGGTGGTCAGCAGGGTGCAGGTTGCTATGCTGTATCAAGCGTGCAGCCTACTGTGTTGCCAAACTGTAGCTACGTAGGGCCCTCCTTGATCTTTCATGTGAAATGTGCTTGTCCACCACCTGTGTCATGCTGTGTTGTGGTGTGCTGCGCTCCGCAGAAGACTGCCGCCCACTTTGCCGACCTGAAGAGGCGCTATGGTGACCCCATCATCGTGCTCAACCTGCTCAAAAGCAAGGAGAGGCGGTGAGCGGGGCATGCGCAGTGCTAGCCAATGGCTGACAGCCCATCCTGTGACATGTTCAAAGGTGGCAAGTCCACCCCCTGCGCTGCCACAACTCTTGGCCGCTCTCTGTCAGTGTTGCTACAATACTCTAATGCTGCCACAATACTGAGTTCCTCCAGTGGGGAGAGTACCGCCCAGCGTTGAAAGTATCCACTTGTAAAACCCTGCCCCCCCCCCCCCGCCTACTTCGCAAGCAACAGGCATTTGCAGATCCATAGAGCAACAGGCGTCTGAGGGGTTGGTGTCTCACTGGCTGCAGTGCTGCTGCTGTTGCTGCTGCTGCATCGGCGTCTTGGTGTGTCTGGTTGCTGCTGCAGGCCGCGTGAGGTGCTGTTGCGCAGTGAGTTTGCTGCTGCGCTGGCAGTGATCAATGCGGGGCTGACCACTGAGCGCCAGGTCATGTACATACCCTGGGGTGAGTGCAGGCAAGGGCCAAGTGTGTTGACACATGCCTTACAGCCAGCCACATGCACGGCGGGGTGCACTTTGCACGACATGGGTGTGTGCGTGCTGTTCTGGTGTGTGCAACACCGAGACTGCTGTTGAAGTCAGCCTGTAGTGTGTGCTATGACATGGTGAGACCACGGCTGATGTGCTAGCATAGGGCATACATGTGTAGCATGCAGGCAAGGGGCAGGTATTATCCCACTCTGGTATCCTGTGTGTATGCATATGGCATAACATGTAGCATGCATACAATGCTAGCTAGTGTGTGTGCGTTTGTGTGCTTATGTCCTGCAGACTTCAACCTGCATGCCAAGCGGCCGGGTGCCAACTTACTGGTGGACATCAGTGCTGCAATGAGCCTCGCCTTGGAGGCAACAGGTAAGTGCTGTGGCCAGTGGTGGGGGTCAGCAGTGGTGGGTTCGTACAGCCTGCTGCTCGTGGGGCCCCGGGGGGGGGGGGGGGGGGGTGTCCCTGAGCAAGAGCATACGTGCGTGCGTGCCAGTGATGTGATTTGATTGTGCCAGACAGTCTGTATGTAGCCCTGCATACCAGGAGCTGAAGGTGATGATTACCCTCAGCCCCTGCGCTACCAATTAGTACCAGGCTCATGGGGGGAGGGGGGGGGTCCGTCAGCGTGCCAGCAGCAGCCAAAAGCAGCAGCGCATATCACAAACACTGATTTGTGCTGTGCTGTGCTGAGCTATGCTTTGCTGTGTTGCGTCTGTACTTCAGGCATCTACGTGCACGGTCCAGCGTCCTGTGGCTCCTGTCAGCCAGCCATACAGGCCCGCTGTAAGGCAAGGACACCCGCAGCTCAACAGCAGCAGGACCAGCAGCAGCAGGAACAGCAGCAGCAGCAGGCAGCAGGGTACCAGGAGCCACAGCAGGTGCAGGAGCAGGAGCAGCAGCTGCAGCAGCAGCTGGACAAGCAACAGCAGCGGCAGTTGGCGCCGGACGGCGATGACCCGTGCGGCTGCTGCACTTCTTCTGAAGTGCAGCAGCCGCACGCAGCAGCAGCAGCAGGAGGCGGTGGTGGTGGCTGGAGGGGGTGGGGTCCGAAGCCGCGCGCTGCAGCGCCCAGCACGCGGTTGCAGTCGGGGGTGCTGCGCACCAACTGTATCGACTGCCTGGATAGGTGAGGGTGGAGGTTGGGTCAAAACGAGTGATTTCGATCGCCCTCATGCCTGACTTAGGAGATGAATTACGTCAAGTATGCCCTGAGGGCACCCTCATGGGCTCGTGGCTGGCTGGCTAGTGTCGAAGTTTAGGACCTTGTCCCCCATACCTGTGCTGTACTGTTATGCGGTTGGCGGCGGTCAGAGTGTTTGGTTGTCAGCTGTATGATGGGGAAAGAGCACAACCCAACCCAACCCCCTTTTACACCGACCCCTTTTCCTTCCTGCCCTACAGGACCAATGTGGCCCAGTTTGCGTATGGGCTGGCTGTGTTTGGTCGCCAGCTGTATGCGCTGGGTGTGCTGGACGTCGAGGTGATTGACAGTGACAGCAGCATCGCCTTCCAGCTTATGGAGATGTATGAGGCAATGGGACACACACTCGCGCTGCAGGTGGGGCGGAGAGCGGGGGTGGCAGGGAGGGAAATGGTGGGGCATCAGGAAAGTGGTCTAGCAAGGTGGGATGCCTGCGCAGGGAAGACCTTTTGCTGCGGAGAAAGACACTTTGACCGACCTGAGGTAGATTGCGGGTGACGTCCGCCCGCGTACCAACCATTTAGGTGCATGTGGCAATGCCACAGACCCTGTTCCTGCTGGCTGCAGGGGTCCGTGGGGTGTGCGTAGCGGAGAGTGCCTTCTGCACAGGCCCTGCTTGATTGTATGCATGCATGGAGGGGGTTGGATCCGTTGTGAATGGCTCAGTGGGCCACGTGATGGGTTGTGTTTGTGGGGTTTGCTGTGCCCGCTTGTGGTTGGAAGGCCATCTCGTTTTGTTGTGCTGTGCTGTGCTGTGCTGAGCGGTAGCCACCATCAAAGCACTTACACGGAGCCCTCTTTACCGTGTATGGCGTGGTGCTGCTGCTGCTGCTGCTGCTGCTGCAGTATGGTGGCAGTGAGGCTCATGCAGCCTTCTTCCAGAAGAAGCGTGGGGAGTGGGAGGCCACCACGCAGTCGAGAGACCTGATGACATCCATAAGGTGATGAGAAGCAAAGTGCTGAATCACTCACTGATACACCAATTCATTCATCCACTCACCCAATCTTTCAACCAGCCATGACGATCAGAAGCACTGACTGCTCACAAACTCACTCACATTTGCTTCTGATGATTTTGACTGTGCAGGCGGTTCTACAGCAATGCCTACACTGATGCTGAGAAGCAGGATGCCATCAACCTCTTCCTGGGGAACTACGTACCACTGCCGGGTGAGCATTTGGCTGATTCCACACCTGTACCGCTTCTCAGTGTGTGAATGTACGTGTGGATGTGTGCGTGTGTGTATCGTGAACCAACAGCAAGCCCAACAATCACAACAGCTTTATCCCAGGTGGTGATTATGTGGAGAAGGAGGAGTGGTTGCTGGCATTGCTTGCCACGCACATTACAGTTGGCGTGCGATCATGTCAAGCTGTTGTCAAAGCTTTGCTAGGTATGACTTGCGTTTGACTCCCTTCCTGCCCCCTGCGTTTGTGCTTGACTTGCCCCTGCAGGTGCACCCCCTCTGTGGGAGCTCGACTCTGACTACTACCTGCACTCAGGTGGGTGGGAGAGACACCACGTCCACTGGCAGTGGGTAATAGCGGCAAACCCATTTACAGGTACCACCGGGCAATCAAACACGTAACAGCACACACTTCAGCACATTGTCAAGCACAGTCCACAAGCAGTTGCGACACCATGCCCCGCATGCATTCCTTGGATTTTCTCTGGGGGATTGCGGGGGGGGGGGGGGTACAAGTGGGTATCATTGGGTGGTACTCTCCACAGTTGATGAATCACCTCTCCGCAATTGATGAATGTTACTGCGCCGTCACTGCCTCCTGCACCTCTCTGCTGCCCTGCAGAGGCTGCCATCCGCTACAGCCAGTGGGTGTGTGCTGACCGCACCCCCACACCCGCCTCTATGACCCCCACCCCTGACCCCACACCCCCCGCCCTCATGGCTGGAGGCAGAAATGCTCCGGTGCTGCTGCGGCAGCTGTCAGCCACTACGCTGCCCCCCAGCGCCCTTGGCTTCCTATGCCGCAGCAGCAACAGCAGCGGCAGCAGCGCGCCTGTGCCAGCGTGGACCCTCTTCAGCAGCAGTACGGCAGCCGTCGCTGCCGGGGGTGGGGCAGGGGATGCTGGCAGCAATGCAGTGATCAGCAGCAGCAGCGGCGGCGACGGTGGCTGGGCGAGGGATGATGCCAGCCCGCTGCTGCCGCTGACATACTCCGATGAAATATCTATCGACGCTGCAGATACAGATGCAGCAGCGACTTCCACAGAGGGTGCATTCAACTACAAGCTTGTGTTCCAGCAGATGCTGCCTTCGACTATTGAAGCACCCTCGATCACCTTTGAGCAGCACAGCAGGGTTGTCAGTATGGACCAGGTTTTAGCGCGGCTGCCTCGTGGCCGCCCGGTGCGGCTATACCCTGTTACTGCCAGAAATAACGTCATGTGGGAGGCTGTACAGCAGGCGTTCGCTTTCTTCAGCACAAATGAGGGAGCGGCAGCGGCGGCGGCTGCCGGTGGGGCCGCTGGTGCGATTGGCGGCAGCAGTGGCAGCTCGATGACTGCTGCTGCAGCTGCAGGTGGGGGTGTATTGAGGGGAGGGTCTGGTATGTCAGAGTCTCTGAGCTCTATTCAGTCGCTCAACCTCACTCAGTCAGGCAACAGAAAGCAGCAGCAGCAGGGCTTGGAGGCCACCATCAGCAACGCCAGCGAGCAGCAGCAGCAATGGGACGGCAGCAGTGCAGACGACAGCGCCGCTGCAGCAGCAGCAGCAACAGCAGCAGGACCAGGCTTCCCAGTGACGGGGGCCGATGGTGGTGCTGGCGCTGGCAGCGGTAGTGGCAGGAGTGTGCTGGGGTCAGCTGTTGTGCAGAGGGTCAGCAGGGTGTCAGCTGCTGCTGGATCCCCCACCAAAGCAGCAGCAGCAGCAGGCAGCCAGCTGTTCAGTGCGATCAGCAACCTGGGGTCAGGGCTCAGGCAGGCAGGGGTTGGTGGGGGTGTCGGAAACCCTGCGCTGTCTGGCCTCACGGATATTTTGGAGATACGGACGGATGTTGAAGCCTTCAGGATGATCAGCAGCCCTGACCAACCACCACAGGTAAGGAGGGTTTTTTTCAGTGCAGGGTAGTGCTGCTATTGATGGTTATGTGCAAGGCGTCACGGCTGCCGTTCCACAAGCCTGTTCTCGTCGTCGTCCTCCTAGTGGTGTGAGTCATGGCATAATGAAGGTCAAGTATGCTTTCACTTCTGCTGCCGCCGCTGACTGTATCCCTCGCGCTGTCATTCAAAATTGCCACTGGTGCTGCCGCCACTGCAGGCGTACGGTCCCCAAGGTGCCGTCCGGCCCGACGGCCCGCCTAGATGCCACACTAGACGAGCTCATGTGCAGTCAGTTTGGTGTCAGCATTGCAGCAACCCAACGCCCCCGGCCCGGAAGCCTTTCAACCCTGATGCTGACAACGCAACTGACGCAATTACTACTGCCACCACTGCTGCTGCTGCTGCTGTGCTGTCACTGCTACTACAGGCGTACGGCCCCCAAGGTGCCGTCATTCCCCGACGGGCCCGCCTAGATGCCACACTAGACGAACTCATGTGGAGCCAGTTTGGTGTGAGCATCGCAGCACCCCAGCGCACCTCACGCCCCGGCCCCGGTAGCCCTGACACCTTCCTCGTAAGCCCTATCAGCACTCTGCGCCCCTCCAGCGCCCAGGGTTTTGCGCAGCGCGGCAGCGGGGTAAACCCTGCGTCGCTGGCGACAGCAGGGTTTGGGGTACAGGCACCGTCGGAGCCGGGGACACCAGTGTCTGCGGCAGGGGCGTTGAAGGAGAGGGTGTTTGGGGCGTGGGGAAGGGCAGTCCTAGCAACGGGAGTGGAGCAGGGGCGGCAGGGGGAGCGGGGGCTGGTGGCAAGGGGGTGCTGTCGCCGCTGAATGACATTCTAGGCATACAAAAGCCAGCTGTAGGGGTAGCAGGCGCTGCTGGTGGTGTGGCTGGTGCCACGGGAGGGGTGATGCTGGCTGGTGGCAGCAGCAGGGTGTCGCCTAGTGGTTATGCTCCTGCTGCTGCTTCTGCTACCAATGCTGCGGTGGCGGCGGCAGCAGTGGCGGCGGCGGTGGTGAGTGGAGGAGGGCTGGACCCCAGCAGCGGGGGTGTGCAGCTGCAGGCAGCTCCAGTGAGCAAGCAGCAGCGGCACTCGAGTGACACCAGTGACGACAGCAGCAGTGACACCAGTGACGACAGCAGTAGCAGCAGCAGCCGGTGGCGTCGGCAGCAGCGACGGCTGCGACGGCAGCGGCGGCAGGAGCTGACTGTGGGCAGGGTGACATTTGCGTCAGCAGCGGACGCTGCTGCAGCAGCTGCGGCGGCAGCTGGCAGTGCTGCCGCTGCTACGGCCGCTGTGCTGGCAGCAAGTCCATTGCTGCCGCCGCTGGTGTCTTCTCGGCCGCAGCTGTCTGACTCTGCATCATCTGATCTAGCAGACTTTCCAGCAGCAGCAGTGCCTGAGTGGGCTGCTGTGTCTGGGCAGGAAGAGGCGCTGCACATGCATGCAGCAGCAACGGAGTCCTGCAGGCCTGATACAGCGCTGGCAGACGGCCTGAAGCACAGCCTTGCTACTGCTGCTGGTGCTGACAGTGTCGCATACTACTACTGGGGTCCTGCAGAGGTGTCAACTCAGCAGCAGGAGGGGCGGCAGGGTCTTGCAGCTGGGTGCGGCAGCAGCAGTAATGGCAGCAGTGGGGGTCCCGGCAGCAGGCAGAATGCGCAGGCATACTTACTGCAGCAGCAGCGCAGGGCGCGCATGTTTGCCCCTGTCGATGCTGCAACTGCTGCCGCTGCAATGGGCATGCAGGGCCCTGGGCAGCCACACCCCCATGTCAGCACAACAGCGCAGGATGAGGAGTGGCTCCCAGGGATGCTGCAGGACAGTGCAGGGGCCTACAGCAGCAGCGGCAGCAGGGCGGGGTGGGTGTCAAGTGCTGATGTGGCAGCGCCGGGGTTGCGCAGTTGGTCTGAGCAGACGGAGCAGCAGTTGGGGTTGTTGCCGGAGGTGAAGAGTGTGTGGTGGGGGCTTGGGGATGTTTATGAGGTCTGGTCTCGTGCTGAGGGGTGCAGCAGGGCAGCGTACCAGCAGTACCGCAGGGGTATTGATCAGCTGCTGGAGGGCAGCAGCTGCAGGGCGCTGCAGGAGTGGTACGAGCAGCAGCAGTTCACCACCCCTGTTGCGATCGGTGTCTAAGGTTTGCAGCGGGGTGTGGTGTCGTCGCTGCTGCAGTTGCAACATATATTTGTCGAGGCAGGCTTAATTTGCTGTGGCCAGCGTCTGCTTGCTGTGACCGGTTTTGTGATTGTGATTATGGACCATCATTCTGGTGATGCAGGGTGGAACTTTGTAAAGTTGTTTACATTGTCACACTGTTGACAAGACAGCAACATGAGGGGTGACGAGGGGGCGCCGGGGGGGGGGGGGGTCAGGGGACAACAGCGCCAGCTTGCAGGCTTGCAAGCAGATGATTGCGACTTCTTGGAGGCGCAACTCAGCGAGGGTGCTGCACAAGGCATAGTGAGGCAGCAAACCCAAGCATCACACATGCATGCCCAGTCCCAGATGCAGTTGGCAACTGCCATGCAGTACGGTCCCTGCAGAGCGCAGAGTACGTCGCACATGAACGCTTGCACTTTCATAGCATTTGAAGCGGCCTTCCATTGGTCATGTGGTGCAACAGGAAGCTGGGCACGTAGATCAGCGGAAACCGCGCGCGTCCTGTGCAGCCTGATTTCAACAGCTCCTGCAGTTATTCAAAACATTACTGATGGTGAGCAATACCTGTTGTATCAATTAGTCATCCCAGGAAGCTGGTACAGTGCCCCTGCAGCACCCCTGAAATGTGCAGCACTGATCTGCAGCAGTACTTGTGCCCTGGAAACTCCTGTTCACATGCATGCAGATACGTAATGCGTATCATACTGGAGTTGTGTTAGCATGTATGCTACTGGCTGGGTTTTGGACCCAGTCTGCCGGCCAGGATCTGCAGACTACATGCCCACTGGTCAAGGCAGCAGTGTGCCTCGGGCAAGTATAGTCGGAACAACATGGCTGGTCCACATTACTTGCTTGAAGATGCCTCCTGCGTCTACATCTTGTTTGCACAGCACATAGCTTACTGCTTGCTGGTGACGTGCCATTGCTGCCTGCTTCTTCCCACGGCGAGATGATCTGATTGCATGGGCTGTTTGTTGCATGTCCTTGCAGCCAACTCACTCCACATACGTGCTACTGCTCTTCCGCTTTCCATCATGCAGGTACTGCTCAGCCACGCCTCCATCACTTGTCAGGCATGGCTACTGCAGTGCTCGCAGGCGCGGGCTACTGGCTCAGTCCCCTGCCTCAACACCAGCTGCAGTAGACAGCAGCAGGGTCCCCACCACAACTAGCAGCAGCAGCACCCCAGCACAGCACTTGCCCAGGGCAGACTGGAAGCTGCAAGCCCCTGCAGCAGCACGCGCTGGTGCTGGAGATGCGGCAGAATGGGGTGATCCATCCCCAACAGCAGCAAACGGCCCTGCAGCAGAAGTGCCTCAGAAGTATCTGCCGTATGGCATGAACGGCACAGACCCCCCTGAGACCCCTGAGCAGCAGGAGCAGATCAGGCAGCACCTGGACGACGTGCTGTCACAGCCTGACAACAGCACAGACGCAGCAGCAGGAGACACCGAAGTGTGGCAGAACCCTCCTGGCGAAACTCAGACAGAGGAAGACATATCTTCTGGTGCTGATGGTGGTGCTGCCGCTGGGGGTAGCAGCCCAGGCAGTGGAAGCAGCAGCAGCAGTGGCACTGGGAGCGGTGGGAGCAAAAGTGGTGGCAGCAGCAGCAGCACGAGCAGCACACCGACTGGTGTTACGGATACAGCACCAAGCTCCCCACCACCAGCGTCACCAGCAGCAACATCGCCTGACCAACAGGATGACTCCCAGCCCAGCCCAGCACCAGACAAGCCGCAGCAGCAGCCACCATCCCAGGCGCCCCAGCAGCAGCAGCAGCAGCAGCAATGCTCGCACAGCTTCTTACCCTTCAAGTTCACCTGGCTGCCGCTGTGGTTCCCTCACTTCCACCACGGCCGAAGGCTGCAGCAGGAAGATCCCCAGAAACTTCCTGCTGAGCAGCAGCAGCAAGATGCGCCACCAGAAGTAACAGCCATCCCCCTACTAGGCCCCCAAGCAACTGACCCCAGCACAGCTGCTGCCAACAGCATCAGTAGCCCGCAGGACTCGCCCCAGTGTCCTGCAGGTTCTGTGCTGAACACCACAGAGGGCACATGCATCAGCAGTACAGATGCCTTCAGCACCAGCACAGAAGAGACACCAGAGATCACCACAGTGACACTCGAAGTGCCGGCAGGGCAGCAGGAAGGGCCAGCACCTGCAGCAAGGGAGGCCCCCATCGACCCAGGGACTCAGCAGACAGTTGTGCTGGGGCCCGATGGGGTGGCGATTGGGGTGGGGAGTGGGGGTGGAGCAGCAGGGGGTAGCGGTGGCGGTAGTGGTGATTTGTCGAGGGAGGTTGCTCCGTACAGTGGTCCTGTGAGCCAAGTAAGCAGGACACTGACCATGATCGGCAACAGCAAAATCAAGGTGGGTGGGGTGTCGGTGGGGGAGGGAGTTACGGGGATGGCTTGGGTGAGCAGACTCTGCAAGGCTTGTGCGGCTTGGGCTAAACTTTACAAGATGGCATCTGGAACAAGCAGTACGTGGTGCTCCCAATGACTAGTGACTGTAGGCTCCAAGGGCAGGGAGGGTGGTTGAGACTTCATCTGTTGGGCCAGCTGCCGGTCGTTACGCTGATTACTGACACAGCTTGTCCTGCTGGTGCTGTCCTGCAGGTTGGTGTTGACCTTGACCGTGCTGGCACCATCAGCTGGGTGTCATCACCACTCATGCCTGCACCGTGGACCAACCAGAACATCATCAACAACTGGGACCAGGTGCGGTTGACCATTGAAACTGTAGATTGTTACTTGTGTGGCCCATGGCACGGCATACGCTGGGCTTCAGCGCGTAGTGGTGTGTGCACCCCAGGCTATGAAAGGCAGCACAAGGGCCTTGTAGAAGGCTTCTACTCTGTGGGAACCGCACAGCGTTGTAATGACGTCGCACCTGCAAGTACATCAAGACTCTCAGATTGGTCATGCTGTGTCCTGCATTTGTTTGGTGTGTGCGCCCTACAGGGCCGCCTGCTGCAGCAGAGCTTCTACGGGTGTGTGGATGGCAGCTGCTGGGCCAACAGGCCCTGGCTGTGGAACCCAGTGCAGGGGGGTTCCTGGCAGAACGCACCCGGCCTCACAACCAAGCAGCTGGTCAAGACTGGCGGCTACGTGTATGCAGAGGGTTACGGCAGGTGAGCCTTCAAAAGATGCAGGCATGGCCACAAGTGCGCCCGGATTCCCCTGAAGCCATCATCTTGTGTCACCTGGGTCCAACCCCAACACATGTCAGCGCCGACGGCACTATAGTGCTTGGAGCAGGGGCCCACACAAGTGCTGTCTTTGGTGCTGGTTGCTCCTTGCAGGAACTGGGGCAAGCAGGACCTTATCAAGGACGTGAAGTTCACCACGAATGTCACCCTGCTGGACAACGTGGCAGTGGTGAAGTACACCATGGACTACGCTGGCAGCATCACACATGTGAGGGTGACTATCATTTCATGGAGGCTCTGTTGCTCCGGAGGTCCTGGCCTCTGTGTGTGGCCGCATTGCAATGCAGGCCGGTCTGACCAATTTGCTTGCAATCACTAAGCGATTGCAATGGCATGCACCCAGATCTTGATAGCTGAATGCGTAGCCTGTCACTGTGCCTCTACTGCATGTCACATGATAAGTCAGCACAGCTGCCAATCTGGTGCTGCTCAGCTGCTAATCCGGCTGCTGTGTCCTGCTTCTGCACATCTGCAGAACTACATGACCCAGGAGGTCCCTGCGGTGTTTGTTGACCGCAAGTTCAGCGTGCTGGCCTACTACAATGGAGCCTCACCATGGAAGTATGATAAGGCGGGCATGGTGTATGCCTTCCCGCCTGGCCGGAACGTATATGCAAGGTTGGTCACCAACTCAGCAGTTCCCTTCCTACGGCTTGCCACCACTTCACTGTCATCGCTAGGTGCACACGGACATTGAACAACGTCCAGGGCTGAGGCTTTAGTTCAGACCAGGCTTTGTTTGTGTGGCACGTGCGCTCAAAAACTCTGGCAATTTTCCCTCGCTGGGGATGGACACCCAGCGGGCACCCCTGCAACTTGCATGATCAATCTCCGACTGCTAGCAGTAATGGCACAGCTCTCACCCGGCGGCAAATCGGCAGCTGCCCAAGCGTGCTGACCATGACCACTGACTCTGTGCCATCGTGCTTGACCAACATGCAGGCCGACCGAGTTCTGGGCAGCCTACATTGACCCCAACACTGGCTGGGGCCTAGGCGTGTACAACCCCATGGCCTGGATGGGCATCACTGCCTACAGGATAGGACCAGACGGGGCTGACTCCAGACCCTGGGACTGCTCCTACTTTGCACACACCATCCGAATGCAGCTGCACCCTGGCATGAAGGCTTACCCCTACACAGTGTACATCACAGGTGGGTGGCCGGGCCTCGGCAGGCTTGCAGAGCTGCCGCTTTTGTGTGGCTCTCAGAGGTCTGTGGGTTATTGGTTCTAGCGCCACCTGGGGTGGCAAATCCGTTCAGTAAAGGTTGCAAGTAATGTCCTACCATGATGGCGTGGCCGGCAATGTCTATACAGCATCCTGCATGGGCGTGCTTCGCATTCCCACCATCACCTTGGCATTTGCTGCATGTGGTGCTTGGTGCTCGCAGTCGGCCGCCTCGACACCATCCGTGCCACCTTCTACAAGCTCAGGACACAGCCCAGCGTCGTCGCAGCACAAGCCAGCACCACAGCTGCCACCCGCTCCCTCACACCAACACCCACGCCAACCCCCAGCCCCTCCCAGGAGCCTGTCCGGCCCCAGAAGGGGCAGCTAGACCTTGGACGCAACATGTGGTACGGTCAGCCGCTGAACTACAGCATGTTTGACAACGTGCTACAGGAGGGTGGGGTGGCAGCGCAACAGCAGCAGGGTTCAGGGTCAGGGTCAGAGTCCGTTCTGGATGGCCGTACGATCCCTGTTGATTCAGTAGGGGATGGGACTGTTGCTGACAGGGGGTCTGCGGGTCAGGGGAAGGCACTGACGCGTGGGCAGTTCACAGGAGTGCTTGTGGGGGCTGTAGGAGGGTGTTTGCTGATGGCGATTGTGGTGGTGACACGTGCGGTGCAGCAGCGGCGGCGGGCTGCTGCTGCGGCGGCAGCAGCAGCTGCGGACAGCCGTGCTGAGTTGCTGTGCGCACATTCGAATCCGGCCAGCCGTTCGAACAGCTATGCTAGCTACTCGCCGTCTCGATCGCCAAGTAAGGCAGGGCCAAGCAGGTCAAGGGCCCACAGCACGGTGGCACAAGCAGGAAATGGCTCACCTGCTGCTGTTGGGGTGGCAACGGCACCTGGGGGTGTGTTCAGCAGCAGCGGCAGCCCTGTTAGGACTTCCAGCAGGACGAGTGGGGCTGCTGCTGGCCCAGCATTCGGAATAGGAGCAGCTGAGGGTGGGGATGGTGCTGTGAGTGTGAGGGCGGTCACACCTGGGATCGTACACACCCCTGTGACACGCAGCACAGCGAAGCTGGGGAAGTAGGTTGTTCGTCATTGACTCATTGACAAACCAACGGTTGGTTTGTCCCAGGCTCTGGTTTTGCCTTTTCATTAGTGTTCTGTGAGCACTCCATGTGCGGTGAAGTGAGTCTGCTGGTTGGTTCGGACTTTTAGCAACTTTTGCACCCAGGGCCTGTCATGAACTCAGCATCAGCATGGCCAATGAGCACAGCTGCCAGCAATGCAGGCGGCATTGCCTATGCAGTGGAGTTGCTGTTGTGCAGGTTGGGGAGGTGCATGTTCAGGTGTACCAGCTTTGTTGTGTTGTGGGCATGGCATGCCAGCTGGGAGTTGGGGCAGCTACTGCACTGGGCCAGGCTTAGTAGTACTGGACTATGACCAAGTGAAGGAGTTGAGTTGCACTTTGTCGTGTTTGAGCATGTTGTGATGAGGAGCATGTTGGTGTTTTTGAGCATGTTGAAAGTGCACGCACTTGCGTTTCAAGTGCCCACAGTTTTACATGATATGCATGACTCATGCAGCTTGTTGGACAAGTTTCGTTACTGCACTGTAGGCTGTGCATTGCCATGTGCTGAATGCATCATGCTCAGTTGATGCATTTGCCCCCCTTGCATGCAATCAGTGCTGCTTTGGTTTTAGGCATGTCCTGCAGGGTTGGTCTCGTGACTGCCTTGTTGAATCCGATATACGCTCAAAAGCCTCTGCAGTGACCAAGCAACATGATGGGAGCCTCTGAGTGTCTTGACGCGTGGGCTCAATTGCTCAATGGCTGCCATACCAAGCATGCAGACACAATGAAGAGAAGGTCTCTGTCAAGTAAGCTGCCTGCACAAGGGCTGCATAGTCACACAGTGCCTGCTGCTGCTTTCAGCTGCATGAGTCAGCACCAAGGAAGGCTGCCGCTGCCAAACACCTGACCAAGCCCTCAACATGCCCACCCTCTGAAGCAGTCCGTCCTGTTACCAGTGATGCAGGAAGTATGCATGCACACAAGTTCTGGGTCATGTGTCAACAAAAGTCAAAGTGCAGGGTCAACCTGCCAACTGACACCTGGCAGAAACTCAGCAGCACAAGGCACTGTGCATCCAGCCCCTGCCGCTGCTGCTCAGAGAGATGGATGGCCAGGCTGTGCATCATGCCAAGCACAACAGGTCAACCACAACAACAAACACACACACAAGCGCGTACACTGCGCCCCACTAACGCCACCAGCAGCAGCTGCTGTGCACACCACTCTTGAACACGCCTGCTGCAGCGGGCAGCTGCTGTGAAGGCAGTGTTGCTGCCCTGAGCCTTTGCAGATGACATTGCAGCACAAGCAGGGCGATTACTAGGGCCACCAACACAAACATAGCAGCGCACGCAGCGCGTGTGAGACTGTACCGTGGCAGCGACGAGCCTGCAGTGCACAGCACCTCCACAGCCTGCCCGTTAGCACAAACATGTCCACACGCGCCAAAGCCCCTTGCACAACACACAAATGCTGGCGTGTACTTGTTGCAAACCAGCACAAAACCCCATCGAGCAGCACTGGGCATGCCAAAGATGCAGGCAGTGCTTGTGAACACAAGCAGCCAACCCGGCAATGTTTCTGTACATGACAACGCTGCAAGGCCTGCAAGCAACTCAGCTCCTGATGCCCTGGGTACCACACAGCTCTAAGTCAGCCAGCTGCCAACAACAAAGGGAAACCAGCATAAACACGTTCGATCATGCAGACATGTCTCACCCCCGCCCCATACACCCTTCCCACGACTGCAGCCTGTATGTAAAGCACACAGCACTAGCTGCAGCTGTCCGACAAGTCACGATGATGCCCTGCCCTGCCAAAACCCCATCAACACCCCCACACACCAAATCCCCAGCACGCTACTGAGCTGCCTGCAGACTGCGACTGTCCCCAGTGGGGGCTGGGACGACAGCTGCTGCTGCTAGCACACAGCAACTGATGCTGCAGGGTCCAACCAGCTGCCAGACCAGCAGCGGCCGTTCCCTCTGCTTGAAAGCTGCCTTAAAACCATGACGGCAGCACAGCTGCCCCACAAACGCTGGGAAAACGCCTTGGGGCCCCTGTGCTGCTGTGCTACTGCTCTGCCAGTGAAGCCCCTCCCGCTGCTTCACTTTGCCCGGCGAGCACCCTTGTTAGGCGCCCTGACAAACGCCCAGTTGATATGAATGACCTGACCGAGCAGCTCGGTGTTGTCGAGCGCCTCCTTGGCCTTTGAGGCCTCCTCCAGGGTGGCGTACTCGATCAGAGCATAGCCCTTCACGTAGCCGGTCTGACGGTCCAGGTTGAGGTATACGTTCTTGACGTCACCGTACTCTGCAAAGGACTCGACCACGTCCTCCTCCTGGGCCTCCTCATGCAGCCCGGTCACAAAGAGCACATACCCCTCCACTGACTTTGCAGGCCCACTGCCCCCAGCAGGCTCCAGGGACTCATACCGAGCATTGCTGCCATGCTGGCCTGCCTCATCACGGTCTGGCTCCCGGAAGCCTCTGCCTTTCTTCTTGCCAGCTGCTACCACTGTGGACTTGAGCCTGCTCTGCTGCTTTGGCTGCTCATCGTCAATGTGCTCGTGACCATCCTCAAACTCAACGTCAGACATTATCCAACAGAAAAGAGCTGGGATCGATGTGGCCCAGGCTGGCCACGGGGAGGTGCAGCAGAAGCCAGATCCAGAGCCTCCAGAGCAGAACAGGAGAACAAGGCAGTGTTTGGTTGTGAGAAAAGGCGTGTGTCCAAAGCTTACACATCAATACAATTTGAACGGAGGAAACCCAGGGCCAGAAACCAAGAGGTGGATAACAACAGCCTGGCTATGAGCGTTCCTCTGCCTGCTTTGGTACGCTTTCAGTCTACCACCGTCATTATCATGGCAGGGACCAAGGACCGGGACCTACCCAGCTCCCCCAGGCACAGCTCACAGCTGCTGCTGTTGTGAAGCCCCAGCAGCTCTGTACAGTAGCCCCCAGGGAGTTGACCTTGCTCCAGACTGATTGTTGATCTTGAGACACAACCTATAGGGCTGTTTTGTGGTGAGGTGGCCAGCACAGCCTGTGTGGGTCAAGGCATGCAGCGCTGCTGGCCAGCCACACTGCGGTGGTAGCACACTTGGCATTTGCCATTCCTGGTGACTGATATCCTGAATGACACACCAGCAAAGTGTATGTTGGGACAGCCAAAATAGCAAACAGACCCAGCTGCAGCTGGCACTGTAGAGAGCAAGTGCACATGCGCACAGCACTCCTTGCTCATGGCCGCACATATGTTCACCACAGCCTGTCACCCTTGTGCACGGTACATGTCCTACAAATCACACCGTGGCTTGATCCTCTGCTCTGTGTTGCGAAAGTTTGTGCTGCAACTGTACCGCAGCTCACACCAGCCAGTAAGGACAGTCCGTGCAGACGATTGCACACACCGACTTGCATCACAGTCCGCACTAGGCACCCCACAGGGTTCAAGCAAGTACGGGACAACACAAGAAGGATACCCTTGGGCAGGATAACCAAACGCCATAGCCAGCCATTAGTGCAGCCCTCGGCAATATGCGTGCTGTCACTGCTGCAGCAACAAAGGAAATGGGCATGTCCGCACTGGCAAACATGCGCGGCGACGATGACGCACGTGTGCGCTGGAACAACCGGCGTCGCACACGCACGTACGGCAGACCGTTGGCGGCGCTGCTGACAGTCTGTCACACACAATACATCCAGCCGAGCGGCCGCCGGGCGTGTGGATGAACCACACAGCACACCATGTCAACAGCACTGGGCGGGTCCTGCAGCCAAAGTAGATGCTGCCAACTCAACGAGTGTGCAATGCTGCCCCGCCCCCCCCCCACCCCGCTGCCTCCTGCTTGTGTCCCCCCTGCCTACAGAAACCAGCAGCAACACCCCCCTCAGCTACAACGGCACAATAACCCCCACTCACCCCAAAACCCACTCTTCTTCACACCAGCGCCCAACAACCCACACAACCACGCAGCTGGCAAAGAACCACTGCTGCCTGTGCAGTGGGCAGGCTATGGGCACAGCTGCTGACCAAACAGCTGCAGAGCACAAGCAAGATGGCATGCAACCCCCCCCCCCCTTCACAAAATAGGCCGTCAAGGGGGCCCCCTTTACCATGGCTGGCCCCCTCCCTTGCCTTGTTGCCGTCAAGGGGCTTGTCAACCCATCCAATAAGGCTACCCCTTACCCGGATAAGGGGCCTGCAGAGCACAAGCATTGCAGCCACCATGCTGGCCGACAGGTGTGTCCGAGGTGCTGCACGATCGCTGCTGCAGTGCTCTGCAGCAGGTCATGACACCTGCAATGCACAAGCTGTGCATGCCTCATGCTGCTGCTGCTGCAGCTGCTGTGGACCACATCTCTCAACATTCGCAACACTGGTGGAGCACGACACTTGTAGTATCCCAGACCTACATCTGGCAGTGAACCAGGTCACCAGCTACGCTTCACCAAGCTGCTGCCTCTACTGCTGCTGCTGCTGCTGCTGTCACCGGCCTCCCTCTCCTCTGCATTGTCATACACAATCCTAAACCGCAGCAGCAAATCATCCAAACCCTGCAAAACCGCAACATCCTGCGGCGGGAACGCATCCCGCTCCTGCTTTCTGCTGCTGCGAATGTTGGGCGCATTCACACCACTGCCGCTGCTGCTGCTGCTGCTACTGCTGCCGTTCCTGCTGCCATTCCTGCTGCTGCTGCTGCTGCTGCTGCTGCCGCCGCCCAGGAAGCTTCCTATACCTCCAAAGAGGCTGCTGAGTGGGTTGCTGCTTGCTGTTGGGCTTGGGGTGCGGCCTGCTAGGTCATAGCACCAAGCAAAGGCTGCCTTTAGGTCCGAAGGACCTGCAGCAGTGGGTGGCGGAGGATGTGACAGCAGTACAGCGGTAGCTGGGTTGGGGCAATGAACAGCAGTGTCAGCAGCCGCGACACTGAAAAGCTGTCCATGCGGCGATAAGTGTGCTGTCCTGCACACTTGCTAGTGGGCATGCTGTATGCCATGACCCTTCCGCTGGCACACCTCCCTCCCTTCCCAAAGCACCCTTCCGCTGACACATCTCCCTCCCTTCCCAAAGCACCCTTCTGCTGACACAGCCCCCCCCCCCCCTGGGCCACCTGTGCGCGCCGGGTGCTGCACTGCTGGGACTGATGCTGTGTGCCACGGAGCCTTCTGCTACCCCCCCCCCCCCCCCCCCAAGAAGCACCCTTCTGCTGACACCCCCCCCCCTGCCCCCCACACCCACCTGCGCGCACTGGTGCTGAGAAGTGTGCTGGTATGACGCGCTCAAAGCGCCAGTCCCTGCACATGCTGTCCACCCAGTCACACACGGTGTTGGGGATCTTGCTGTACACCAACGTGCGCACAACAGGGCCTACCAGCAGCCGCTGACTCACAGCGTCAAAAGAGGCCTGGGGCGTCAACAGGTCTGCGGTTTGTGGAAAATGGCAGGCGAGGGGGGGAGACATGGATGTGAGAGTAGTACATGTATGGATGTACACCAGCGTGCGCACCACGGGGCCCACAAGCAGACGCTGACTCACAGCGTCAAAAGAGGCTTGAGGTGTCAACAGGTCTGCGCATGGAGACAGCCGGCAAAACATGAGGAGCGATTTGTCATAAAAATCACAGTGTTGGGCATGGCAAAGCCGTGTCGCCCGCAAGGGGAGCCTGGCTCATAGGGACTAAGCTGGCTAGTGCCGAGGTTGGAATTTTGTCCCCCGCCCAAACGTGAGCGGTCAAGAGGTCTGCGGGTGGTGAAAGTTGGCATGCGACGGGATCAACAAGGACAGTACCAAAGACCGGTCAGGAAGTACAGCACCAGGAGGCTCATACAGGCTCAAGCCAGTGCAATCTTACCAAACACCCTTGGCTAGTCAAGTGCAGTGTTGATTTGCAGTCATGCATTGTCACA
Source organism: Desmodesmus armatus (assembly GCA_007449985.2). Lineage (NCBI taxonomy): Eukaryota > Viridiplantae > Chlorophyta > Chlorophyceae > Sphaeropleales > Scenedesmaceae > Desmodesmus > Desmodesmus armatus. The sequence goes on from VIIQ02000679.1 coordinate 342,601, forward strand.
CCCCCAGACCCTACATCTATCTACCAGCGCAACCAAGACGTCCAGGACAGTACCCGGTCAACGGGCTGTTGACCGGTCAACCCACCTGCGGGGTTGAAGTACAGCACCAGTAGGCTCATGCGGGCCCAGGCAATGCGCCGCGACTCTGGCGTGTCAGCAACCTTGCCCTTGGCAGCAACCTCCTGGATCTCAGACCTGCATTCATGGACATATGTGCTCATGAATGTGTGATACATGCATGGATACATCTATTCCCAGTTTTGATGTCCTATGCAACAATATCATGCCTGTAGCATCAAGGCTTGTTAGCCTCGTGCCAGCCCAGCTTACATAGACGAAGAGCAAGGGTGCAGTCATTTCGAAAGAGGCCCGTGCTGATGGGGATGTAAACTTTGCAGGCGCGGCCAGCCGGGTACATCAGTGCGCCTCCTAGAGCAGAGCAAACAACGTACCTGCTGCGCCCGCCTGCCAGGTAACGCTGCAACCAACCGTCCTGCGCCTGACTGCGCAGGGCCTGCACACACAACCAGCAGCGGCAACGTGTGAGTGCAAAGGAGGGTGCACTGTACCACAATGTGCGTGTACCGCCGCTGTCAGCTATCCATTGAGCCTGACTGTTGCGGAATCTTGGGCAGTTGGGTCAACTGATTGGGCTGACAGGGAGAACAAATGGTTCACAGGTGATGTGCTGCCTGTGCTGTCATAACCAGATTGAAAACAGTACGACCACCAGGGCTGAGACAGCTATGCACGACTTGCAGTCCTGACGCGACAGGAATGCCTGCAGCACACATGTGGCTGTCAAAGCATTGCCCCCTCACCGCTGCGGGAATGACACTAGGTGGGTCCCTGTCCACGTACACCACTGCGTCAGTCACCAGCAGCGTGCGACTGGGCTTGTGGAAGAAAGCAGCCTCAGGCAGCCGCACATCCTCACTCACACCTGTTTTGGGGGGGGGGGGGGGGGGAGGAAGGGGGGTGATGTTGTGGCACTGTGCCAACCCATTTTTGTCTGTGTAAGCGCTGAGTGTAACTGTGGCAGAAAAGTGTGAGGGATATTGATTTCGATAGCTCTCCTGTGCTGTTCAATATAGCTGTCCTGCGTCTCTGAGGTACCAGTACCCCTGGTGGCAGAGTCATTTTGATGCCGGTCAGTCTCAAACACCCCCCGCCACATCATGCTGCCTCTGTGCTGGCATATCCTGTAGTGGACAGCAGAGACACTCACCAATGGGTGGTGGCAGCAGCAGCTTCTGCTCGATTTCATCCCCCCAGGGAGTGTCAGTGTCGTCGCTGACGAGCTCCCCTGCTGGGAAGATGCCGAAAAACTGAGGGGGCAGGTTGAGCGGGAAGCTCCACTGGAAGGGTGTCACCCACACCTGTGACAACGGTCACAACACAGGAGTATGACTGTGACCAATGGTTGAAACATTGTGGTTGACATGACATCAGAAGACACACAGCAGAATGAGGGGGCAGATTGTGGAGGGAAACTTCAATGGTAGGGAGTCACTTACACCTGCAACAATGGTTTCAAGGGTCAAAACACAGGGTTGCGGTGCTCCTCACATAAATCCCAAAATTTGGTGGAATATCAAGGGGGGGGGGGGGGGCGTGCAGGAAAGTGCCGGACACCACGTCAGAAAAGTGTCAACGGGGCCAGACACCCCCCCACCCCCCCCTTCCCCCGTAAACCTGCGTTCCGAGGCCAGGCGATGGTTCATATAGTTTATATATGTTTGTATTGCAGCTTACGCACTCTTGGAAGCGTGCTGCAAGCTTTTCTGAGGTCTGGACTTTGAACATTGATCACAGATCGATCAATGCGCTGTTCGTTTTGGAAGGGGCCCCAGAGTGCTGAACAGCACTGGAATGAGCTGTCTATATTACTTTAGGACATATGCACACCTCGCCAATGTTTCACGTCAAGCAGCACTAACACACTGGGCCACTGCCCCCAACCAGCAGTCACCCGCCGCTGTGCTGCTGCCTTTCTGGGCCCTCATGGTAGCCTGATAGGTAATGTGAAGGCACCAAAAGGGCAACAATCGATAGCATATGATGTAAGCTTTGACATGAGCCGCATACGGCCTCTATCGGACTGCTGACAGAAAAGTTACTGAACTTGTGCAGAAAAGTGAAACAGGCCCCAGACCACCCCCCCACCCCCCCCTGCATAAACCCCCTCAGATTTCCTGCAAATTAGGTTCAAATTAAAGCTGTTATTGTATATAATATATACTGAAAGTTGCAGCCCAAACTCCGGGGTGGTGCTGTCCAGCACCCAGACTGCCCCCCCCCTGGGAATATATGGAAAATGCAAGGGAACTGAGGGGGCAGCTCGGGGAGAAAGCTTCACTTGAGGTTCACCCACACGTGTGCCACATCACCGTCTGAATCATGCAGTCATGCAACAATAAAATCAAGCCTGGAGCAGCGGGTGTGGAGCAAGCTAGCTGTGGCTGCTGCTGTGCACACTATCACGTGTCGGTACTCTCCTCTGAGTTCAATTCCAAAACCCCAGCTGCTTGACACCAAGGCACGACATGACATAGCCCCGACGGTGTGCAACCCCCACACCCCACGCCTTGTGTTCCTATCCCTCAACCCACCTTTGCTTTGGGGAAGCGGCGTGAGAATGGTCCCACAAAGACCTTGTGTTCATAGGCGAAGGTTGTCAGCACAATGTGCTCAACAGGAGCACCCAGCTCCTTCAGGAGGTTGATGCACTCCTGCAGCAGCAGCAGCAGCAGCAGCAGCAGCAGCAGCAGCAGCAGCAGCAGCAGCAGCAGCAGCAGCAGCAGCAGCAGCAGCAAAGCGTTGACTTTGATGGCTGCTGCTTGCTTGTGGTGAGCTCAGCTACAGGGCAATGAGGCACCAGCCTGGTTGTCATCTGCTGCAATCAGGGACCCCCCCCCCCCCCCCACCCTGTAACTGTGAGGGGCAGCTCCCAGCTCTCTGCGGTTGCCTACTGACCAAGTCACACAGCCGACATCCATAACCCCCCGGCAATCTGCACAACCCAGCACCCCAAAACCCTGCTACTGCTACTGCTACTGCTACTGCTGCTGCTGCTTGCCCCTCACCTGTGTTGGTGCTATAGGTGCGTGCACCCACAGCCCCCCTGACTTGAGCTTGATGACAGTCAGCACCGACAACCATACCAATCCCGATTTCCAGTGGCACCCCACCCCCCACCCACCCACACACACAAAAAGAAGAAACACACATCTTCTGTCTGCTGTTGCTGCTGCTGCTGCTGCTTGCTCCTCACCTGTGTAGGAGCTATAGGTGCGTGCACCCAGAGCCCCCCTGACTTGAGCTTGATCACAGTCATGCGCACAGGGGTGAACACAGCAAAGGGAAAGGCCTGGGTCTGCTCAAAGGTCCACACCTGACCCTTCACAACCTGGCGGAAGGGGGGGGGGGGAGACAAACACACATGTGATCATGATCTGGTGCATCCTGAACAGGGAGAAAGGGGGACAGTATGGTCCTGCATATGGGAGATACACAGATGAGCACCACCCCCCCTTGCTGCAGCGGACTGCAGTGAGGCAGCTCATGTTGGTGTGAATGCTGCAATGCAGGCAAGCCTTGCGGAATTGTGCAGGACACTACTGGAAGGGATCATTCACTCCGCTAAATGCCATCCTACACTGCTGCATTGTGCCCCCCCCCCCCCCCTCGCCCCCCTGACATGTTCCACAGGTGCCTTGACTCTGAGCAAGATAAGGCAACAAAGATGGGCCCAAAATTGCCAAGGTACCCTGCAATTATGTGCTGACATACATCATCTGAATGCGGTCCTTGAATGCATGCCCCCTGCAGCAGAGAAGTTTTATAGGATCAGCCCAACCGGTGCAATTGCGCACAGGAGCCTTACCTCTGTGCGGACAGTGTTGCGCTCAAGGAAGGGCCCAAGAGGGAAGGGAAAACCCGTGAAGTTGAAGTAAAACCTCGATCCTCGCCGTCTAGCAGGTCCAGTCCCTGCCTTTTCACTGGACTTGCTGCTGCTGATGCCACGTGTGGTCTTGCTGACTGCCAAGGTCTTCTTCTGCTGCTGCTCCTGCTTGGCGAGCTGCTTCGCCAGCTGCTGCTTCTTGGAGGTTACTGTGTTGGTTCCCTTTACGGTCGTGGGCTTGGCGAGCCTGGCGTTGACTGGAATGGCCAGGCATCTGGAACTAAAGTTACTGCTGGTAGGGAAGCTGCTGCTCCGCTGGTGCGGCACATGCGAGGGCAGGAGGGCCTTCATTGCGCTGATTGTACAGGTGAGATGATTTGGACGGCTTATAAAGGGTGATGGGGCTGCTGTGTGGGCTGTGTGCGACAGCCTGTGACGATCGCAACAGCAACGCCTTGCAGTGACAGCAAAACTGGCCTGGAGGCTGCTCAGGGTTTGTTTCAACACCTAGCTAGTACGCAATTGCTCTGTGTGGTTGTGAATGAACGTGCAAAGCAACTGTTACGTGTACAATTTGTCATCTGAACTGGATAGGGCTGGCAGACAGGTCCGAAAAAGCATCTAAGCCTTCCAGAATCATGCAGTGGTTGCTTGTGCCGTCCGACGCAATTGGGGATGATCGCGGCTTGCTGATCTAGATCGGTTGACTTTGGCGCGTCTGCGTGTGTTTTACACAAAGCAGGCATTGTGTGCTTGAAGTAAACTATTCTCAACATTTGTGCTTCGCTGGTGTTGACTTGGTGAAACAGACCTGACCTTGGATTAGTCCAAGGAAAGCATTGCATCTGGCATGCTGCGCCTGCCAGCCCCTTCAGCATGGTCAGGTGCAAGGAGGCAGCTGTATACGCTGTGTTACGCCTCTTCAAGCAGCAGCAGCAGCTCCCAGCCACAGGGGCCCTCAAGGCGCAGGTCTCGCAGACCCACCAGAGTGTCATCCCCACCGCAGCTTGACCCTGCTGCTGCTGTTGCAGCTGACGCAGCAGCTGCCGTCACCAGCTCTCCTGCTAGCAACATGCGCAGTGCCAGCAGCAGTACCAGCAGCGGCGGCAAAGTGCCCCGCAAGGGCAGGACACGGAAAGGGACGGTGGAGCAGCAGGTGAGCTGCTGTAGCTGCACACGCATCACCATCACAACGTACCATCAAAAGTTTTGGCTGCAGAAGTCTGCACAATTTCAAGCAATCTTACGTATTATTTTGAACGTTATCACAGGACTCTGCTGACGCAGCAGCAGCAGCAGCAGCAGCAGCAGCAGCAGCAGCTCCTGGGGGCAGCAGCCCGCCCAGCCAGCAGCAGCCCACACCTGCCACAACCACTACCAGCAGCAGCAGCAGGCAAGGCAGCCACAGCAGCTTTGAGTTTGCCCAAGAGCCCAACCTGCCAGGTCTGGAGGCTGCGAGCAGCTGGGTGGTGTTTTCAGACCTTCATGTCAGCACTAAGACCATGCAGTCGACATTGGAAGTGCTTAGGAGGGTGCATGAGGAAGCAGCTAGCAGACAGGCGGGCATCTTGTTCCTAGGTGAGCGCCATCCTCAACAGTAGCTGCAGCCGCAGCTGCGTTGGCTCAATGATGGACAGCAGCAGGGGTTGCCAGACTTGCCCTTGCAGGGTTCAGCAAAGTGTCCCTGCCTGTCAGGTCAGCCTTGTGAGCGTTGATCCTCCCCCCTCCCCCCAGCTCAGCCTGAACCATGTAACAGTAACAGTAACAGGAGTTTTCAGAGGCATCTTGGAGGTTTCTGTGTGTGCCTGGCACCACAGCTGTGCCCCCACTCAGACTTCGATTGACGTACCAAGGCGCCGCCGCACCTCACCTAGTGCAGCGCAGCAGGCATGCTTTGAACCCAGGACCTGTCTGACGCTGGGACCCTGACTTAACCACTGTGGCCCCTGTGCACAGGCGACTTCTGGGACAGGCGCGGGGATCTGCCTGTGATCCCCCTCAACAACATCCAGCAGGAGATAGCAACCTGGCAGGACACACCCCTACTGATGCTGCCTGGGAACCACGACCAGGTGCGTGACCTGGAAAGGGCCCCTGTATAAAGGGCCCAACTTGAGGTGCGCTTATTGTTTTGTTTGGGTGAGGTTGGGGGGGGGGGCGGGGGAGAAGTGGATTTGAGGACGGCTCACAGGGAAGACATGTTTGCCACGCAGCTATGGCATCCCCCACTGTGGAAAAGCCGGGTGCCGGTCAGGAACATTCCAGGACTTTGTTGTGACATTGCACCCTGATTTGTTTGCTCTCATGCGGGGCTAACTTGTGCATGTTGTGAGCTGCTGGTCACCCTGCATGCGTGGCCTGATGCGGACAGTGAGGACATACCAAGTCTTATGGTTGGGCCTCAGAAGCCTACTAGCTGAGTAGCCGACCCAATAGAAGCCCTGGAACCCAATTTCTGCGTGCACTTGCTGGCTAGCAACAGCACAGCACTATGTGTTTGACTGCTGCTTGATATTGCTGCGGCTGCTGCGTTTGTGCAATTGCTAGGTGGACCTGCGTGGTCATCACCACGCCCTGCACCCTGTCGCTGTGGCCGCCCACTGCGCACACGTGTTCACTGAGCCAACACTCTACAGGTGAGGGGACATTATGCCGATGGGTATGTATAGAATGGCACTGAATGCTAGTGGATTTTAATCATTTAGAGCCTGTTCCACTGTTATGTTGGCAGGGATTCCAGTCCAAGGTAAAAGACAATTCCACTTGAAATTAGTCATGTCCAGACTTCCACTGGCACTATGTGGTGAGGGGGTGTGCTGAGAGGTTATCGCCGCAGGCTGGCTGTTGTTGGTGTGCAACAGGCTCAGCCTGTGCAACCACAGGCTGTTGTTGCTGCCACGGTGCCATGGCAAGTTGCTGTGCGCCTGATGCCGCGGTGGGCAGCCAATAGCACCTCCTTTTCAGTATTAGTACAGTCTTAGCAACGCTGTCGCGTCGTCACAAAAGCCTAAGGTTGATAAGGGGCGTCATTGCTTGGGCCTGGCTGAAGTCATGTGTGCTGCATGCCTCAGCTAACATTGGGGAGGGCTGCTGAGCTGGCACAACCCTGTCAACTGGCATGCAACCTCCCTGCGTTGAGAAAGGGGCTTGCTAGCGACGTTGACATATCAGATTACGTACATGCAGAGCACGGCAGCGCTTTTCTCCGTGACCACTGCACCGCACGGTTCCACGGTGGAAGGCGAAGGCACAGGTCGCTGCGACGGTTGCCGCTGCGTCGGCTTTCGCGCAAAAGACATGGCCGGCAGTGCCCCATGCGAAATCAAGCACAAAACGGAAAAGCAAAGAACGTCTGAATCGGCTATGAGATACTAGTTGAGGCCAGTGGTGTGATGACTGGATTTAGTCATGACACACTCACTATGCCTAAAGGCAATGCTTGATCTGCGAAGGGCGCCAATCAACGCTGTCTGAAACCCCTACCTCAGCGATTTCTTTTGGCACTGTCAACTATGGCGCCGGTTCTCAGACCTACTCTGAAGTCCTGCCTCATGGCTGCACTCTACGTCTTCACTCTGCTGGGGCCTTCAAGGGATTGGGCCTGGCCAGCAGCATGGTTCATCCTTGCTGCCTCTGCAGTGCTGCTGGTGCTGCCCTGCTATCTACACACCAGGGCCTTCAATCCTGGCCTTGTGCAGGAACGTCACAAGCCTCTGCACACACCAGGCACAGCAGAGTCTGAGACGCTACTTGTTCCGGCCATATCAGGGGGGTGGACAATGAATCTCGCGGGTGTTGCAGTCAGCTGTAGAGCAAGTCCTAAGGAACAAAGTGATATGCTTAAAAAATGCAGCCTTGCTCTGGTGTTTCGGCAATTTGAATAAACGTATGCCCCGCTGCGCAGATTGGCGGTAAGCGGAATTCTCGTTTTTCCGGCCCAGCTGGCCCCAGCACTGGCTCTCAAATGTTTGTCCTGTATCTCTGCAAGGCCGTGCTAGCTTGTGCCTTGTATCTGTGCGGTGTACATGCAGCAAGAGCGAAGTATTGCTGCAGTGAGATTGTGCTGTCTCGCCCTGTACTGTGTTGGAGCGGTGAAATTGGCATTCTGGGACCTGGGGTAACTGATGTGACCTTCAGCATACTGTACCACATAAAGGCCTCACCGCGGGCTCATCTGCGTAGCTGATTCCGCTTGATAGTGTTGTTGTGAGTCGAAATGTGCTGCCAGTCGCTGCTGTGTGGTTGCTCTTTTGTCCGTGGTTGGCTGACGTAACCGTTGACTGTGTTTCTGGCGCTGCTGAGCCTCTCAGGGAGTCTTTGGACCGAGCTACGCGAGAACAGCCTGGCAAGCCTCGTAACTTTGTGGAAGGAATGCGCACATTAAACGCAATTGCTTTGCATGAGAAACGCTGCACACGAGTGCGTCTGCTTGGGCTGAGCCGGCGAAACCCCCAGAGAATCATTGTCCACCCCCCTGTGTCTAACCCCTGACCTGCACCCTGACTGACGTCCGTGTTCTCTGAGGAAACACGGACGATTGCGGCCTTGTTTTCAGTGAAATCAATGCTTGTAATGCGTACGTTCTTGTCAGCTCTGCAGCCCCTGTGCAACTCGCCATCTTGATTTTAGCAGTCAGCAGGAGTGTCAGCATCTGCTGTGCTGGATTCTTGGTTTCTTCTAGCGGCTTCATCTTGCTCTGCAATTCAAACTGTTGAACTTGCATGTTGTCAAGTAAAAGTTTCAGCTCAGCAGAGAGGCTGGAGCAGCAGCAGCAGCAGCTGAGGGCTGGTGTGATGTTCCAGATCAACCAACAGGTGTGTGGGCCACACTGCAGCACACCAGCAGGAGCATCGGCCCCATGAAGCATTCTCAACATTATGATTTTACTTGGTGAATGCATTGGAGGCCCCCTGCACATCCAGATCAGGCTCAGCACAGAACAGCCTTGGCAGCAGCAGCAGCAGTAATTGCAAGAACAGTGCCACTAAGCTGCATGAGACCCACAGCAGAGCTACACAGAAGAAGCAGCCAGCATGCATGGTGCTGGATCAGCAGTTGAAAACCGAAGCAACTGCTCCCTGCCCTTCCTGCAGGTACTTACAGCCAACATGCAACACTAAGGAGGCACCAACGACGACACGAGTCGAGCCCCACACCATGACCACCAGATGCAAGGAGCAGATGAGACCCATAGGTGGGTGAGACTGGTGTGTCACGCAGCAGCAGCAGAGACATATGCCAGCACCACAGGCAGCTGCCTTGGTGAGGCAGAGCAACCGTGCAGTTGAAGGGTGCCAAACCACAATCGCTGCTACGACGCACAAGCGTTACAGCGCTCAGCTGAGCTCAAGGGCAGTGTAGTTGCCACCAACAGCAGTGAATGCCTCCCAAGTGTCTGGCAGTGTGGTGATATCAGATGCAGTCCTGCTGGCTGGCATAGGGCATTCAAAAGTAGCATACTGCCCCTTGGACCTTTGTGGGGTAGCGTTCGTGTTGGGGTACAATTGCATACACTGCAGCAGCCAGCTGTGCGTCTCCTCATCCATGTGACTATGCACGTGCTCAATGGACCTCTTGCATTTAGTTGGGTGGGGTGGATGAAGCAGCAGCTGCCATCCCTGAGGCAGGAGGCTGGCTGCTTCGCTGTGCACCATGGGGACCCCAGTCGCTGCAGATGATGAAGTGCTCTGTGTGCCTCAGCCAGCAGCAACATATCTGTCCTGCAGCCCATGCACAGCTCCCTGAACATGTCATTGTTATGTGCTGTTGTAATGTATGTGGTTGGCTGGATGGATGTCCTGGACCCCCCTTTGTGTGCAGGTGCATTGCGGCGAAACCAAGGCGACATGCGCAAGGCGGGGCGAACATGCGGGCAGCACAGCAGCACAGCAGTGATGAGATGCCACAAGATAGTCGACCCCACACCATATGCAGGCCACACTGGTTGCTGCAAGCAGCAGCTTTACTACAACTGCAGCTGCCAGCCAGGCGCACAGCACGTGGCATGCTTGGGGGGCGGAACCGCCAACCCCAGCGAAACAGCCCTCAACGGCCACGCATGCAGCAGGAAGGGCAGCAGCTGGCAGGGGGTGCTGTATGGATTGTGTGATGCTGAGCAGTTGATTGAGCTATATGCTGTAGAAGCACATAGCCTTGACAAGCCTGAACATGCTGTTGTGTTTGAGGGGTTGACCGTGTGCCCTGCGTCAAACCGCGAAAATGTCATTGTTGCCGCGGCATGCAGCTTGGTAATCAAAGTGAACGGCCAAGGGCACAGTACTATAGTACTGACACATGCCAACAGTTGTGACAGTAGCCTTGCTGAAATGAGGCTCAAGGACCAGTTGTATGCTCAAGAGGTCCTGGGGTAGGGTTTGAGTGTGTTGCGGTTGTTGATGGTTGAGGACATCAGCAACACAACAGCCCTAGCTGCCCTATGCAAAAGATGCCAAGCAGCCAGGCGACAATGGTGACAGTGCCATATGCCAAGGCCAAGGCAAGGGTGGCACAGTAGGTGACGGTGCCCCGGGAGGGTCATGTTGCCGGTGGTGGGGGGGTAGGGGGGTGGCGGCCCAGAAACTGTCATTGGCGACGGCTGCTAGCACAGGCCATGAACACTGGTAAGGCTAGGGTGGGTGCACTAGCGCTGCCGAGTGTGACACAATGGCGCACTGTGCCGGGGCCCTTGTAGCCCTGTTGGTGCCAAGTCAGTGCACAGCCCCAGACACAGGGGGGTGGACAATGAATCTCGCGGGTGTTGCAGTCAGCTGTAGAGCAAGTCCTAAGGAACAAAGTGATATGCTTAAAAAATGCAGCCTTGCTCTGGTGTTTCGGCAATTTGAATAAACGTATGCCCCGCTGCGCAGATTGGCGGTAAGCGGAATTCTCGTTTTTCCGGCCCAGCTGGCCCCAGCACTGGCTCTCAAATGTTTGTCCTGTATCTCTGCAAGGCCGTGCTAGCTTGTGCCTTGTATCTGTGCGGTGTACATGCAGCAAGAGCGAAGTATTGCTGCAGTGAGATTGTGCTGTCTCGCCCTGTACTGTGTTGGAGCGGTGAAATTGGCATTCTGGGACCTGGGGTAACTGATGTGACCTTCAGCATACTGTACCACATAAAGGCCTCACCGCGGGCTCATCTGCGTAGCTGATTCCGCTTGATAGTGTTGTTGTGAGTCGAAATGTGCTGCCAGTCGCTGCTGTGTGGTTGCTCTTTTGTCCGTGGTTGGCTGACGTAACCGTTGACTGTGTTTCTGGCGCTGCTGAGCCTCTCAGGGAGTCTTTGGACCGAGCTACGCGAGAACAGCCTGGCAAGCCTCGTAACTTTGTGGAAGGAATGCGCACATTAAACGCAATTGCTTTGCATGAGAAACGCTGCACACGAGTGCGTCTGCTTGGGCTGAGCCGGCGAAACCCCCAGAGAATCATTGTCCACCCCCCTGTATCCACTCTCATCTTTCTGAGATACCTTGCTTCAGGGCTGGAGCACTACTGGCACATGCATGCAATCCATCCCACAGTGTCACTGGGCGCCGGTGCTTCAAGTCCTTTCGTACAGCAAGCAGCAGCAGCATGCTTGGCTCTATCCCTCTTGGCCCAAACTTGGGCTGTATGCTCCAACCGATTTTACAGCTCAGTTGTGAGGGTGCAGTCAGACAGGGGGCACAGTGTGTGCTCATGCGGGCCGTATGCATGGGTGAGGCACCCTGGGTATGTTGCATTCAGTGTGCAGAGTGTTGCGGAGTCTGTGCTGTTGGAGTCGTGCTTGGCGCTGTTGTTTGCATTGGCTACAGTTGTGCTGTTGCTAGTGAGGACTGTGAAAGAGGATGCGTTTCTCAAGGCACACTTGCCTGGTTATGCTGCATATGCCCAGCGCACCAAGTATCGCTGGCTGCCATTTGTGTGGTAAAGTTACTCATCAGGTATCGTAATTGATCAACTTGTGGGGTTGATCTTGATCGCCTGGTTGAATGCATGCAGTGCTGCACCAAGTGTGACAGTCAAGCGTGTAGCCGACATGCCATGGTGTGCACCAGGACCACAAGACCTGGGTAGGGTTGCGCATGCCCACTTCAAAAGTTTTAGTGTTGCCTTTGGCACCACGATGCGTGCAATTGGACAATGTATGGGTGATGGTCTAGAGGCAGCCGAGCACACCTGGGAGTATCCTTGGATGCTAGACTGATGGGTACTACTTGCACACCTCCACTGCGCAGATTGTGCTTGCTGACTAGTGCCTGGAAGGGGTTTGCCTCAAGTCGGCATCAGCCAAATGAGTTGTCACGGGTGCCATGCATTGAGTGTGTGAAAGACCCTTTTATGATGACAAAGCACTGCCATGATTGGCAGTGCTGCATCTGTGTGGGCTGTCACTGATGGCGGCCATACTTGTAACTTGTAACTTGGGCCTGGGTATACGTACTGCGCTGTATCAGTCAGCGTGAGTGAATCAAACCGCTGCATCGCACATGCCAGCCAGCCTGCTGCACTGCTTCTTGGCCACTCTCGACAGCCCCAGCAGGCAAAGCAAGCCCAAAGACAGGCCACCCACATGCATGGCTTCAGTGCGATCAGCCACACACACCCCTGTTGACATTACGTACCTGGCAGCCCCACCGCTATAGCAAACAAGTCTGGCTCTGCAAGATCTACCAAGGCAACACACAATTGACTGCTGCTGTCGCTGCTGTCACCAGGGACTCTCTGTGGCTGCCATACCGGCGTGATGAGGGAGTGATACGTGATGCGATCAGCGCTGCCCTGCAGCAAGGGCCCCTCAAGGCCATCTTTGGACACGCTGACGTGGTGAGTGAAAATATCAGCATGCCAGCTGGCCTGAAGCAGCAACATTGCTTGCATCATGCACACCTTTCCCATGCACCTGCAGCAGATTGTGCGTGCAGGAGAAGCAAGTATGCCGTCTGACAGCAGTGTGCTTCCATGCTAGTTGGTCAAGGATGTCATGTTGTGTCCTTCCAAGCATGCCGTGCCGTGCTGTGCTGTGCTGTGCTGTGCTGTGCTGTGCTGTGCTGTGCAGTTGACGGCCCACATGAATGCGTCCTACCAAGCCAGGGACGGCTTGCCACCAGACCTGTTCCCTGAGCGTGTCCCAGTCTATCTCGGGCACTACCACTTCCCACACCAGGTGCCAGGGACCTACATCACCTACATTGGCTCACCATACCAGGGTAGGAAGCTGCTGCACTTGAATAGACTATTGGGAACTGCTGTGCTCTTCCGCCAGCACATTTGGTGCTCTGCATGCGCATGGTAGCTGTACTTGCAAGTGTCCACAGAAGTGTTGTTGTGACAGCAACTGTAAGGTGCCCAGCAGGGCATGTGCTAGGTTTGTCTTGCACCCGACCACCGCACAGGTTTGGAGTTTACACTCAACACCTGCATGGAGAAATGGCAGCTATGATGTGCGATCAACAGCAGCCCACTGCAGCCCGTCACATAATTCCAGGCAACTCTCCACCCCATCTGCTGCCTCCCACCTGGGGTTTGTGCTGTTTTTGCTGCCGTGCAGTGACCGCCAGTGAGGCTGGCCAGCAGAAGCGCTTACTGCTGCTCGATACCGACTGGCAGCAAGTTGATTCCATCCCCATCAACATTGGCCGCAAGTTCTTCAGCCTCTCTACACCAGCAGCAGCAACCAACGCAGCCGTCAGCAGCAGCACTGCCCGCTCAAGCTCTCTTGCTGCTGTGGCGGCGGATGAAGATGGCAGCAACAGTAATGAGGGGAGTGAGAGTGACCAGGACCCTTACTTGGGCCTTCCGGCAACAGAGGCAGCAGGGCGTGGTGTGTTGCAGATGGATGTGGGGTATATTCAGCAGCTGTTGGCGCAGGGTGCAGTGCAGGCGGGGGACTTGGTGCATCTGAGGGCAGAGCAGGATGACAGCAGTGAGGCAGAGATCATGCAGATTGTCAAGGTGCTGGATGACAAAGGTGGGTTGGGGTGCTGAGCCATGTGTGTGACTGTGTCGCAAGGCAGCATGGCCCTTGCTTTTGTTGCGGTCACAGTGCCGCCTGCTGTCCTCCCCAGCTTACCTTGCTGTCTGCACCAGCAATTGTCATGCAACATCCTTCACTTCAGCGGTGGGAGGGACAAGCGGATAGTGCCACCGCTGGTGAAGGGGGCTCGCGCTTGGCGCTGATGCTGGTGTTAGTCACCACACCTTCCTGCTCGGTATGTATCATCCTTTTGGTGCTGCGTCCTGCCCCTGGTCCCATCCCCGTCCCGCCCTCCGGATCCGTCCTGCAGGTGTCCAAGTTCAGGTCCACAGAGCCCCCTCCAGCCAGGTTTCAGCGCGCATCCATGCAGCAGAGCAGCTGAGCATGTCGCAGCTGTTGGAGGTGTATGCAGACAACGTGGGCATGAGTGAGGACGTGCGGCAGGCAGCCAGAGACGCTCTGAAGGTATATGCCTCCAGCAGTGGCCGAATACTGCTTTGAGAACACATGGCGGCTGTTGCTTTGCCTTGATTGGCAGCACAAGCGGCGTGTGGGCGGCCAGGGCGGTGTTTCAACTCCTTTATGCAGCCCAACTGGGGTAAGCTACAGGACAACAAGACAATGCTGGGTGCTGTGCTTATGCAAGTCATTGTGCTGACCTGATCCTCTGTTGTTTGCAGGAGCTGGGCAGCCAGAGCTCAGCGGTGCCGAAGCACAGCCACCTGGAGCTGGAAGAGGTCAGCAGCACTGCCGCTTTTTGAAGAAACTTCGCATACTTTGGTTACACTATTGCTTGCACACCAATTTGCATGACTGGCCATCACTTGCATGCACTTACTGAAACCCACAATGGTTTTGCATACCGAACACCAAAGAGACAGGAACAGCTACCCCGGAGGCTGATCTGATGCAGCGTGCTCAAACAGCTGATGAATGGCCTCATACATCATGCGCACAAGAAGTTGGGCCAGGTATGGATGCGTCATTGACACGAGTGTTTTCCCGGTCTTTTGTATCTGGCGTGTAGGTCACAGTGGAAGGCTTTGGGCCCTTTGCCCAGGCCATCAGCTACCCTCTGGCTGGCCGTGGTGTGGTTGCAGTGACTGGACTGAACAGGGATGACGCAGCGGCTGTGAGCAACGGGGCAGGGAAGACAAGCTTGCTAACCTCCCTACTGTGGGCCTTCAAGGTACGCTGGCGGGAACATATATCCGGCACACTGACAACCGTCAACCATCATAAATGGCGGTTGTGCAGTTATCGGGAAGGTGCCAGGACAGCAGTGCTAGGCCCTGACAGAAGTGGTGCTGGGAAATAAGTCTAGTGGAATATATTCCACAGCAACAAAAAGGCAGCTGGTGTGGCTGGGAGCCCCATGTGCGCCTGCTGTCCTTATCGGCTCACAGCTGCAGCAGCTGCTTGCATATGTGGGCATTGTGGTGCTGACACGATGCTGCCTTGCTGCTGCAGGCCCCTGACGGGCGCAGGATGACTAATGCTGACTACATCAATGACACAAGCAAGAAGGCACGCGTGACAGTCACCGGACGCATCAACACGGTAAGGCATGCTGCGTTGCAGCCATGGTTGCCTACATGCTGACATGCTCGACCACGGGTCTTGACACAGTGCTTTACTTGATATGTTATGCATGCAGCTGACAAGCCCCTCGCCTGCCACTTACAGCATGTACGTCACTATGCTGTGAAAGTGACATGAACACAAACACGGCTCACACGTCACTGATGTTACTCTCTTGTGCAAGGCTAAGTCACCACGCTTGCATGCCATGCACAGTGTGCACACCAACCACACTTGCATCTCCCCCTGTTGGCTGTGCAGGAGCCCTTTGAGTTGCTGCCCCCTTTTGTTCCGGCGCTTCCTTTGCAGCATAGCTGCTTGTTCACAGCGTGTAACACTTCTTCTCCGCTGTGCAGGAGCCCTTTGAGTTGACCCGCACTGCCACCAAGACCAAGAGCAGCCTGCAACTCCTTGTCAACGGACAGGACCTCACACAGCAGGAGCAGCGGCTCACAGAGAGGGAGCTGGAGGAGCGGTTTAGCGCCAGCCTGCTGCCCAGAACCCTGGTCTTCACACAGGAGGACCTGCTGGAGCTCCTGCAGGTGCGTGCATGTGTTTTTGCGTCTTTTGCATCTCAGTCATCCATGAAATATTGGATTGGACTGCTGAATGCAGATACATCAGCCATCAACTGGACAATGAGTGATGGGTCAGAAGCTGCGCAGTGCTGAGCCGCAAACTTGGCTTGAAGCAGAGGCTGCATGCTCAGCAGAAAGCATTCGTCAATTGCTGGCCACTGCGCTGTCGTAAGACGGCCGCTGCGCCACGTCCACCCGCTAACCCCCGACTCAGATCAAGCGCATCGGCTATCAATCTTTGCATCTCGCTCTTGCAGTACGGTGATGCCGCCTTCAAGCGCATGCTGAGCTCAGTAGTTGACACAGACTGTTGGGAGGAAGCTCGTGAAGCAGCAGCGGAGCAGCGCAAGGGCCTTGCCAAGCAGCAGGCCGTGGCGGAGGGGGTGATGCAGTCACTGTCTTCAGCGGTGTCGAGGCTTCAGCTAGACCTCCAGCACACCCAGCAGCAGGAGCAGGACTGGGCGCAGCAGACACAGGCACAACAGGTGCGGGTGTGCAGACGCAACGCACATGAGTTTGCAAGGAGCGAATTTCTACTCATAGCAGAGGGGTGCTGTCAGGACTGACCGCAGCATGACAACGCGATGCCACTAGCATGCCAGACCCTGCAGTGAGAAATCTTGACTGCATGTGGGCAGTGGCGGCTGGGGCAGCTCTCTGTAGGGGTAACAGCGGTAGCAATCTTTGAGCGCCCGTAAGGTTGCTGAAGTCAGGCAGCAGGAGACTACGAATGCTGAGTGATCCGGTGGTTTGCTGTGTGCACTGTGTGCTGCAGGAGAGTGCCACTGCCACTGAACAGCAGGGCCTGCAACATGCACACTTGGCAGCTCAGCACACGCAGGAGCAGCTACAGCGCTGTGCTGAGGCCCTCAGAGCGGTCAACTACCTGCAAGCGGGCCTGCAGGACGCTATTACTGCTGCACGGCAGAAAGCAGAAGCAGCTTCAGCGCAGCTGTCGTCTGAAACAGACTCCAATTTTGACAGCCAGTCTGCAGATGCTGTCGATATGCAACAGCAGCAGGGCCGTGTGGAGGAGCCAGCATTGCCTGTTTGGGATGCAGCTGCTGCAGCAGCTGAGTTGCAGCCTTTGCTTCTTGCAGAGCAGACAGCATTTGATGCTCTGCAGAGGCAGAAGGGAGTCATGCAGGAGCTCAAAGGGCAGCTGGCTGCTGCTGCAGCACGGCGGAAGAAGTACGAACAGCTGCAGGGGGGTGATGGCAGCAGCAGTGGTGGCAGCCGTGTCAGTACCAGCACCAGTGGGACCGGGTTGCAGCTGTTGATTAGTGGTGACGGCAGCGGCGGCGGCAGCAAGGCGCATGTGTGTGAGCAATGCCTGCAGCCCATCAACGTGGAGCTGTACAAACAGTAAGTGCAGCAGCGGTTGGGGTGCACGTTGCTGGCAGCAACAGCGAGGCCTGCCAACACGCTATAAAGATACGGTGGCAGGTCAGTCAGCCTGCCAGTGGTTGCCTGAACTGCAGTGTGTGACATGTTTTGAGTGAGTACTAGTAGCCTGCCCCGTCAGCTGTGTGCTGTGATGTGCAACTTGCCAAGTCAGCCCAGCACACCGCTCAATGCCACTTTGTGCCATGATGCTGCAAATGCCACGCTCAACAAGATGCTGCCTCACATCTTGTTTGCGATGACCTGCTACCTTGTGGACGTCGTGATCATATGATACAGGAACCTTGACAACATGGCAGAAGATGAGCAGCAGCTGCAAGCACAGCTTCAAGTCGCCGTCCAACAGCACGATCACCTCGCAGAAACTTACAAGCGTGTATCACAAGAAAAGCAGCAGTTGCAGCTCCAACAGCAACGTCAACAGCAGGAGGTAGCAGCGACGAGAGATGCAGCAATGCAGCAGGCGGCGGCAGAAAGCAGGCGACTGGCGGAAGCAGCGGAGCAGCGGCGGCGGCTGCAGCAGCAACAGCAGCAGCGGCAGCAGGCTTTGCTGAGCAGCATCTGGCAGGAAGAGCGGCAACTCACACAGTGAGTGCATCAAACTAGGCAGGCCTTGGTCAGCATCGCTTACTCCCTGATACTATGCAACATGCGGGGTAGTCTCCATAATGTATTTTGATGGTACGGTGTGCGTCAGGTATTCAGACATATGGCGTGGCTGACTGTCAACTGCATGTACATTGCCGTGCATCTGGCTGTTGACCCTGCTGCATCTCGCCACTGCAGTGCTGTGACACTCCCGCATCACATTGGTCCTGCATTGCTGTCAGGTATTTCATCTTTCCTGTGCTGGTGCAGGTTTGCCACACAGCTACAATCCCTCCACAGCAGCTTGACCAAGGCGCATCAAGACAGCACCGCAACACTGCAGCGCCTTGCAGCACGACTCAACCTGCCACCCCCACAACAGCAGCAGCAGGCCAGTCTAGACGCACCACCTCTGGACAAAACAGCAGTTGATTCTGTACTGTCCTCACTACAGCAGCGCGAAGCAGGCGCAGGGTCCGCAGCAGCAGCATCGCCACTGGACAGCTTTGTTCTGCAGAGCAGAGACACCCAGCGGCTTGTGCAGAATGAGGTCGAGCAGCTGCAAGCAGCGAGCGACAGTGTTGTCGAGAGCCGCACCCGGCTATCGCAGCTGCAGGCAATGAGCAACCCATACAGTGCGGCAGTGCAGCAGCTGCAGCGGCAGCTAGACGCGCAGAAGCAAGAGCTGGATCTGCGGCAGCAGCAGCAGAGGGAGCTTGAGGGCAAGGTGGGTGTCTGCCAATGGTTGCTGAATGAGCTGTCGAGTGGGCTTGTGTCTGTTGAACAGTGCAGTGCCCTGTTACCCACACCTGTCATGTCAGACTATAGTGTGCCCAATTCCGCAATGCGCCCAGCACCATTGCTTGCTGAGTAGCAGAATGTGGCACTTGACCAACGCGCTGGTGGCTTCCTCATTGCTGCATGCTGCTGCTGCTGCAGATCAGCCTGTGGGCCAGGGTTGAGTCAGCCTTTGGCCGCACTGGCATCCCTTCCTTCCTGCTTGAAGGGGTCCTAGGGGAGCTCCAGGCAGCCAGCAGCAGACACCTCGCCCATCTAGCAGCTGGAATGACCCTAGAGCTGTCTGCTACTAGCAGCAGAAAGGTTGCTGCTGCCGGCTCACGCAGTAAGAAGGTTGCGGCTAGCGCTACCACCAGCAGTACTGCCGTACCTACTGACAGCCTCACTGAGGATGCAGATACGGGCATGAGCAGTGTCGGCAGTAGGGCTGTGGCTAGTGTCGCTGCTGCTGGTGGTGTGTCTGTAGACAGCGTTGAAGAGGACGGGGCTGGCGGCAGCAGCAAGGGCAGGAAGGGGAAAGGCAAGGTGGGAGGAGCAGCTGCAGGCGCAATGAAGGAGGAGATCTCAAAGGTTGTGCGCGTGCAAGGTGAGGGTTGAGCCACGTATGTTTCTGTGTGTGAGCTGTGCAGCTGTACCTGATTTGATGCTGCAACCTCCGGACACCATCATCGAACGGTGGTGGTGTAGTTCAGGGTGTGGCAGGATAGCATCATCTTGTAGAACCAGCAGTCGTCGAAGTTTGTACAAACTTCCAACAATTTGGTGACTTGTGTGAGGGCTGCGCATGCTGTGAGCAGACGCAATCTTGGTGCTCTAGATAAAGCCAGCTGACCGCAGCAACTACAAGCACTCACCATACACCCTGCCTGTCAACGCTGTCACAGGCCGCCTTGGCACCAACATGCATTGGCCATGCAGGTTGGTGCCTCTGGGTTACAAGTGCACAGCTTCTGGCCCCTTGTTAGCCAAAAAAATTGGTGCCGCTGCGTGTGCTGCTGTGGTTCAGGTGCTGGTGGTGCGTTGATGGAGCGCAGCATAGCCCAGCTGTCAGGGGGTGAGAAGAAGCGTGTGGCTCTGGCACTGGGCCTGGGCTTTGCAGAGGTGGTGGCGGCAAGGGGGCGGCTCACCAGCAACATACTGGTGCTGGATGAGGTGAGCAGGGGGGCTTCTGGTTGTGGATAATCTGGAAGGCACCAGCTGTCACAACTGTGATGATATGTGCGCTCAAGTCGTACTTGTGGCTGATGTCATGGTGCGCAGAAGTGCAGGGTGTTGTAGCCTCTGTCCCTCCCCTCCCCCCCCCCCCCCCACACCAGACACAGAGAAAGAACCATAGTTGTTCACTCCACGTGCATGAGTGGTGCCCTATGTCATACGTGTGCAGTAAGAACATGGTACCGTAGTGTGCTGACCTGCAGTACCTGCCTTGGCACCTGCCTGCACCTTCTGGCCACGAACTTCGCAAGGTCTATGCCCCACTAATTCCGTCAGAGTGTTGGGGGGGGCTGCGCCCCCCCCAAGCCCCCCCGCTTTTTCCTGGGGGGGCTGCGCCCCCCCACACCCCCCCGCCACTTCCTTTGCCCTATCACCAGGTTGGGCTATTCCGGTTGCACTGTCCTGCCTGGTTTTGGTGGTTGTCTCTTTCTGTGTACATGTGTTCGCCAGTAGTACTTGCCGGGCAGCCACAGGATGCAGATCCCAATAGTGCTGCTGACGGTGCAGAGTTTGCTGCAGATGTAACTATTTGGTCATAAAGCACGCGACCCCAGCCTGGGGTCCCCAGGTCAGCTACATCAAACCCTCTGCCTGGGCACTTTTAGCTGAGCACAGCTATAGCTTGTAGCTGCTATGGTAGCCAAAGCCCTTGCATGCTGTAGTTTGTAGCTGGGTGTAGCTACACGTAGCTGTGCTGCCAGCAGGCAGCACTGCCTGGCATGTAGTCAGCTACACACACATGTAGCCAGCTCCAAGTAGCAGGCCACACATGCCCCCAGGCAGCAGCCCCGCATCCTGTAGCTTGTAGCCAGTTCTGTGAGCAGCCACGCCTCGTGGCCATATGTAGCTACAAGTAGCCGATTGCTGTATAGAGCCTGTTGCTCATGCCCGCCCCCGTGGGTGGGACACGTAGCAAGCCCAGTGGTCAGCCCTATGTGCCAGTGACATTTACGATACTCCTGTTCCTACTAGGCTAGTAACAGGGCATGCCTTGTCAATGACAGGTTGTCGCAGAATGCGGTGTGTATTGGCATGTGCCCACATCACAGTAGTTCACTGAAGCATGCTAAGCTGCAAACGGCAGCAAGTGTGCAAGATCTGCAAGGTCTGCAGATTGCTCACCAGCTGTTGTTGGGGTCAGCACAACAGTGTGTGCAATAACATGACTTTCGAAAGCCCAGGCTGGCGCATTGTGCTTTACGCAAAACAACAAGCAACATATTAGGGCTGCAGCGTGCATCTGGCGTTGGAGAGCACAGCAACAGCTACAGGATGTACCGATCACAGCACGTAGTGCACGGTGTATGCTGTGAGTGGCGACACAAACTGCGGAAAAGTAAATTACATGGTAAATGTAGTTGTCTCACAGAAGCGCAGCAGCCGATGTGCTGCACACGCCAAGTTGGCTACTGCTGTTGCAGCTAGATCACCTGGGGCGGAGAGGGTGCAGCTGCTGCAGAGCAGCCAAGACCGGGTTCCACCTATATTTACCAAACTACCAACATCAGCAAAGTGGCAGCCGCAGCCGAGCAGCGAGTAAAAACTCATTATAGAACGGTGTCAGTGGGGCACTTAGCATTGCATGATTGATATCGCAGCATGCGGCAACAGTTTGTGTTTACTCAGGTATCACATGCTCCTAAGGAGAGTGAGAGTGAGAGTTGCATTTTTTCCCTGCAGGTCCTGGAGAAGCTAGATGACGAGGGCTGCACCCGTGTGGCCTGGCTGCTCAAAGGGCTGCCGTACGACAGTGTGTTTGTGGTGGGGCAGGCAGGCAGCTTTGTCACCAAGGAGTTTGCAGCGGTTGACACCGTGGTCAAGGCAGGAGGCGCGTCCTTTGTGGAGCTGGGGAGTGGAAGCCCTGTAGTGTGAGCACATGGCGGTGGCGGCGGCGAGCTGTGTCCGTGCCTTAGCAGTGAAGCTTTGGCTGCTGCATGTCCGGCACCAGTGGATGTGGGCACCAGGGCAGTCCATGGTCCCGGTCACATGTGATGCGGCTGTTTGAGAGGCACACAAAGTCGGTCTGGATTTTGCGGTCTCTTTGTGACCATTTTTGGCGTGGGCCAGGTTGTGTGATAGAGTAACTGCACTTAGTAAACCCCAGCCGACTATCATGCGGCAATTTTCCCACCTCCATGAGCATCAGCATTCTCATCTTCCCTCATCCCAACCTTCGTCAGTTCATGGAAGGAGCATTAATCCACAACGGATGCAATGGGATGCACGGCTTCCAAGTCCGGGGAGCTTGCATCACGCATAGCTTCTACAACCAAACGAATCGGACAACTCTCGGCTCAAACCCGTCATTCCCCGGAAGACCAGCGGCAGCTTGGCGCGGCGTTCGTGGAGCTGGGCTCACAGCTTGCATTGCTGAGCAGGCTGCTGGGAGAGCAGGACCCTCCAGGAGACAAACAGGTGCCGCACAAGGGCGCTGCAGTACTGAACGAGCAGCTCCCCGTTGCTCAGCAGCAAGAACTGGCTGAGCAGCTCAGCATGGCACAGCAGGCATGTGCTGCTCTGAAGCAGCAGCTGGACACAGCACAGGAGAAAGCAGCAAGGACAGCCGATGAGTTGGCTGCAGCCCACCAGCATGAAGCACAGCTGCAGGAGCAGGTGCAGTCCCATGAGCAGCAGCGTGCGTCTCACCTGGAAGGAAGGCTCAGCACAGCACAACAGGACGCTGCTGCAATGTCCCACCAGGAGACCGCTTCCCTGCAGGAACAGCTCAGCACTGTGAAGCAGGATGTAGCCAGTCTGCACCAGCAGATGACAGCTTCACAGCAACGCGCTGCTGACCTGCAGGAGCAGCTGTCCTCAGAGCGGTCCAAGCAGGCTGCTCTGGAGGAAACCCTTGCAGAACTGACGGTAAATCTGGAGGACAGGTCCACTGCGCTGCAGTCAGCACAGAAGCATGTCAAGCAGCTGCAGGAAACCGAGAGGCAGCAGGAGGAGGCACGTGCGGCGGCAGTTGCCCAGCATCAGCAGCTCAGCGCAGATTTCAGCAAGCTGCTTGACAGCAGCAAGGTGATGCAACAGGACATGACTGAGGTGCGCATGCAGCTTGAAGGCTCACAGCAGGAGCGGGCGCTGCTGAAGGAGCAGCTTGCCCGGCTGGAGGGTAGCAACCAATTGTTGACAACACAGCTGGATGGCTCCCAAAAGAAGGCGGACAACCTCATGGTAGGTGTTAATCATCAAGCGAATGCAGCATGGCATGCTGTCCTAAGTTGGGCCAGCACTAACCCAGCGGCTACTAGTCCCTACCAGCCCGAAAGGCTACGGGTGTATGTATGCCAAGTCAATAGACAATCGTCGTTGTGAGTCACAAAGGGCATAGATGTGCGGCACATGCGTCTGCGCCTGCTACGCTGCATGCAAGATGCTGTTGAGCTGCCCTCCTGCTGAGTGTGGCTTGCTGGGCAGGCCGAGGATGCCCGGCTTGAAGCCTTCTTCTGCCGACCAATTGCTGCCTTGCACTCTGCGTGCTGCATGCCACAACAGGATGCTGCTGCAATGGCGCGCCAGGAGACTGCTGCCCTGCAGCAAGAGCTCAGCACTGTGAAGCAGGAAGTTCTCAGTCTGCACCAGCAGATGGCAGCTTCACAGCAACGCGCTGCTGACCTGCAGGAGCAGCTGTCCTCAGAGCGGTCCAAGCAGGCTGCTCTCGAGGCAGCCCTTGCAGAGCTGAGGGTAACCCTGGAGGAGAGGTCCACTGAGCTGGAGTCAGCACAACAGCACGTCACGCAGCTGCAGGAAGCCAAAAGGCAGCAGGAGGAGGCATCTGCAGCCGCAGCTGCCGAGCACAAGCAGCTCAGCACAGACCACAGCAAGCTGCTTGAGAGCAGCAAGGTGATGCAACGGCACGTGACTGAGGTGTGCATACAGCTCAAAGCTTCACAGCGGGAGAAAGCGCGGTTGCAGGAGCAGCTCGCCCGGCTGGAGGGTAACAACCAATTGCTGACGACACAGCTGGATGGCTCCCAAAAGAAGGCGGACAACCTCATGGTAGGTGATGGTGGCATGGAAATGCAGCATGGCAGGCTGTCCTAAGATGGGCCAGCACAGAACCTAGCCGCTAGGTAGGGCCTACTAGGCCTTAGCAGCCTGACAAGCTACAGTAGCATGTATCTAAGTCATTACAACAATTGTTGTGAGTCACAAAGGGCATACATGTAGGGCACATGCATCTGTGCCTGCTGCGTTGCAGCAAGTATGCTATTGAGCAGCCCCCCTGCTGAGTGGGTCTGCCGGCCGGGCCGAGCATGGAAAACTTCTGTCAACCAACCAACCAATGTCTTGCTCAACCCTGCATGCTGCATGTCACATGCACAGGTCGAGGCCGCCAACAGAGGTCAGGAAGCAGGGCTGCTGCAAAGGAACCTGGCAGAAGTTCACTCCAGCAACACCACACTGAGTGCTGAGCTGGCAGTGGCCCGGCAGGAGGTGATGCAGCTGCGGGAGCAGGTGCAAGTTTTGAAGAGTGCAGCCAGGACGTCCAAAGCAGTGGCAGAGAAGATGGTGGGTGTGTTGTGCAACGTAACACCGTCACAATGACAAAGCCTTGAGGGCATACACAGCGGGGCACTGCTCAGATTTGGGATGCATCATCAGTGATGCGTGCCGCCTTGACCTGAGCTGACTCATGCCTGCTGGTGACAAGCAACGAACGCACGAAAGTTCAGCATACAGCAACACCTTGGCTGTGTGTACTATCCAGACAATCAACTGTCCGGCAGTCAAGAGGCAATCCAACTACGTGTCTGCATTTTGGTGGTCTCAATAGCTTGCACGGTTTACGCACTTGTGAAGCTACCCGGTAGCGAAGTTCGCCAAGGATTTTGTGTGGCACACCAGACCGTTTGCATAGCAGCTGCGGGCAAACGAGTGCATCTGAGGGTGTGCTATGCTGCCATATGTATTGTCACAGGGCACTGAGGCATGTGAAAACAAAGCCCGGAGTGGACACAAAGCAGACAGCAGCTCCAGCAGCAACAGCGACAACAAGCTGCTTTTAGAAGCAATTGCCAGGCTGGCGCTGCAGCCCTGCATGACCATCCAGCAGCTGTTAGACTACATGGCTCCCTCACGGCCTGCTGCTGTCAAGGCAGCTGGAGCAAGGGGGCTGGCAATCTGGTCGAAGAGGCTCGGGGGGGCTGATGGGCAGCCCAAGCTGGCTGCCTTCAAGGACCATCAGGGGATATCCAGGCTGGTTCAGTTGCTGACTGCGCCTGATGATGATGACACGCAGCTGGCAGCACTGGAGGCATGGGGGGCGCTGTGGAGTGTTCACTTTGCCAACAAGCTTGCTCTGCAGCTGGTGGGGCAGCCTGGGGCGGTCGACACCCTGGTGCAGCTGCTGCATGAAGGTGGTGCTGCCAAGCAGGCTGCAGCTGCGTTGGTAGTCTATGGGCTGTTTGCTGTTCATGGCTCTGCTCTACCAAAGCCCTGGCCAGAACCGCTGGCCCCAGCCAAGTCAGACCCCAACAGCTGGCCACTCCTGTCAGGCCTGGTGGCTGTGATGCAGGCACCTGCAGTGTCAGCTCGTGGCAAGAAGACTGCAGCATGCGCAATGTATTACCTCGTGCGTGCAGCCAAGACCTCACCTCACCCTGCTGCTGTCCAGCTGTACCCGGCAGTCCATGCTGCTGTCAAGCCTCTAGAGGCACTGCTGCAGCATGAGGACATGGGCGTACGGGATGCGGCTGCAGATGCCCTAGGCTTACTGGGCAAGCGCTGTTGAGCCTCTGGGGGCACTGCTGCAGCATGAGGACTGGCAACCGACTGGGACGTTGTGTGCCCCAACAACACTTGCCAAGGGATGCCTGGCCTGCCGGCCCCAGATGGGATCCATGGATAGAGCAATCAGCAGGATATGGCAGGGGGTGAAGGCATACCATGGCACTGCCATGTCTTGACTCAAGACATAAAGTCGGACAGCAGTATCCTTGACTGTGGTCAAGGGTCACCTCAACCAGTCCTGCCTGATGCACCAACTTGGCGTCTTGAAGACAACTTGGTTGATAGACACTGCTGCCAAATGTCCAATTGTGCGTGGTGCCACGGATGACGCAGAGCGGCTGCATGAGCTGCAACTGCTGTGCATTCGGGAGCCACGTCCTGCTAGGTGCCCTGCTATTGGCCGAGTGTGCTGCTGCACTCCAGACCCGTGCACTGGTTGTGTAACTGCTGTTGCGCTTGTCGGCCAAAGTGTTGTGTGACGAGATGGACTGTGAGAGAAAGCTGTACAGGAGGTGGACTGTATGACTGTTGGAGGCCTGTAGTGCAGCTTGTTGTGCAGCACATAATGTCGGTGTTGTTGCTGCCAGCATGATGCTTCGAGCGGAGTCCATAATCCAGAATGATACAAGATGGATGCCTGGCTGCACATGTGAAGCGCTGTACAGTGCTGCTGCTGGTGTGTTGGTGTGTCTGTCTGTTCCAGACAGGCAGTGACTGCCTGTGACGTCTCGACAGGCTGCACCCCTGCCTTGCTGGGTGCGTGACGGTACCAAGGTTGCAAAGGGGGAGAGGCACAGCCTGTGCTGAGCATGAATGCGGCTGTGGCATACGGTGCCACACCTGCGCACAGTGCCATGCCATGTCCTGGTTCAAGGTAACACGTATAGCATGACAAGCTTGTTTGTGATGAAGGGGCAGCTACTTACATGATCCAGCTGTATCAGAGGCACCATGCCATGCTTTCAGGCTCTTTTGCGCCCTCAGAGGTAATACAGAAACTGCAATTCGCCCCAGCTGGCAGCTTCTTGTAGTGCAAATACTCTCAGGCTTCAGCGGCGGCCCCTTACATGCACTGTAAACCAATGCAAACACTCAAGGTGTGATGCGTTTGCTGTTTGACTGTGTGCCTCGACAGCATCACCATTGTGACGCTGCGCTGTACTCCAGCTTGTTACGCAGCACACAGTTTGTCTCAAGCTTTCGATCACGCTGAACATGAACGTTCAAGTCTGATGCCATCTACTTCCACGGGCCACAGTGCTGCATGGATATATGCTACACGGCGGGGCCCCTGATCAGGGCCTTCATGAGCGGCTGCACTGATCTGCTGCTTGGCCCACATGTGGCATCATGCCATGTGGCATGATGCGACTAGTCATCGGACTGTTGGTGGGCATGTTGGTGTCCCTGTCTGGGCGAACGGCAGCATTGTGCAGATGTTCGCAAGCTGAATGAGTAAGCTGATTGTCTGATCTCAACGCAAGCTTGACTTCTGCGACGCGACTTGCCATGGCATCAAACATTACGTAGGTGCACGGGATGTACTAATGCTACAGCTGAGTTGTAGCGGCCACCACTCCCCCTTTTATCGACGGTGCAGGGTGGTTCCTTTGTTGATTTGCTAATGCGTCACTTTACACATGACGAACAAGACAATACATTGCAATGGGTGGCATGGGCTCCAAAGCAACCAGTGGTGACGTCCAGGTCTGGGCCGCGAGGGGGGGGGGGGGCAGCAGCGGCGCACGCAAGGGGGTGGGTGGGTACGGCTTTCTAAGCCTGTAGGTTGCCCAAAAGGTATAGTGAGGGTATGGAAAGGTGTGCATTCGATAGCCTGTGACACAAGTGGTAGAACAGACAGGAAACCAGCGACCCAGACAGCAGGCGTGTAGTGTACGTGTGTTGTGTAGAAATCTACAGACGACTAGCTTCGACTTTCACAAGGCTCATCAGGCTCATAAGTTTCTACACAACACACGTACACTACACGCCTGCTGTCTGGGTCGCTGGATTCCTGTCTGTTCTACCACCCACCCACCCACCCCCTCCATGAACCCCCTCAGACTCCTTGCAAGTCCAATGTAAATTTGTTTGTTTATACTATATATATCCTGCAATTTGCAGATGCAAACGTGGGATGGTGCTGTTAGCTTACTGAGTGCCCCTGGGCCACAAGCTGTGGAGAGTGAGTTAACGAGCAAATTGGATCTCGTATATTGTATATTGTCCGACGTTAAGCTGAGCTGATCTTGTTGTAGCAACCATTACGTACAGTACGGGCTGATAATGCTACAGCCGAGTTGTAGCTGTGGCGCCTACCAGCACTGCTTTTGCGTTTCGCGGTTTGCGTCACTGTATATTGTATTCGTGAAATCCTGAAGGCATCACAACTACGAGCAAAGAAGACATTGCAATGGGGGGCACGAGCTCGAAAGCAAATGGTGGTGACGTAGGCACTGATCTCACAGCAGATGAGGTTCAAATACTCTAACAGCAATTCAATAAGTTCGCAGCAGAGTACCGGCAGCACCATGGCGTGGCTCTGGAGTTGAGCTCACAGCTGGCGCTGCTGAGCGATGTGTTGGAACAGCAGGACAGCACAAATCAGGAAGCAGACACGTTCCTGTCATTCTCAGGAGGTCGAAACACTGCCAGTGGCCTCCACAACGACACAGTCTCCAGCCCAAGCTCGGAGATTGGCCAAAAGGTGAGGTGTCATACCAGCACAGCATGCATGACTTTTCAGGGTTGGTCCTTGCAGAGCAAGCCTCACAAGCCTTACAGTTGCACAGCCCCACCTGAGCTAGGAAAGACTGAATGCATGGAGGGTGTCAAATGTGCTCTTGTGTGCTGGAACGTACTTGCCCCTTAGCCAAGGCTGCACCATGCCCACTTTGCTACTGCTGACAGTGAATTCTATGCCTGTTGCAGGCTACACACAGTGCAGCTGGTTCTACTGAGGCAGCACAGCCAGATCTGCAAGAGAAGCAGATCACCATTGGCAGGCTGCAAGAGCAGCTGCAGGGCTTACAGCTGCTCATGCAGCAACTGACACAAGAGTTCTCAAAGTAGGTGCTTGCCTCGTTCAGTGGTCACTGACTGCCAGCCTTGAACTTCACTTGAAAATTCGAACACACCCTCTTGCACATCTGCAACATCCTGCTTTGCAGAAGTTGGACAGGTGCCGACAAATGCGCAAGTAATCTCCACCAGCGACGCGCGCGCTGCGCAGCATTCCATCTCAGCATCCATCCATCCCGCTCGCTCAGCCACCTAGGCTAGTAGCCAGAGCTAGTGGCCCACATGTTCATGTACATGGCTGTTACTCATAGCCTTCGCTGCGTGTGGGGGCGTGCGTGCAGGATGTGCGGCTACAGGGTCAACATTGCAATGAAGCTGGACAGTTTGGAGGAGGAGATCTAGGCCCTTGATCTTGAGCGCCAGCGCCTGGCCGACGAGCTGGCACAAGCGCAGCTGGCTGGCACCCAAGAGCAGGCAGACGATCAAGAGGTCAGTGCCACTGCCAAGTTGGGTTTAGAAGCACTTACGCATCCACTGCACTGAATGCACTGCACCAGGATGGTGCATCCATCCTGTCCAATGCAAGCTTTGCTTGACAGTTTGACACTGGTGTGAGTAAACTATACAGTCACTGCTAGAAGGTGGCGTCGCCCGGAAGCGCTGAGTGACCGTGACGGTGTGCATGCAGCCTGCTGAGCCAAATGCATGACGCAGTGCGGCACTGGGTGCAAAGTAGTCACTGCGTTAGTACCGCCGCACTGGCTGCTTCAGGGACGTGCCACGAGTGGAGGGTTTAGGGTTTGGGGTTTGATTTTGGCTGACCATCCGGCAAAGGAGCCAGTGGCTGTTGTAGGAAGCGGGACAAAATAAAAAAATAAAAAAATAAAGCGGCAGCACTGTGTACAGAGACATCAGGCAGACCGTCATGCACAAAATAACAAAGGCCAACCCAAGCACAAACCTGTCGTCAGACATATGACACACAGTATATATGGGCTTCTACTTTGAAGAGCTTTTGTCAAAACCCTGCTGCAGGGCCCCTTGAATTGAGGGAGGGAAGGCAGCCTGCTTATGATACTACTTGTGTACGTAGCTACACAGTGTGTGCTAGTACTCAGTACTAGCGGCTAGTAGAGACAGAGCTGAGGAAGCAGAAATTTGTGCTTGTAGCACAAACACAGGGCTAGGGAAGGTGCCATGCCCAGTCGCCCTATCTCACATCAGAGATGCCTACTAGGAGAGTCTCTTTCTCTCACACCAGAGTCTTGTTAGGGGGAGGCCCTGGGCCAAGAAGGGGACAAGACTCCTGGCAGGCCGGACTGTCCGATAGGCACACAGACTGCACCCAGACTGTACCCAGATGTGCGCCGCCGGGCGGCCCAAACGATAGGCATAACATCCAGACTTCTGTGTATGTCTGAGCCAAATCAACCAGTCTGGGCCAATCCCCTAGAAATATATCAACCCCCCTCCCAGGACCCAGAGCCCCCTGGTCTGACCCGCCATTGTCGTCTGTGCTGTCTGGACTGTCTGAGCTGATCCCCCTTGGATCCGCTGTCAACCCCCCAGCCCCCAAGGGCCCCCTTGTCTGGGCCGTTCCTGTCGTCTGGGCTGTCTGGACCGTCTGAGCCGATTCCTTGAGAAAAGAATCAATTTTCAGTCCCCACGGCCCCTTGTCTGGGCCGTCCCTGTCGTCTGGGCTGTCCGGCCTGTCTGAGCCTCAGATGGAATCCATCCAGCTCATCTACTTCTAGGACTTTCACTCAACTTGCCACTCACAGGGTTCACTCAACTTGCCACAGCGCTGGGTGAGGACAACCCTGAGTTTGTGGTGAGGCTGTGCAACACCCCAACCGCTGTGCCGGCACTGACAGCTGCCCTACGAGCAGAGGGCAATGATGAAGAACAGCAGCTGCTTCTGGCGCTGCTGCTGTTCATGTCCAGGGCACACTGTGCCTGGCTGCCCAGCACCATCCACACCATCAGCATGCAACCAGGGGTGGTGGACAAGCTGCAGCAGCTGAGTGACAAGGAAGACGATGGTGAGCCGCGCTACCCGGATGCCACCAGCCTGCTGCAGCTGGTGCAGGTGCTGACTGCAAAACAGCTCAGCTGAGTGGTCCAGGGAGAAGGATGAAACGCCGCTTCTCCCTGATGCCACCAGCCTGCCAGGCAGCTGGTGCGGCTATTGACTCCGAGTTGGCTTAGCGGCTGAGCTGACCGAGCTAGACCTGGCAGGGTGCCTGGCCAGTGGCTGATGGGAGGTTACACTTCTGTGTTTTTTGTGGGGCGCTTCGCATCAGATGCTCACTGGCAGTGCTTACTAGAGCTTGGCACTGCCACTGTGTGTGCCTGAGGGGTGGGGATGGAAGGGCTGCAGCCTGATTGCTCATCATGTGATGGGCCGCTTGACTGCTTGTTGGGGTGTTGAGCCAAGCCTTTGGCTTGATTCGGGGTGTCACACTTGTGTTGTTGCCGCCTGCGGATGATGGCTGCATGTGCTATGTTTCGGGTGGCCACACCGAGTTAGCCCAGCATAGAATGCTGCTGCTGCTGGTCTGTTCAGTCAGTTGTCATCCAGTCTGCAACATGAGAGTTTGTGCACCGTTCAAGGCTTGGCTGCTGCCTGAGCCGCAACTGCTGTGCATTTGAGTCAGGCCAGGCGGGTGTGCTGATGCATGCCAGGCCTGAGGCACTGGTTCTGTGGTTGCTGTGGCTGGTCTCAGCCTCATGACAAGATGGACTGTGAGAGCCTCTCGGCATGATGCCGCAAAATAGGTCCACTGCAAGAGACGGTGTCCCAGGCCTGTTGTGCAGGTTGTTGTGCTGCACATACTAATAGTCAGTGAAATTGATTGGTGCTACGTGCTCCGAGTGCGGCGTACTACTGAGTGCGGCCCACAGCGTCACAATCATGGATGGCCAGGGCTTGTCACAGGGCTGAAAGGCTGCACTGTTCTTCAAGGCTGCACACTGTGCGTGGTGCTGCTGGTGTGTTGGTGTGTGCGTTTGGTTGACTGCCTGTGACAGGCTGCAACTTAGCCTACTGGGTGCGTGACGGGACCAAGTTTGGAAAGGGGGAGGGGCACAGCTTGGGCTGAGCATGAATGCAGCTGCCGCAAACAGTGCGACACCTGCAAACAGTGCCATGTTAACATGGCAAGTTAACGTTATTTGTTTGGGGTAACACATATGACATGGCAAGCTCGTCTGTGATGGAGTTCCAGCCCACTCAGTACCTGATGCAGCTGTACCAGGGGGGCCATGCATTGCAATGCTTTCAGGTCCTTTTGGCACGCGCCAGGGAGTCCCTGCAGTATTCACAACCAGCCCCAGCTGGCTGCTTCATGTCCACATACAAGTAATCTTGTAATCCAAACCATCTCACACTTCAGCAGTGGCCCCTTACATGCATCCTAAGCCATTGCAAACATTCAATATGCACTGGGTGTGCTGTTAGTTTCTTTTTGAGTGTACAGTCGCATGCCACAGTCATGGCGTCTCTACTGGATCACCACTGTGACGCTGAGCTGTACTCCAGATTGTGTGCAACGCACGTTTCGGAAGCTGATGCCATGTGCTGCCACACTGATGAGTTGGTTGAGAGTGAAAAGTGCATCTTGTGTACCATACCCCTGCCTGAAACCACACTGAGTAGGGGCGCAAAGAGAGAGCAGGCAAGCCGACCGCTGATTCATGAGACGCTCCAACAAGCAAGAGAAGACATGCGGGCATGGTTATGGTTGCAGGATCAGGGTATCACGGCAGCAAAGGGTCCAAGCAACATCCGCACCTAACCCAAGCCAGGCTGCAGCAGCGGGCATGTCACCATTTGCGAAGCTGCACCTGCGTGTGCCTGATTGGTGGCATCTCTGAATGAGATACTGATCTCCTCTGGTGAATTGATAACCTGAAGCAGTGCATGCCTTGCACTTGCAGGTCAAGGCACCTGAGGAGCCACCAGCTGGCCAGCCACTTGCTAACTACAGCCACGACTACAGCATGCAGGCTGTGGGGGCTGCTGCAACCACGTACACTGTTGCACGATGGATCTGTTTACAGTTATGCAAACATATTTGCACCCTTGACCCTGTATTTATGTGTCTTTCAAGACCCAGAGTTCAGAGTCTCAGCTGTTGCAACCTCTCACGGCGCCCGGCCATCCTTCCTGTCAACTTGAACGAAGCCTGCAGCAAAACAAGTAAAGGCTGTTGAGAGCGCATCTTCATGTTTGTACGCATGATATGCAGAGTTGTCCTGGCTGTTGCTGCGGTGCGGGACTAATGCTACAGCCGGGTTTGTAAAATGTAGCTGCCACCATGTTGAACTGATGCAGCATTGTACCAGTAGCTTTAACAAAAATTGAGGTTACGTTTGGGAGCAAGCACACACGTATAGACGGGAATGGGGGGCAAAGGCTCCAAAGCGAAGGGTGGTGACGTGGGCACTGGCCTCACTGCGGATGAGGTGGCAAGGCTTTTGCATTTTCTTCGAAAGTTTGAACAAGATTACGGGCAGCTCCACGGCGTGGCGTTGGACTTGGGCTCACAGCTGGCGCTGCTCAACGGGGCGCTGGTCCAATCCCACCCCGTAATTGAGGCAACAGGCATACATCCAGAAGGGGCAGAAGGCATTCACAGTGGTCCTCGAGCTCGCAACGACGCAGGCTCAGGGCCACACTCTGGGAGCAGCCAGCAGACGGTGAGCTGGCGGTGAGCTGGCACACACTGTCTGCACTGTGTGCTGCTGCTGTCTCAGGCCTAGGGCTAGAGCAACTTGAACAGGTTTTGCAGTTGCTTATATTGATAGGGTTGTGCCTGCAACGTTGTACCTTGCTGCCTGAGTGGCACGAGAGTCACCCACCCTTGCCTAAGGCTGCACCGCTATAGTACCATGTTGCTCCTACTTCACAAAGGTTCTCTGCCTCCTAGGAAACCGCTGACAGTAAGCTTTGTGCAACCTGCAGACCCTTCAAAACGCAAATGAGGCCGACAGGCTTCTGTCTGGCGATGCAAACACTCCTGAGGCAGCACAGCCAGGGCTGCAAGAGGAACAGAGCACCAATGCCAGCCTGCAAGACCAGCTGCAAGGCTTGCTGCAACTGCTGCAGCACCTGCCACAGGTGGTAGTAGCAGAACAACCATACCATGATGTTGTCAGCAGCAATGCCACCGTGACTGCCAAGCTTGCAATTGCACTTACAGGCCCAGTAGGGCCCACACGCAGTCCTGCTAGTAGTACTGCTAGTAGCCTATTGCTCCAAGCATGATCATGATCTAGCCCAGGGCACGCAGTGCTCAGCTCTATAGGCTATAGAGTACTTCAGACAAACTCAAGTATGTATATATCTTAGCGACAGCTTGCAGGAGGCTGGTGCATTCCCAAGGCCTTATGCTTTGCACTGTTGGCTGCAGGTCCAAGCATGCAGGCAGGAGTCTGATGCAGCTGCACCAAGCCCAGGTGATGCTGCTTCCGAGGCGACTGGGCAACTGCAGGAGCAGCTGGCAGTTTTGGAGGCACTGCTATTCACTACAGAAGAGGATGTGGGCAGCCTTGTGGCACAGAAGGAAGGGCTGCAGAGCGATTTGGAGCGCCAAGGGCAGCAATGCAGCGAGCTTCAAGAGCAAATGCAGGTCTTGCGGCAACAGCTTGAACAAGTAAGAGCAGCTAATGTTAGCTGGTTTTAGCCAACACCAGCCATCATAGGCTATGACTGGCAGCACCAGTGCTTGAACGGCATGTAGGGCCCCTGTTTGACTTACAAGCTATGGCACATGACACTGTCATCAATAGCGGAATCAACCGCACATGCCTGCAAGACAGCTCGTGTCGCTATGAAAGCTCCTGTTGTGAAGGCCGCTGCCGCAGCACATGTGACCGTCACAACAGGGGTTCTGCTAGTTGAGTTCCATCCAATGTTCCTGGGGTCTTCGGCCCTGCTGAGCATCTTCTGCCTGGCACCGGTGCCAGGTACCTGAAGGATTTTCAGGCTCCAGACAGACCCCAGCCGCTGGGTAGGTTCTAGTCTAGCCTGGTAGGTTCTCAAATGCCGTGCACAGCCATGTAGGGCTGCATGACCAACTTGGCCAGCAAAGATGTTTGTTTCCTGTGCGCTGCGTTCTGGTTGCATTTCAGGCCCACCAGGAGCATGAGGAAGCAGTGCAAGCAGGCCTCCAGGAGTCCAATGCAGCGGCGGTTGCTGCTGCTGCCCTGGCTGCTGCAACTGAGCAGCAGCTGGCAGACTTGCAGGCACAGCTAGCGACTCAGGAAGAGATTATGGCAAGCTTCCGCACAGAAAAGCAAGAGCTGCAGAGCCGCAATGAGCTTCAGCAGCAGCGGTGCAGTGAGCTGCTGGAAAAGCTGACAAAGGTGGGAGTGGCTGTCCGCAAAATAGCCTGGGGCCCGGCCAGTCAGGCTGACATGCGGTGTGGTAACTAGTGAACTTCAGAGCATGGCCTGCTGTCACAGGTCACTCTGACGTCAGGCCGTGGGGATGGGGTCTTTACAGGGTTTGCCAACCCAGGCACATGCCTGCAGGGCACAATTGCTTGGCAACTTGGCAAGTAACCTTGGGGTAATATGGGAAGGCTTTCCCCAAGCGTTGGGCGTGACACCGCCCCTGACCCCTGGGTGCTGTGAGAGCATTCGTAGACCTTCAGACAGCTCTAGTCAGGGCTCTGTGGGATCCGATCCCACATTGAGAGTCTCAACTTGTGCGCTGATCTGCTATTTTCAGTGCACAATGGTCCGACTCAGACGCGCACCCTCTGTGGGCCGTCTTGAGTCTTTAGTGACGTTGTCTTCTGTTTACTGCATGCTGCGTTCAGGCCCAAACAGAGCTTCTGGAACATGTGCAAGGACGCCTTCAAGAATCCCATGCAGCCGCACAAACCGCTGCTGCCTTGGCGGCAAGTGAACAGCAGCTGGCGGCCTTACAAGCACTGCTAGCCACCAAGGAGGGGGGCCTGAGCAGCCTCCAGGCAGAGAACGAGGAGCTGCACAGCAACCTGAGCTCCCAACAGCAGCAGTGCAGCGAGCTGCAAGAGCAAGTGCAGGTCTTGCGGCAACAGTTTGAACAGGTGGGAGCGGCATGTCGGCAGCCCGTTGCCTGTAAGATTGAGGTACAGCAAGCCCAAAAGTGCCACATGAACTCTTGCAAGCTGTACATGCCTGCAGGAAATGCTGCTGCAATTTTAAAGTGAAGCTAGCACTGTTGATTGAGTTGCCACAAGCAAAAGAGCTTGACGGTTGGACCACTGTATGACTCAGACCATGTTTGCACGAAGTCGTCACAGCAATGCGGTGTAAACGGCATACCATGTGACCAAGTTCTTGTCACAGGCAGGCAACTAGGTCATCTCACTTTACTGTCTAGTTTTTATGTTCTTGCATTCAGGCCCAGGATCAGGTGCAAGCACAACTGCAGGAGAGCAATGCAGCTGCACAACATGCTGCTGCCCTGTCTGCTGCAACTGAGCAGCAGCTGCGTGGGCAGTTGGCAGACTTGGAGGCACAATTATCCACCCAGAAGCAGGAGCTCAGCAGCATTCGCACAGACAAGCAAGAGCTGCAGAGCCGTATGGACCTCAAACAGGAGCCTCCTGAGTGCAAACAGCTGCTGCAGCAATGCAGCGAGCTGAAGCAACAGCTGCATGCAGAGCAGGGCCGCTCTGCCGAGGTTGAGCAGCTGCAGCTGGTCCAGAAGCAGAAGTCAGACGCCTTTGCGGCTGCCTGGCTGGCTGGCTGGTTGGCGCTGCCCTCCGTGACCATGGCTCAGCTGTTAGACCTCATGGCCCCCTCACAGCCTGCTGATGTCAAGGCAGCCGCAGTAAGGGAGCTGTTACACAGGATGAGGGAGCTCAGGACAACGGAAGATCTCGAGCGTGAGCTGGCTGCCTTCCAGCAGCATCCTCAGGGGGTGTCCTGGCTGGCTCAGCTGGTGACTGCGCCTGATGATGATGACACACAGCTGGCAGCACTGGAGGCACTAAGGGCGCTGTGCTTATTGCTTACACCTGAGCTTGCAGTGCAGCTGGTGTGTAAGCCTGGGATGGTTGACACCCTGGTGCGGCTGATGCATGAGGGTGATGCTGCCAAGCAGGCTGCAGCTGCGGGGGCAGTTCACACGCTCCCCATGCCTGCTTTATCCAAGCCCTGGCCAGAGCCGCTGGCCCCAGCCCAGTCAGACCCCAACAGCTGGCCAGTCGTCTCAGGCCTGGTGGCTGTGCTGCGGGCACCTGCAGTGTCAGCTGGGGGCAAGGAGCATGCAGCATGGGCAATGTACTACCTGGTGCGTGCATTTATGGGTGACACACCTCCCCCTGCTGCTGCCCAGCTGCACCCAGCAGTCCAAGCTGCTTTTGCGCCCCTGGTGGCAGTGCTGCAGCATGAAGAGGATGAGGACGTACAGTACGCGGCTGCATGGGCCCTAGGCTCACTGGCTGAGGGCTGTCCGGTCAACCAGTCCCTGATTGGAGCTGTGGATGGAGCAATCAGCGGGCTGTGGCAGAGGCACGGGTCAGGCTATGACCCGCACAGGACTACGGTGCTGGCTGCTGTGGTCGAGGGTCACGGCCTCAACCAGTCCCGCCTGTTGCACCTAGATGGATTCATGGAGGGCTTGATGGGGATGCTGACTCAGTCAGCTCAGCTCAGACATGATGATCCGTGGGAGTTCACATGCGTTGCTCAAGCGCTGGATACGGACAACCCTGAGTTTGTGATGAGGCTGTGCAACACCCCAACCGCTGTGCCAGCACTGACAGCTGCCCTGGTCGCAAAGGGCGATTTTAATGGAATTTTCCAGGTGCTCCTGGCGCTGCTGCTGTCCATGTCCAGGGCACACTGTGCCTGGCTGCCCAGCACCATCCACACCATCAGCATGCAGCCAGGGGTGGTGGACAAGCTGCAGCAGCTGAGTGAGACCAAGGATGAGGATGGCAAGCCACGCTACCCGGATGCCACCAGCCTGCTGCAGCTGGTGCAGGTGCTGACTGCAACACAGCTCAGCTGAGTGAGTCCAGGGAGAAGGATGCAACGCCGCTTCTCCCTGATGCCACCAGCCTGCTGCAGCTGGGGCAGCTGCTGAATCCGAGTTAGCTTAGCGGCTGAGCTGACTGAGCTGACAGAGCTAGACCTGGCAGGGTGCCTGGCCAGTGGCTGATGGAAGGTAAAGTTTCTGTGTGTGTTGGGGGGGGGTGGTGGAAGCGGGCGCTTTGCATCAGATGCTCACTGGCAGTGCTTACTACAGCTTGGCACTGCCAGTGTGTGTGCCTGAGGGGTGGAGGTGGAAGGGCTGCAGCCTGATTGCTCGTCATGTGATGGACTGCTTGACTGCTCGTTGGGGTTTCGAGCCAAGCCTCTGGCTTGATTCGGGGTGTCACACTTGTGGTGTTGCCGCCTGTAAGTCACCTGCAGGCGGCCTATGTTTCGGGTAGTTGCAGTCCGACCTGGGCGTCCCAGCATCAAATGCAGTGCTAGTCTGTTCAGTCGGATGTTGTGCCAGTCTTCAGCATGAGCGTTCGTGCACCCGGTGTTCAGGGCTTGTCTGCTGCATGAGCCTCAGCTGCTGCGCGTTTGGAGTTAGGCCAGCCGGGTGTGCTGCTGCATA
Organism: Desmodesmus armatus; assembly: GCA_007449985.2. NCBI lineage: Eukaryota > Viridiplantae > Chlorophyta > Chlorophyceae > Sphaeropleales > Scenedesmaceae > Desmodesmus > Desmodesmus armatus. The sequence goes on from VIIQ02000679.1 coordinate 380,991, forward strand.
CCAGGCCCTAGGTTGTATGGTTGCTATGGCTGGTCTCAGTTGAAATTCCGCATGACGAGACGGACTGTGAGAGGTTGCCGCAAGCAAGGTTTGCTGTATGAGGCAGTATCTCAGGTCTGTAGTGCAGATTGTTGTGCGGCACTTACCGCAAGGCTGTTGGCGTTGGTGCTATATACCCGTTTTCGCAACTTTGGCAAAGAGGTGTTTCACAGGGCGGGGCCTGTGAGAGGCTGCACTCTTTTCAAAAGAGCAACGTTTGCTTGGCATGTGACAAGTTGTAAGCATGTTGGTGTGTCATTCTAATTGACTGGCGGTGTGGTGCATCTGTCGCCAAGCTGAGTGAATCCTGGTGCGCTGCCAAGCATGCCATGCAAGCCTGCTCAGGCTGCAACTCATCAGGATTGAATTATTAGTGCTGCCAGCACTACTGGATGATCCAGTGATCCAAGGCTCAGACACACATGACCGGACAAACGGTACAAAAGGGGGTGACGAATAGGGCATCCATGCAGCTGTCAACACAGTGCCGCACTGCAGCCTGAAGTTACCTGTACTCAGCGTGTCAGGATCCTTGTTTGGTGTGACATGTGCAGCATGGCAAGCTCAGCTTGCTATAGCTACATTTACATTGTAGCTACATTTGCAAAAATGGGGTCAAGCCCTTACCCGCTGTATCACAGCAGCAACAGATACGTCAAGAAGGTAGCTACTCAATGACCTCCCTCCTGCCCTGCAGAGTGTGGCGCCACACACAGTGCTGCTTCCAAGCAGGCTGTGTATTTGGCAGCCCTGAGGGCCAAGGTCAAGTGTACTAACTGATATCATTACCCTAATGACTCATGATGCATGGCTGCAGGACTGTCCACACTGCCCAGACTGCTGTTTCCCTGCCCAGTTGCATCATGCCATTGAGTTGGTGATAGCAAAGGGCCACCTCGCGGGCGGAGTTGATGCTGCTTGGTGGAGATGTTTGGACATGTCATGACACAACGTGCAAGTATTTGTGCCACATAGTTTGGCCGTATGCCACGGGCGTGATCATCACGGGTGGTGTCCTGGACACCACTCAGTCGCCTCACCTTCAGGGCATGATGCCCTTCATGCGGCGTGGCATGGTGCCAGCATGGCCCTGGAAGGCACCACTGGGGTGGCACACCCAACATGGCTGGGCCAATTTCTGCATATGGCAGGGCTCAACTACCTCCTGCGTGTGAGGAATAGGTGTGAGGAATATCACTCGGGGGGGGGGGGGGGTAACTGTCCTGGGGAGGGAGATAGCTAGTAGCAACATAGCTAGCTAGGCTATCGAAACACAGAATGGCTGACGCCCAGGTGCTGGATTGCTTCCTGTCAGAGTTGACATGGAATCGAGGAAGCCGTGACTGCAGTGCTGCTCCTGATTCGCTGCCACACATCTGCTGTTGCGGGCGTGCTGCTGCTGGGGTGCCGCTGCTGCCCCTTGCCAGCCAGGAGTGAACACAGAGGGGCTGTTGTGAGCACTGCTGATCACAAGGCTGCGTTGTGAACTGTTTTCCAAATTGCCAAAGTCAGTCTGTTGGGCAGTCTATCTGTCAGTCAGTCAGTCATGCCAGGTGGAATTGAAGTTTGGCAACGGTTGCCTGCCTCGGTCAATCGAACTTTCTCACCAAGCCACCATGCGGGTGAACGTCAGGCCTGATAAGTCTGTGAGAGCGAACTGATTCATTTGATTAAGTCACTGGCCTTTGTGCACAGACCGTGCTGCACCGTGGTCTGGCGTGTACTTGGTTCGCGGCGGGGTCCCTAGTTGCGTGGCTCCACAAGAAAACAGTCTTGTAAGACGCAATGGCATTTTGCAATCCCGCCGACGTGCTGGCATTCTTCAAGGCCAGCTTCACCCAGCCCTATGCAGTAGCAACAGCGACAGGTGTCCTTGCGTGCACTGTCTCGGGCATCTCCCAGTGGACATGGGGCATTCTGTCTGCCTTGATATGGTCCACATACCAGTTCATAGCTCGCAGCATCAGCCCAGCGCCCAGGTACACTCCCACAACAGCGGTGCAGGCAGAACTGCGCCCAGATGGCTTGCCATACCTGGGCACCTGCGCAGCTCTGCTGTTTGTGTTGCTCAGCGCTTATCTGTGGGCGAAATTCCACGTGAGTGCCACTGCACTGCATTGTGCCAGAATGCTGCCTTCGCAAGCCTGCTGCTTGAAAAAGCCTCGTTCAGCGTCGACAAAGAAGCAGTTTGTGGGGCGGGCCACGTTTGATATGGCTGAATGGATATGGTCACCGACGAGAAGCACAGGGGGATAATGCACAGTCAGATGCTGACATGTAGTAGGACTGAAGCTCACACGAACCGAACCTGCAGCACAAGCTAGGTGCAGCAGTCCTGTCCACACAATGCGCTTGTCCGCAATGCAGATGTCGAGGAGTGGCAATGATGAGCTGGCCCAAATAGAGGACGCGCGGCTGCAGGAGCAGAGTGCCCAGCTGAATGCGCACCAACGTAAGGAATGCGCACAACAGCAACAGAGGACCCAGGGGCTGGAGGCCTCTGTGGAGGAGCAGGTAAGCATGGACATGGGTGCAGGGAAATGTGCCAGAACGGGTGATGAAGGGTGCATCAATGCGCAGCGTTGTCACATTGTTCGCGGTGCAATGCTGCAAAGCCATTGACATCTCAACATGGACACTGTCACGCTGTCGAGCATTCAGACTTAGCTCCCTCCAATGGCGTCAAGGGTTTGAATCAGACTGGCTAGTCACCAGATGCTGTAGCAGAGTACCTAAGGCTGCATTTTTTCTTCAAGCGAATGTGGCCGCAAGTAATTCTGCTGTGACAACATCCCTGCTGTAGCTGCAAGCTTCAACCATGGGCTATGCATGCACGCCATGCTCACTCACATTCCCAACTGCAAACATGCTGCTATTGCACCTGCTTTTTGCATTTGTGCTACTTTGGCCAAAAAGGTGTTGGGCTCTTGGCGGTTTGCAGAAAGCTTTACATGGTTATGTACCCCAACCAATAGTTCCCCCCACAGGACTCGTGCGAAGGCTTTGCAGCAAGCTTTTGGGCGGCCTGGTAGCTAGCAGCAGGAAAGCAGAACCAAGGCCCAACTCAGACAGTATCATACTGTAACAGTGTTACAAACCGTTTGTGCAGTGTCAGGGCCTGAATAAGCTGTACTTCATCAGCAAGAGCTGCACAGCCTTCTGGAACTCCAGCATGCTCAGCATGCTGGAGTGAGCAGCAGCAGTGCAGCAAACTACAGGAGCAGCTGGAACAGGTGGGAGTAGCAAACCTGTTACTGACGGTTTCCAGCCGCTGGAAAGTGAGGCATAGAGACATAGCCTGTGTGACATGCATTGGTCACACAGGCTATGTCTCTATGCCTCACTCTGTCTCTGTCTACTGTCCGCACACCACACTGTCTTCTCCATCCACACCAAAGCTTTTTGATCATCAAAATGATTGGGCGATAGTGATCCGAATACTGGAGTCCAGGCGGCCAAGAATGTACACTAAGTGTACACACGCCTGGAGGACCCTGTAGCTGCGAACTATGCCGGGCCTGCTGTTGGTTTGGTTTCCCCAAGCATCTGGGCCTGGCGCCTCGCCTTAAGGCTATGCCGCACAGCGGCAGAGCACAGAACATCCAGTTGTCCATGTTCCAGCAGGGTCCTTCCAGCGGCCAGCACGGTACAGGGCATAGGTGTGAAGGCTATATCTATTCCTGTGCACAAAGATACATGGCAGCACATGTATTGCGCAAGTTGTTTGAGCTGTCCAACGTTAACGTTCTTGTCTCTTGTTTGGCATGCTCTCTCATTTCAGGCCCAGCAAGACCTTCAAGATCAGGTCCAAGCACAACCACAGGAGTCCAATGCATCCGCGCATGCTGCTGCATTGGCGGCAAGTGAGCAGCAGCAGCTGCGTGAGCGGCTGGCAGCCAAGGAGGCACTGCTGGTGGCCAAGGAGGAGGAACTAACAAGCCTACTCGCAAAGAAGCAAGAGGAGCTCGCAAAGTAGGTGCTACCTACAGGATGCCTAGTCACTGATCGGTGAAGGTGTATCTTACAGCCACAATCACACTGTGCTGGGGCTTCAAACGGAAAGGTTCGTGCTGCTTTGTGAAGCTGCTGATCAGCACCAGGATGTTTTTCAACCAGTGGCCGTGCACCACAGCCAGCTACAGCATCTTCCATCTTAATGTAATAACGCACAGCGCTTCTAGGGAATCGGATATAGCCACATGACCTCCTTGTCTGTGTGTGCGCAGGATGCGTGCAAACATGATGGAGGTTGAGGTCAAGCTGGCCAAGCAGGAGAAGGACAACCAGGACCTTGCGCGTGAGCGCCAGCGCCTGGCCGACGAGCTGGTACAGCACCTGACGCAACAGCAGGCAGACAAGGTCAGTGGTTGGACCTGGTAGCCATTGTGATATCACAGTGCAGAGTTCCAGCAGTGCACGCCTTCAACGTGCGTATAAGCGTCTGGACGACGGTGCACATGCAGCCATGTGCTTATGCTGGGTTATACAGATGTTTGGATGCAATTGCGGACTCTTGCTCATGGCAGTGGCGGTCGTCACATCATGTGCCAGCGTCAGCACTCAGAAAAGTGGCTTGAAAGTGCTGAGCCTCAATGAGGTGGCCCACCCTCTGCAAGATAGCTGTGGCAGCGTGGTGGAAAATGCCATTGGCGCGGGCCACAGTAGCGGGACATCAGGCACTATCAGTAGCAGTGAAGTCAACCCGCTGTGGAGTCTGCTGCCTGAGGATGAGTTCAAAGGGTGCACAATAAGTGCATGTTGGAAAATGTTCCAGGCTTGCTCAGTTGGCATCCTGGCATGCTGGGGGAGGGGGCGGAGGGGAGCAGAACAGCACTGCTGCATTGGACACAAAGCCATAAGGAAACTTGTTTGAAACACCAAGCTGGGAAAGCAGCAAATGTACACCACAAGGTAAACCAGGGAGAGGGTGGCATGCACAATCCTAGTGGTGAGTGGGGAAAACCTTCCATGGAGGGGTGAGGTTGTTTGTGCTACTGGGCCAAGCAGTGATGGGCACTGCCAACACTTATGGGTAAGCAACACAAATCAACACTGGCCGCCGTTAGTAAAGCTGTCCCCCTGCAGGGGAACACTTCACACTGCAAAATTTCCTTGTCACAGCCGTGTGATCACAATCAGACTTTGTCATCAGAGTCTGTCCCTGTTTGTTGCAGGGTTTGCAACATACGTTGTTTTGCTGATAAACAGGGGAAATGGCAGATTTCATAGACGACGGACCCGTCTTTACAGGCAAGACAAATTTTGGGCTCAAGGGGACCCCCATTTGAGGGTTTTTGCTGGTGTTGCAGCCCTCACAGCTTCTTAGCACTGGGTGGGGACACTGCTACCAACAGATTGGCCCTTGCTACTACCCTAGTGACGCCCCTACTGTTCCGGGGCTAGTCACCAGATGCTGCAGCAGAGTAGCTAAGGCTGCATTTTTTCTGCAATCGGATGTGGCCGCAAGTAATTCTACTGTGACAACATCCCTGCAGCAGCTGCAAGTTTCAACCAAGGGCTATGCACCCACACCATGCTCACTCACACTCACAACTGCAAACATGCCGCTGGTCTACCTGCTCTCTGCATAGTTTGTGCTACTTTGGCCAAAAACGTGTTGGGCTCTCAGCGGTTTGCATATAGCTTACATGGTTCTGTACCCCAACCAATAGTTGCCCCCCACAAGACTTGTGCGAACTGGGCTTTGCAGCAAGCTGTTGGACGGCCTGGTAGCTAGCAGCAGGAAAGCAGAACCAAGGGCCAACTCAGACAGTATGTTACAAATCGTTTGTGCAGTTTCAGGGCCTGTAATACAGTCACTGAGTCAGGGCCTGTAATACATTAGCAAGAGCTGCACAGCCTTCTGGAACTCCAGCATGCTCAGCATGCTGGAGTGAGCAGCAGCAGTGCAGCAAACTACAGCAGGAGCAGTGGAACAGGTGGGAGTAGCAAAACCTGTTACTGACGGTTTCCAGCACCAATGCATGTCACAAAGGCTATGTCTCTATGCCTCACTCTGTCTCTGTCTCCTGTCCACACACCACACTGTCTTCTCCATCTACTCACAGAAACTACATACTACAAACAGTGACTGGGCGATAGTGATCCGGATACTGGAGTTCGAGCGGCCAAGACTGTACATACGCCTGCAGGACCCTGTTGCTGCAGACTATGCCGGGCCTGCTGTTGGTTTGGTTTCCCCAAACATCTGGGCCTGGCGCCGCGCCCTAAGGCTATGCCGCATAGCGGCAGAGCAGTCATGTTCCAGCAGGGTCCTTCCAGCGGCCAGCTCAGTACAGGGCATAGGTGTGAAGGCTGTATCTAATCAAAACAAATTGCAAACAGATACATGGCAGCACATGTACTGCGCAAGGTGTTCGAGCTGTCCAACGTTAACATCCTTGTCTTTTTTTTGGCGTGCTCTCTCATTTCAGGCCCAGAAAGACCTTCAGGATCAGGTCCAAGAACAACCACAGACGTCCAATGCATCTGCGCATGCTGCTGCATTGGCGGCAAGTGAGCAGCAGCAGCAGCAGCTGCGTGAGAGGCTGGCAGCCAAGGAGGCACTGCTGGTGGCCAAGGAGGAGGAACTAACAAGCATACTGGCAAAGAAGCAAGAGGAGCTCGCAAAGTAGGTGCTACCTACAGGATGCCTAGTCACTGATCGGTGAAGGTGTATCTTACATTCACAATCACACTGTGCGGGGGCTTCAAACAGAAAGGTTCGCGCTGCTTTGTGAAGCTGCTGATCAGCACCAGGATGTTTTTCAACCAGTGGCCGTGCACCACAGCCAGCTACAGCATCTTCATAGCGCACAGCGCTTCTAGGGAATCAGAATATAGCCAGATTACCTCCTTGTCCGTGTGTGCGTAGGATGCGTGAAAACATGATAGAGGTTGAGGTCAAGCTGGCCAAGCAGGAGAAGGACAACCAGGACCTTGCGTGTGAGCGCCAGCGCCTGACGGACGAGCTGGTACAGCACCTGACGCAACAGCAGGCAGACAAGGTCAGTGGTTGGACCTGGTAGCCATTGTTGTATCACAGTGCAGAGTTCCAGCATAGCACGCAGCCAACGTGCGTATAAGCCTCTGACTGACGGTGCACATGCAGCCATGTGCTTATGCTGGGTTGTACAGATGTTTGGATGCAATTGCGGACTCTTGCTCATGGCAGTGGCGGTCGTCACATCATGTGCCAGCGTCAGCACTCAGAAAAGTGGCTTGAACGTGCTGAGCCTCAATGGGGTGGCCCACCCTCTGCAAGATGCCTGTGGCAGCGTGGTGGAAAATGCCATTGGTGCGTGCCACAGTAGCGGGCATCAGGCACTATCAGTAGCAGTGAAGTCAACCCGCTGTGGAGTCTGCTGCTTGAACATAAATTCAACTTCGAATTCCGGGTGCACAATAAGTGCATGTTGGGAATTTTCAAGGCTCGCTCAGTTGGCATCCTGGCATGCGGCGGGAGGGGGGGAGGGGGCGGAGGGGAGCAGAACAGCACTGCTGCAGTGGACACAAAGTCATAAGAAAACTTGTTTGAAACCCCAGGCTGGGGAAGCAGCAAGGGTACACCACAAGCTAAATTAGGGAAGGGGGTTGGCATGCCCAATCTCAGGGGTTGATTGGAAGAAACCTTCCAAAGAGGGGTGAGGCTGTTTGTCCTACTGGGCCGAGCAGTGATGGGTAACACTTGGGTGCAACACAAATCAACACTGGCTAAAGCTGGCCCCCTGCAGGGGAGCATTTCACACTGCAAAATTTCTTCGTCACAGCCTTGTCATCACAATCAGACTATGTCATCAGACAGAGTCTGTCCCTGTGTGTTGCAGGGCTTGCAATCGTAGTACGACGGTTTGCTGACAAACAGGGGAAATGGCAGATTCATAGACGACGGACCCGTCTTTACAGCAAGACAAATCCTGGGGACCCTCATTTTAGGGTTCTTGCTGGTGTTGCAGCCCTCACAGCTCCTTGGCACTGGGTGGGGACACTGCTACCAACAGAATGGCCCTTGCTACTACCCTAGTGACGCCCCTACTGCGTTCCGGGGCCATGTGAAGTCATATTTAGCTTTAGCAAAGCGACAACCTCATCTGTGCACATCACCTGTTTCTCCTGCAGGCCAAGACAGCGGAGCAGCAGCTGCAGGAACAGCAGGCAGCCATGAGATCTCTGCAGGCCGCCAAAGAGGAGGCCACTAGCAGCTTCCTTGCAGAGAAGCAAGAGCTGCTGAGCTGCATAGACCTCAAGCAGGAGCAGTGCAAACAGCTGCAGCAGCAATGCAGCGAGCTGAAGCAACAGCTGCAGGCAGAGCGGGGCCGCTCTGCCGAGCTCGAGCAGCTGCAGTTGGTCCAGAAGCAGAAGTCAGACGCTTTTGTGGCTGCCTGGCTGGTGCTGCGTCCCTCCCTGACCATGGCACAGCTGTCAGACCACATGGCCCCCTCACAGCCTGCTGCTGTCAAGGCAGCTGCAGCAAGGGAGCTGGCACGCAGGGTGATGGAGGGGCTCACTGGGGAAGATTCGAAGCGTGAGCTGGCTGCCTTCCAGCAGCATCCTCAGGGGGTGTCCTGGCTGGTTCAGCTGCTGACCGATCCTGATGATGATGACACACAGCTGGCAGCACTGGAGGCACTGGGGGCGGTGTGGGGTTGTGGTACCACTGAGCTTGCGCTGCAGTTGGTGCAGCAGCATGGGGTAGGTGACACCCTGGTGCGGCTGATGCATGAAGGTGATGCTGCTAAGCAAGCTGCAGCTGCGTGGACAGTGTATTGGCTCTTTAACTACCACAGGTCTGCGTTATACAAGTCCTTGCCAGGGCCGCTGGCCCCAGCCCAGTCAGACCCCAACAACTGGCCAGTCGTCTCCGGCCTGGTGGCGGTGCTGCAGGCACCTGCAGTGTCACCTCAGGGCAAGTGGGCTGCAGCAATGGCAATGTACTACCTGGTGTGTGCATCCATGCGTGGCACTCCTGCCCGTGCTGCTGGCCAGCTGCACTGCAGCCAGGGCCTGGCAGTCCAAGCTGCTGTCAAGCCTCTGCAGGCACTGCGACAGCATGAGAACTACGGCGTACGGTCTGCGGCTGCAACAGCCCTAGAAGTACTGGCTACGGCCTGCCGCAACGGTTGAGCCTTTGGGGGCACTGCTGCAGCACAATGGTGGGCACCCGACGAGGGCGTTGTGTGCCCTAACAACACTGCCAAGGGATGCCTGGCCTACCAGTCCCAGCCAGGAGCCATGGGTGGAGCTATCAGCAGGATATGGCAGAGGGTGACGGCATACCATGGAGAGACAGCAATATACCGGACTGCTGTTGTCAAGGGCCACGGCCTCAAGCAGTCCCGTCTGGTGCACCAAGACGGCTTCATGAATAGACTCTGCTGCCAAATGCTCAGTTGTACGTGGTGCCACGTGCCACGCATGGCTGCTGCGTGAGCTGCCGCAGCAGTGACTGCTGCGCATCTGGAGCCAGGTCCTGCTAGGCCCCTTGCAAATGGCTGAGTGTGCTGCTGCACGCCAGACCCGTGCACAGGTTGTGCGGTTGCTGTTGCGGTTGTTGGTCAAAGTGTTGTGTGACGAGATGGACCGTGAGAGAAAGCCGTACAGGAGGTGAACTGTATGACTGTTTGAGGCCTGTAGTGCAGCTTGTTGTGCAGCACATACTTTTGGTGTGCTGATTGCTCCGTAATCCAGAATGATACAAGATGGATGCCTGGCTGCACATGTGAAGCGCTGTACAGTGCTGCTGCTGGTGTGTTGGTGTGTCTGTCTGTTCCAGACAGGCAGTGACTGCCTGTGACGTCTCGACAGGCTGCACCCCTGCCTTGCTGGGTGCGTGACGGTACCAAGGTTGCAAAGGGGGAGAGGCACAGCCTGTGCTGAGCATGAATGCGGCTGTGGCATACGGTGCCACACCTGCGCACAGTGCCATGCCATGTCCTGGTTCAAGGTAACACGTATAGCATGACAAGCTTGTTTGTGATGAAGGGGCAGCTACTTACATGATCCAGCTGTATCAGAGGCACCATGCCATGCTTTCAGGCTCTTTTACGCCCTCAGAGGTAGTACAGAAACCGCAATTCAATTCAAGCTGCCCCAGCTGGCAGCTTCTTGTAGTCCAAAATACTCTCAGACTTCAGCGGCGGCCCCTTACATGCTCTGTCAACCAATGCAAACATCCAAAGTGTAATGTGTTTGCTGTGTGTCTCTGTTCAACAATCGGACTGTGTGCCTCAACAGCATCACCATTGTGACGCTGAGCTGTACTCCAGCTTAAGCTGGACAAGCTTGTTACGCAGCACACTGTTTGTCTCAAGCTTTCGATCATGCTGAACATGAAAGTACAAGTATGATGCCATCTGCTGCCATGGGCTACAGTGCTGCGTAGATATATACTACGGTGTACAAGGCGGGGCCCCTGATTAGGGCCCTTCATGAGCGGCTGCACTACTCTGCTGCTTGGCCCACGTGTGGCATGCGACTAGTCACCCGACTGTTGGTCAGCATGTTGGTGTCCCTGTCTGGTCGAACGGCAGCGTTGTGCAGATGTTGGCAAGCTGAATGAGGAAGCTGTTGTTGCTAAGCATGCCATGCAGGATGCAGTCCAAGCCTGCGGGACAAAGCGAAAGACCAAGGGTGCAAGGAAGGGGGCCACAGAGCATCAATGTGGGTCAAGGATGTATTCAGCCTAGGCCCCTGCTGTAGCCCTGATCTTACAGCTGACCGAGCAACATTCACAACTTGAAACAGCAGCTGGTCAATCCTCAGCATGGTCGTATTGCTAACTTCACTGGCGGTGAAGCCACCCCCTTGGCCACCTGCAACTGGCTTCAGCTTTTAATTCTTGGGGATCTTTTCAGTCTGATCTCAACGCAAGCTTAACTGCTGCCACGCTACTTGCCATTGCACCAACCATTACGTAGGTGTACTGGATGTACTGATGCTACAGCTAAGTTGTAGCGACCACCACTACCCCTTTCATCGACGGTGCAGGGTGGTGCCTTTGTTGATTTGCCAACACGTCACTTTACACATGACGAACAAGACAATACATTGCAATGGGTGGCATGGGCTCCAAAGCAACCAGTGGTGACGTCCAGGTCTGGGCCGCGAGGGGGGGGGGCAGCGGTGCACGCAAGGGGGTGGGTGGGTACGGCTTTCTAAGCCTGTATGTTGCCCAAAAGGTATAGTGAGGGTGTGGAAAGGTGTGCATTCGATAGCCTGTGACACAAGTGGTAGAACAGACAGGAAACCAGCGACCCAAACAGCAGGCGTGTAGTGTACATGTGTTGTGCAGAAACTTACAGACGACTAGTTTCGCCTTTCACAAGGCTCATCAGGCTCATAAGTTTCTACACAACACACGTACACTGCACGCCTGCTGTCTGGGTGGCTGGATTCCTATCTGTTCTACCACCCACCCACCCACCCACCCACCCACCCACCCACCCACCCACCCACCCACCCACCCACCCACCCACCCACCCACCCACCCACCCACCCACCCACCCACCCACCCACCCACCCACCCACCCACCCACCCACCCCCTCCATAAACCCCTCAGACTCATTGCAAGGCCAATGTAATTTTTTATTGATTTTTTTCGTCTTGCGTATGGGGGAGGAGCGTTATCATCGACAGGTCCTCTTCTCTCTTATGCACGAACCTGGTGCAGCACCGCGGGCGGCACCGCCTATGAGCTGGGAAAAATGTGTCACGAGGGATCTGCAGGCCTTGGGGCAGCCAACGAACATGCACGACCTTACGGTTGCATGTGCGTTGCGCGGCTCTTGACGGAGCATGCTCTACAGACTGACACACCCACGCGCTAATGGGGTGCCTTTCCGGCAACCACTCAATGCCACACGCCACAGCAGCAGGATGCGGCAGCGCGCTGAGACCCTGCCGTTCAGGCAGCATGGTCTGCAACTGGACCAGGGGTCATGTCCAACTGAGTTGCTTGTATAGTATATTCACAACATGCTACCTATGTTATTTCTTTTTCTTGTGATGTTGGCTTCGAGGGCCGTAACTGGCCCAGGCTTTCTAGTGTCCTAGGTCACTGGTCGCCTGGTGTTGTATTGCTTGTCTTGCACCAAGGTCGACTCGCTGCTAGCAGCATGCTGCGCGATGAACCTGGCTGGAAACACGTGAAATGATGATTATACTATATATCCTGCAATTTGCAGGTGCAATGTGGGATGGTGCTGTTAGCTTACTGAGTGCCCCTGGGCCACAGGCTGTGGAGAGTGAGTTGACGAGCAAATTGGCTCTCGTATATTGTATATTGTCCGACGTTAAGCTGAGCTGATGTTGTTGTAGCAACCATTACGTACAGTACGGGCTGATAATGCTACAGCCGAGTTGTAGCTGTGGCGCCTACCAGCATTGCTTTTGCGTTTTGAGTTATGCGTTTTGCGTCACAGCATATTGTATGTGTGAAATCCTGAAGGCATCACATCTACGAGCAAAAAGACATTGCAATGGGGGGCACGAGCTCGAAAGCAAGTGGTGGTGACGTGGGCACTGATCTCACAGCAGATGAGGTTCAAATAATCTTACAGCAATTCATTAAGTTCGCAACAGAGTACCGGCAGCACCATGGCGTGGCTCTGGAGTTGAGCTCACAGCTGGCGCTGCTGAGCGATGTGCTGGAACAGCAGGACAGCACAAATGAGGAAGCAGACACGTTCCTGTCATGCTCAGGAGGTCGAAACATTGCCAGTGGCCTCCACAACGACACAGTCTCCAGCCCAAGCTCGGAGTTTGGCCAAAAGGTGAGGTGTCATACCAGCACAGCATGCATGACTTTTCAGGGTTGGTCCTTGCAGAGCAAGCCTCACAAGCCTTACAGTTGCACAGCGCCAACTGGAATTAGGAAAGGCTGAATGCATGGAGTATGTCAAATGTGCTCTTGTGTGCTGGAACGAACTTGCCCCTTAGCCAAGGCTGCACCATGCCCACTTTGCTACTGCTGACAGTGAATTCTATGCATGTTGCAGGCTACACACAGTGCAGCTGCTTCTACTGAGGCAGCACACCCAGAGCTGCAAGAGAAGCAGATCACCATTGGCAACCTGCAAGAGCAGCTGCAGGGCTTACAGCTGCTCATGCAGCAACTGACACAAGAGTTCTCAAAGTAGGTGCTTGCCTCGTTCAGTGGTCACTGACTGCCAGCCTTGAACTTCACTTGAAAGTTTCAACACACCCTCTTGCACATCTACAACATTCTGCTTTGCAAAAGTTGGACAGGTGCCGACAAATGCGCAAGTGATCACCAGCAGCGACACGCGCGCGCTGCGCAGCATTCTATCTCAGCATCCATCCATCCCGCTCGCTCAGCCACCTAGGCTAGTAGCCAGCGCTAGTGGCCCACATGTTCATGACATGGCTGTTACTCATAGCCTTCGCTGCGCCTGGGGGCGTGCGTGCAGGATGTGCGGCTACAGGGTCAACATTGCAATGAAGCTGGACAGTTTGGAGGAGGAGATCCAGGCCCTTGAGCTTGAGCGCCAGCGCCTGGCCGACGAGCTGGCACAAGCGCAGCTGGCTGCAGCTGGCACTCAACAGCAGGCAGACGATCAAGAGGTCAGTGCCACTGCCAAGTTGGGTTTAGAAGCTCTTACGCATCCACTGCACTGAATGCACTGCACCAGGATGGTGCATCCATCCTGTCCGATGCAAGCTTGCTCGATAGTATGAAACTGGTGTGAGTATACTATACAGTCACTGCTAGTAGGTGTCGTCGCCCGGAAGCGCTGACTCAGTGACCGTGACGGTGTGCCACACTGCATGATGCAGCCTGCTGAGCCAAATGCATGACGCCGTGCGGCACTGGGTCCAAAGTTGTCACTGCGTTAGTACTGCCACACTTGCTGCTTCAGGGATGTGCCACGAGTTGAGGGTTTAGGGTTTGGGGTTTGATTTTGGCTGACCATCCGGCAACGGAGCCAGTGGCTGTTGTAGGAAGCGGCAAAAATTTAAAAAAAATTTAAAAAAAAAAGCGGCAGCACTGTGTACAGAGACATCAGGCAGACCGGCATGCACAACACAACAAAGGCCAACCCAAGCACAAACCCGGTTTGTCAGTGTCGTCAGACATATGACACACAGTGTATATGGGCTTCTACTTTGAAAAGCTTTTGTCAAAACCCTGGTGCAGGGCCCCTTGGATTGAGGGAGGGAAGGGAGCCTGCTTATGATAAGAGACAGAGCTGAGGAAGCAGCAGAGGGCTACTACTTGTGTACGTAGCTACACAGTGTGTGCTAGTACTCAGTACTAGCGGCTAGTAGAGATAGAGCTGAGGAAGCAGAAATTTGTGCTTGTAGCACAACTTGTGCGGCGCCGGGCTAGGGAAGGTGCCATGCCCAGTCTCCCTATCTCACATCAGAGACGGGCCGGGACTTTCTTACAGCCTCTCCCATTTGCAGCAAGCGGAGCCAAGCCAGAAACCCTACTCCTTCCACCAGAACACTAACTCCTACCCAAACCCTAATACCCCCGCTCGCTGGTTTCTTTGATGACTAGGCTGGGCAGCTGGGGGGGTACTGTGAAGCTCGTAGGGCTTCACAGTCACTGGAGCTGGAGCCCAGCCACCCGGCCTAGCCATCAAAAGATGCAGGGCTGGGTTATTAGGGTTTTGGGTATGTGTTAGGGTTTTGGTGTCAGGATTAGGGTTTTGTGGGTCGGGGAAGCCCCTACGGACTCGGTTCTGGGGGGGCAGGGTTTAGGGTTTAGGCGTTGGTTAGTCTGCGACATGGTGGCGTAGGGGAGTGTCTCAGACATCCTGGACAGCCCAGACAGCAGAGACAGCCCAGACAAGGGCTCGGGGGGGGGGGGGGGCTGGGGTTGAAGAGTTTTCATAAGGGGAATGTCTCTGACAACCCCTACAGCCCAGAGAGCAGAGACAGCCCAGACTAGGGGTGGGCTGGGGGTTAGGGAATTCTCAAGGTAAATTATCAGACAGGCCAGACAGCAGAGACAGCCCAGACATGGGCCCTGGGGGGTGGGCAGGGGGGGGGGGGTCGACAATAGACAAGGTAATCTCTCAGACATGCCAGAAGAACTTCAGCCTACTCAGAGCAACAGACAATTACGTAGTTGCAAGTCCTGGATAACAAGGAACGGTAGAGGGGGTAATTGTCAAACTGCGTAGTGATCTGCATGACTCATGCACCTGGGGTGGTCTGCGTCGCGTGCATGTCTACTTCGTCCTGACTTGAAGGACCTCACAGTGTGGCACAGACTCAGCTTGTGCACACATGCGGGGATCATCCGCACATGATTGCAGCTGCCGACACATTTCAAAAACTTTTGACATTAGTAATGCCACCTGAGTGCACACAAAAACATGTGTTGTGCTGCCACATTCATGTCATCGCAGGGAATTGAGGACTCTGATGATGATTCTGGCGGTACTCCGGAAACAGACATCAGCCACAGCAAGGAGAGGTCAGAACCCTGTACTGCTTCCTGGCTGGCGCTGCTTCCCTCCCTGAGCATGGCTCAGCTGTTAGACCACATGGCCCCCTCACAGCCTGCTGCTGTCAAGACAGCTGCAGCAAGGCAGCTGGCACGCAGGGTTTGGGAGCTCTGGGGGGGAGCCAGGGAGCGCGAGCTGGTTACCTTCCAAGATCATCCTCAGGGGGTGTCCAGGCTGGTTCAGCTGCTGACCGAGCCTGATGATGATGACACACAGCTGGCAGCACTGGAGGCACTGCAGGCTCTGTGGTGCTTGGGTACCAGTGAGCTTGCACTGGCGCTGGTGGGGAAGCTTGAGCTGGTTGACACCCTGGTGCGGCTACTGCATGAAGGTGGTGCTGCCAAGCAGGCTGATGCTGCGGGGGCAGTTAACGAGCTGTTTTGTCGCCATGGCTCTGCTCTATCCAAACCCTGGCCAGAGCCGCTGGCCCCAGCCCAGTCAGACCCCAACAGCTGGCCAGTCGTCTCAGGCCTGGTGGCTGTGCTGCAGGCACCTGCAGTGTCAGCAGAGGGCAAGGAGGCTGCAGCATTGGCGATGCACGAGCTGGTGCGTGCATCCATGGGTGCCACACCTCCTCCTGTTGCTGTCCAGCTGCACCCGGCAGTTCAAGCTGCTGTCAAGCCTCTAAAGGCACTGCTGCAGCATGTGGACAGGGACGTATGGGAGTCAGCTGCAGATGCCCTAGACTTACTGGGCAAGCGCTGTTGAGCCTCTGGGGGCACTGCTGCAGCATGAGGACTGGCAACCGACTGGGACGTTGTGTGCCCCAACAACACTTGCCAAGGGATGCCTGGCCTACCGGCCCCAGATTGGATCCATGGATAGAGCAATCAGCAGGATATGGCAGGGGGTGAAGGCATACCATGGCACTGCCATGTCTCAGACAGTTTATGTCTTGAGTCGGACTCAAGACACAAAGTCGGACAGCAGTATCCTTGACTGTGGTCAAGGGCCACGGCCTCAACCAGTCCTCCCTGATGCACCAACTTGGTGTCTTGAAGACAACTTGGTTGATAGACACTGCTGCCAAATGTCCAATAGTGCGTGGTGCCACGGATGACGCATAGCGGCTGCATGAGCTGCAACTGCTGCGCATTCGGGAGCCACGTCCTGCTAGGTGCCCTGCTATTGGCCGAGTGTGCTGCTGCACTCCAGACCCGTGCACTGGTTGTGTAACTGCTGTTGCGCTTGTCGGCCAAAGTGTTGTGTGACGAGATGGACTGTGAGAGAAAGCTGTACAGGAGGTGGACTGTATGACTGTTGGAGGCCTGTAGTGCAGCTTGTTGTGCAGCACATAATGTCGGTGTTGTTGCTGCCAGCATGATGCTTCGAGCGGAGTCCATAATCCAGAATGATACAAGATGGATGCCTGGCTGCACATGTGAAGCGCTGTACAGTGCTGCTGCTGGTGTGTTGGTGTGTCTGTCTGTTCCAGACAGGCAGTGACTGCCTGTGACGTCTCGACAGGCTGCACCCCTGCCTTGCTGGGTGCGTGACGGTACCAAGGTTGCAAAGGGGGAGAGGCACAGCCTGTGCTGAGCATGAATGCGGCTGTGGCATACGGTGCCACACCTGCGCACAGTGCCATGCCATGTCCTTGTTTGAGGTAACACGTATAGCATGACAAGCTTGTTTGTGATGCAGGTGAAGCTACTTACATGATCCAGCTGTCTCAGAGGCACCATGCCATGCTTTCAGGCTCTTTTGCGCCCTCAGAGGTAGTACAGAAACCGCAATTCGCCCCAGCTGGCAGCTTCTTGTAGTCCAAATACTATCAACGACGGCCCCTTGCGAAAGTATGTATACATGCACTGTAAACCAATGCAAACATCCAAGGTGTGATGTGTTTGCTGTACATTTCTGTTTGACTGTGTGCCACGACAGCATCACCATTGTGACGCTGAGCTGTACTCCAGCTTGTTACGCAGCACACTGTTTGTCTCAAGCTTTCGATCATGCTGAACATGAATGCTCAAGTCTGATGCCATCTGCTGCCATGGGCCACAGTGCTGCATAGATGTATGCTACATGGCGGGGTCCTTGATCAGGGCCTTCATGAGTGTCTGCACTACTCTGCTGCTTGGCCCACATGTGGCATGCGACTAGTCATCCGACTGTTGGTCAGCATGTTGGTGTCCCTGTCTGGTAGGACGGCAGCGTTGTGTAGATGTTGGCAAGCTGAATGAGTAAGCTGCTGTTGCTAAGCATGCCATGCAGGATGCAGTTCAACCCTGCGGGACAAAGCAAAAGACCAAGGGTGCAACAAAGGGGAGCACAGAGCATCAATGTGGGTCAATGAATACACTCAGCCTAGGCCCCTGCTGTAGCCCTGATCATACAGCTGACCGAGCAACATTCATGACTTGAAACAGCAGCTGGTCAACCCTCTGCATGATCATGTTGGTAACTTCATTGGCGGTGAAGCCACCCCCTTGGCCACCTGCAACTGGCTTCAACTTTGAATTCTTGGGGATCTTTTCAGTCTGATCTCAACGCAAGCTTAACTTCTGCCACGCGACTTGCCATTGCACCAACCATTACGTAGGTGTACTGGATGTACTGATGCTACAGCTAAGTTGTAGCGACCACCACTACCCCTTTCATCGACGGTGCAGGGTGGTGCCTTTGTTGATTTGCTAACGCGTCACTTTACACATGACGAACAAGCTTAAGACGATACATTGCATTGGGTGGCATGGGCTCCAAAGCAACCAGTGGTGACGTCCAGGTCTGGGCCGCGAGGGGGGGGGGGCAGCGGCGCACGCAAGGGGTTGGGTGGGTACGGCTTTCTAAGCCTGTAGGTTGCCCAAAAGGTATAGTCAGGTCATGGAAGGTGTGCATTCGATAGCCTGTGACACAAGTGGTAGAACAGACAGGAAACCAGCGACCCAGAAAGCAGGCGTGTAGTGTACGTGTGTTGTGTAGAAACTTACAGACGACTGGTTTCGCCTTTCACAAGGCTCATCAGGCTCAAAAGTTTCTACACAACACACATACACTGCACGCCTGCTGTCTGGGTCGCTGAATTCCAGTCTGTTCTACCACCCACCCACCCACCCCCTCCATAAACCCCCTCAGACTCCTTGCAAGGCCAATGTAGTTTTTTTACTGTTTATACTATATATCCTGCAATTTGCAGGTGCAAATGTGGGATGGTGCTGTTAGCTTACTGAGTGCCCCTGGGCCACAGGCTGTGGAGAGTGAGTTGACGAGCAAATTGGCTCTCGTATATTGCATATTGTCCGACGTTAAGCTGAGGTGATGTTGTTGTAGCAACCATTACGTACAGTACGGGCTGATAATGCTACAGCCGAGTTTGTAGCTGTGGCGCCTACGAGCACTGCTTTTGCGTTTCGCGCTTTGCGTCACTGCATATTTTATTTGTGAAATCCTGAAGGCATCACATCTGACGAGCAAAAAGACATTGCAATGGGGGGCACGAGCTCGAAAGCAAGTGGTGGTGACGTGGGCACTGATCTCACAGCAGATGAGGTTCAAAGACTCTTACAGCAATTCAATAAGTTCGCAGCAGAGTACCGGCAGCACCATGTCGTGGCTCTGGAGTTGAGCTCACAGCTGGCGCTGCTGAGCGATGTGCTGGAACAGCAGGACAGCACAAATGAGGAAGCAGACACGTTCCTGTCATGCTCAGGAGGTCGAAACACTGCCAGTGGCCTCCACAACGACACAGTCTCCAGCCCAAGCTCGGAGATTGGCCAAAAGGTGAGGTGTCATACCAGCACAGCATGCATGACTTTTCAGGGTTGGTCCTTGCAGAGCAAGCCTCACAAGCCTTACAGTTGCACAGCGCCAACTGGAATTAGGAAAGGCTGAATGCATGGAGTATGTCAAATGTGCTCTTGTGTGCTGGAACGAACTTGCCCCTTAGCCAAGGCTGCACCATGCCCACTTTGCTACTGCTGACAGTGAATTCTATGCATGTTGCAGGCTACACACAGTGCAGCTGCTTCTACTGAGGCAGCACACCCAGAGCTGCAAGAGAAGCAGATCAGCATTGGCAACCTGCAAGAGCAGCTGCAGGGCTTACAGCTGCTCATGCAGCAACTGACACAAGAGTTCTCAAAGTAGGTGCTTGCTTCGTTCAGTGGTCACTGACTGCCAGCCTTGAACTTCACTTGAAAGTTTCAACACACCCTCTTGCACATCCACAACATCCTGCTTTGCAAAGTTGGACAGGTGCCGACAAATGCGCGAATGGTCACCAGCAGCGACGCTCGCGCTGCGCAGCATTCCATCTCAGCATCCATCCATCCATCCATCCATCCCGCTCAGCCAACCAGGTAGCTAGTAGCCAGAGCTAGTGGCCCACATGTTCATGAACATGGCTGTTACTCAAACCCTTCTCTGCGTCTGGGGGCGTGCGTGCAGGATGTGCAGCTACAGGGTCAACATTGCAATGAAGCTGGACAGTTTGGAGGAGGAGATCCAGGCCCTTGAGCTTGAGCGCCAGCGCCTGGCCGACGAGCTGGCACAAGCGAAGCTGGCTGGCACCCAAGAGCAGGCACACGATCAAGAGGTCAGTGTCTGGGTTTAGAAGCACTGACGCATCCATTGCACTGAATGCACTGCACCTCCATTTTGTCCAACGCAAGCCTTGCTTGACAGTTTGACACTGGTGTGAGTATACTATACAGTCACTTCTAGTAGGTGTCGTCGCCCGGAAGCGCTGACTCAGTGACCGTGACGGTGTGCATGCAGCCTGCTGAGCCAAATGCATGACGCAGTGCGGCACTGGGCCCAAAGTAGTCACTGCGTTAGTACCGCCACACTTGCTGCTTCAGGGACGTGCCACGAGTGGAGGGCTTAGGGTTTGGGGTTTGATTTTGGCTGACCATCCGGCAACGGAGCCAGTGACTGTTGTAGGAAGCGGCACAAAGCCACTTGAATCGCCGCACTGTGTACAGAGACATCAGGCAGACCGTCATGCACAACACAACAAAGGCCAACCCAAGCGCAAACCTGTCGTCAGACATATGACACACAGTATATATGGGAACGTCTAACGCCCGGGTGGCGTCAGTACTGCATCGATTCCGTCCTACTGTTTTTGATGCAGAGGGTGTACCCTGGACTGTGACTGGGCTGTCACAGGCGGCTACTAGTAGTTATCCGGGTGAGGCTTTCTAATTGCAGGGCTGCTGCTGCCAAGGTGCTAAACAGTTGCTGCTGCAGGGGTGCTGCTGCTGGACTTGCTGCTGCTGATGGCCCTTCACGGCCTTCCAAGGCCCTGGAACGTAGCGCTTTCTGGATTGCAACTACATGTCACACGATCGAGCACCATTATGGCACTGAACTGGTCGCTCACACTCTGGGCTCAACTGCAAGCTTGCAGCAGCAGCAGCAACAACAGCAGCAGCAGCGAGTGAACAAAGCTGCTGCGCCCTTGCTTTCATATCCTGTGCCTGCGTCGCTGATGGGCATAATCCAGCTAAAGTCCTCATGTCTTCGGCACGCGCATCCACAGCTGACGGACTGTTAGTCACCAATTACTCAACCCCGCACTTGTCTCGCAGCCTCTACCCAAGGACCCCATGAAACGGTTTTTCATTCTTAACTTCAAACACGTTTTTCCTGCCCTGTTGTGTACGGTGCACTTTGCACGTGCAAGGAAATTGTGTCCATGAAATTAGTGACGCAAATCAACCAGACTATTGCGGCAAACAGGCGTGCCCCAGCCGTCACCGACAAACTCGTACGTACATCGTGGCATTCTACCATTTGACGTTCCTGTAACCAGCAGCTGCAGCAATGTTGGCGTTTGCTACGGCAGCATCCATACCCAGCAAACGAAGGACACTATTACTTCTTATAACCACAATATTCCTGAACGACTAGCCAAGGCCTGCTGTGGCACCTCTTGGACCTTACTTCAGACCAGTTTTGGCAGTCATGTGTGTGGGTGTGAGACCCGTGCGCTGTATTGGCATCTATTCCTAAAGGAATCGATGCAATATGGGCGTCTACTTTGAAAAGCTTTTGTCAAAACCCTGGTGCAGGGCCCCTTGGATTGAGGGAGGGAAGGCAGCCTGCTTATGATAAGAGACAGAGCTGAGGAATCAGCAGAGGGCTACTACTAGTGTCAGTAGCTACTGTGTGCTAGTAGAGACAGAGCTGAGGAAGCAGAAGTTTGTGCTACAAGCAGGGCTAGGGAAGGTGCCATGCCCAGTCTCCCTATCTCACATCAGAGATGCTTAGTCTCCTTCTCTCACACCAGAGTCTTGTTCAACAACCGGGGGGGGAGGCCCTGGGCCCAGAAGAGGACAGGACTCCTGGCAGGCTGGACTGTCCGGTAGGCACACAGACTGCACCCAGACTGTACCCAGACGTGCGGGCCCAAACTATGGTAATAACATCCAGACTTCTATGTATGTCTGAGCCAAATCAACCAGTCTGGGCCGATCCCCTGAGAAATATGTCACCCCCCCTCCCAGGACCCAGGGCCCCCTGGTCTGACCTGTCCTTGTCGTCTGTGCTGTCTGGACTGTCTGAGCTGATCCCCCTTAGATCCGGTGTCAACCCCCCAGCCCCCAAGGGCCCCCTTGTCTGGGCCGTCCCTGTCGTCTGGGCTGTCTGGATCGTCTGAGCCTCAGATGGATATATGTGAAAATCCCCCAAGAGCAGATCTGCTCGCTGGCTAGTGCCGGGGAAGAGAATTAACCCCCTGCAATATTGGTATTGGTATTGGAATCCGTCCAGCTTGCCTACTTCAGGACTTTCTTACAGCCCCTCCCATTCGCAGCAAGCGGAGCCAAGCCAGAAAATCTACTCCTTCCACCACAACACTCACTCCTACCCAAACCCTAATACCCCCGCTCGCTGGTTTCTTTGATGGCTAGGCTGGGCAACTGGGGGGTACTGTGAAGCTCTTAGGGCTTCACAGTCTCCAGCCACCTGGCCTAGCCATCAAAGGATGCAGGGCTGGGGTATTAGGGTTTTGGGTATGTGTTAGGGTTTTGGTGTCAGGATTAGGGTTTCTGGGTCGGCGAAGCCCCTACGGACAGTTGAAGGTTTCTCGGTTCTGGGGGAAGGGGGGCAGGGTTTCGTAAGGGGAATGTCTCCGACAACCCCTACAGCCCAGAGAGCAGAGACAGCCCAGACATGGGCACTAGGGATGGGCTAGGGCGTTAGAAAATTTTAAACGGTTAGGATTTTCAAGGTAAATTATCAGACAGGCCAGACAACCCAGACAGCAGAAACAGTCCAGACAAGGGCCCTGGGGGGTGGGCAGGGGGGGGGGGGGGGTGGACAATTTTCAAGGTAACCTCTCAGACATGCCAGAAGAACCTACTCAGAGCAACAGTCAAGTCCTGGATAACAAGGAATAGTAGAGGGGTAATTGTCAAACTCTCCCTGGGAGACTGGAAGTCAAACTGAAAAACCCACGCCTCCGTCGTTGCCTGCAATGGTAGGGGCACAGAGGGGGGACCAGCACGTGCACGGCACAGCAGTACGCCACACTAGCATGCGAGCTTCGCGCCAAGGAGGGGGTAGCACTGCTTGCAACATGTGCCAACCAAAGGACAACATGTGTCTGCCATACAGCGGCTAGATTTGTGGACATGTACTGCATGGAGGGGAGGGGCACAGCTGTAGGCAACAACAGCCTGCTCCTGCCCCTGTTGTGAACTGGTGATGGACCCCAGCCTTGGGCAAGTTGCATGCATCGCTCACAAAGTATGGGGGAGGCTTCACGGTATAGAGAGCCGTTTTCAACCCGGACATGCCATGATTGCTCTCAAAGTATGGGGGAGGCTTCACGGTATAGAGAGCCGTTTTCAACCCGGACGGATGCTGACATCATGGCATGTCTCACGTGTGTCATGCATCAAGTCTCCAACCATGATGCACTTCATGGCATAGACTACGCAAGTAATGTAGGCCTACTAGGCAGTACTGGTCTTTGTTTTGTGGCTCGCCGAGGTGTGGCCGCCACAATGTCATGGTGCGCCGCACAGCCTCAGGCACTGCATACTATAACCAAGAATAAGGTGCCACCTAGCTGATGCTTGTTCACCAGGTGGTGTCTTACACAATAATGTTGTCTTACTTTGTGCTGTGATGCTCTTTGACTGCAGGCCACTAATCCCCTTGACCCTGGGAGTGACACGAAGACAGGCAGCAGCGGCAGCAGCAGCAGCAGCAGCAGTGGCAGCGGCGCTAGCAGGCTGCAGGCAGAAGCCTTTGCGGCTGCATGGTTGGCGCTGCTTCGCTCCCTGCCCATGGCTCAGCTGTTGGACCACATGGCCCCCTCACAGCATGCTGCTGTCAAGGCACCTGCAGCAAGGGAGCTGGCATGCAGGCTGAGGATTCTCTGGGGGGAATATGCGATGCGTGAGCTGGCTGCCTTTCAGGCCCATCCTCAGGGGGTGCATAGGCTGGTTCAGCTGGTGACTGATCCTGATGATGATGACACACAGCTGGCAGCACTGGAGGTGCTGGGGGCTGTGTGGTACTGGTGTACCACTGAGCTTGCACTGCAGCTGGTGGAGAAGCCTGGGCTGGTTGACACCCTGGTGCAGCTGCTGCATGAAGGTGATGCTGCCAAGCAGGCTGAAGCTGCGGGGGCAGTTTACAAGCTCTTTGCCCGCCACAAGTCTGTTTCAAACAAGCCCTGGCCAGAGCTGCTGGCCCCAGCCCAGTCAGACCCCAACAGCTGGCCAGTCGTCTCAGGCCTGGTGACTGTGCTGCAGGCACCTGCAGTGTCAGCTGAGGGCAAGTGCAGTGCAGCATGGGCAATGTACTACCTGGTGCGTGCATTTATGGGTGACACACCTCCCCCTGCTGCTGCCCAGCTGCACCCAGCAGTCCAAGCTGCTATTGAGCCCCTGGTGGCACTGCTGCAGCATGAGGACAGTGGCGTACAGCATGAGGATGAGGGCGTACAGTACGCGGCTGCATGCGACCTACGCAAACTGGCCAGGGACTGCCTAGTAAACCAGTCCCTGATTGGAGCTGTGGATGGAGCAATCAGCGAGCTGTGGCAGAGGCACAAGTCAAGCATTGAGGAGAACGAGAACCTGACTGCTGTGCTCGACAGCCACGGCCTCAACCAGTCCCGCCTGATGCACCTAGACGGATTCATGGAAGACCTGATGGGGATGCTGACTCAGTCAGCTGATGATCAACTGTGGCAGTTCACCTTCGTTGCCAAAGCGCTGGGTGAGGACAACCCTGAGTTTGTGATGAGGCTGTGCAACACCCCAGCCGCTGTGCCGGCACTGACAGCCGCCCTGGACGCAAAGGGCGATTTTAATGGAATTTTCCAGGTGCTCCTGGCGCTGCTGCTGTCCATGTCTAGGGCACACTGTGCCTGGCTGCCCAGCACCATCCACACCATCAGCATGCAGCCAGGGGTGGTGGAGAAGCTGCAGCAGCTGAGTGACAAGGAGAAGGGTGGCAAGCCACGCTACCCGGATGCCACCAGCCTGCTGCAGCTGGTGCAGGTGCTGACTGCAAAACAGCTCAGCTGAGTGAGTCCAGGGAGAAGGATGAACCGCCGCTTCTCCCTGATGCCACCAGCCTGCTGCAGCTGGCGCAGCTGTTGACTCCGAGTTAGCTTAGCGGCTGAGCTGGCTGAGCTGACCGAGCTAGACCTGGCAGGGTGCCTGCCTGGCCAGTGGGTGGTGGAAGGTAAAGTTTCTATGTGTGTTGGGGAGGGGGGGGGTTCACCACCCCCCCCCCCGCTTTGAAAGCAGGCGCTTTGCATTGGATGCCCACGGCGACAGTGCTTGCTACCGTAAGCGGCTTGGCACTGCCAGTGTGTGTGCCTGAGGGGTGGGGGTGGAAGGGCTGCAGCCTGATTGTTCATCATGTGATGGGCTGCTTGACTGCTTGTTGGGGTTTCGAGCCAAGCTCCTGGCTTGATTCGGGGTGTCACACTTGTGGTGTTGCCGCCTGCAAGTCACCTGCAGGCGGCCAGTGGCTGCATGTCATATGGCTACCCAACACTATGTGTTGGGTGGCCACACCAGCCTGGTCGGATTCCAACCTGGGGACCCCAGCATAAAATGCAGTGCTAGTCTGTTCAGTCGGATGTTGTTCCAGTCTTCAGCATGAGAGTTTGTGCGCCGTTCAAGGCTCGGCTGCTCCATGAGCCGCGACTGCTGCGCATTTGGAGTTAGGCCAGCCGGGTGTGCTGCTGCGTACCAGGCCCCAGGTTGTATAGTTGCTAAGGCTGGTCTCAGTCAAAAATACCGCATGAAGAGATGGACAAATGCCGCATGACGAGACGGACTGAGAGATTGCCGCAAGCAAGGTCTGCTGTATGAGACAGTGTCTGAGGTCTGTAGTGCAGCTTGTTGTGCGGCACTGACTGTTGGCATTGGTGCTACATGCTCCGTAATTGTGACAGAGAGGTATGACTTGCCATAGGGCTGAGAGGCTGCACTATTTGCCGGGCTACACAGTGCTGCTGGTATGTCGGTGTGCGTGGGTATGGTTGACTGCCTGCGACAGGCTGCAACCCAGCCCTGTTGGGCGCGTGACGGGACCAGGGTTGGACAGAGAGTGGGGCACAGCCTGTGCTGAGCATGAATGTGGCTGTCCAAGACAATGCCACACCTGCGCACAGTGCCAGGTTCCTTGAAGGAACCCTAAGTTTGGGGTAACACCTATAGCATGATCATCTCGCTGCTGATGGAGTCCAAACCTTACTTCTGCCTGATCCAGCTCTACCTGAGGCGTGCCTGGCTGTCAGGCCTTTTTGGCACCCTCCACAAGATACACAGCAGCCAGCCCAAGCTGGCAGCTTCACGTCCGCATAAATCACGTCAATTCAGGATTCGAAGTTTGGATTTGCGCGGCCAGTCTTCAGCGCACGTGATAAAACATGTCATGTCGCATCCTCGTCGTCGCCCTATGACGCGCATGAGTCATACCGTTGCTATTGCCACCAGACAAGCTGGAAGCCCATCGTTTTCCGTCTAAAACTGTTTTATTTGAGGTTTCCAATCCTTCCTTTGCCAAATCAGAAACACACCTCTGTTCAAAACGGTGACCAGCAACACCATGCTGCTCTTCCGTCATGCTGCTTCCTTGGTTCCAGCAGCCTGCAAGCCCGCAGCAGCTGCATCCGCTTTAAGACTGCTGTCCACTAGCAAATCATCCAGCAGCGGTGAACCCACCAGGGGACGCACAGCAGGGGAGATGGGTGATGATGCTGCACAGTCCATGCAGGGTGCTGAGGACAAGGCCTCAGGGGCTGGTGAAAAGGTGGAGCCAAAGTGAGTGATGAAGATGCTGCATGTTGCTTCTTTACTTGAACTTTCATCTATGCGCATCTATGCGTTTTTGAGGCAGTGAGTACAGGCGAGCTGAGCATGTGCATGCATTGTGGCAGGCGCTCTGGCCCTTTCCACAAAAGAGTTTTATGATGCCCCACATTCATGCCTCAGGCATCGATTTGCCAACGTTATGGCAACAGACACCGTGTCTCGGCAAGCTGTATGCATGGCCTTGCACTGCAAGTCACACTGTGTTGTTTGGGCGGCGCCTGAGGTGGCAGTTGAACTGTTCAACTCAGCATCGGATGCTGCTAACTGTGCTGTGACCTGGCATGCAGGGTTTCTGGCAGTAGCTTTGTCGCATCTGATGATGCTGTGCTCAGCGGAGGTGCTGCAGGGCGTTCTGCTGGCATTGGTGCCGATGTGATGGGGGACATGATGGACATGATGGGCGCAGCAGGCAAGGGAGATGGCAAGAGGGCTGCTGAGGACATTGCTGACATGGCACGACACCAAAACAGTGGTGAGTCATGTGGCTGGGAGACCTTGGGGGGTGGGATTTTGCCCAATGCGCACCGTGCCAGCAAGGTTACCTTGGCAGGGCAGTCAGACGGTCTGATTTCAAAATGACTAGGCGGGAACTGGACCACACCATAGTTGGTCAAGTGTGCCTAGCATCAATGACAATATGCACCTTACAGAGTGTCACACTGGGGCCCAAGGGGCATGCATGTCTCAGCCTTTGATCCAAGGAATCTGTATGCCTCCGTGGCTGCGTCAAGTAGGTGTTAGCTGCCAGATAATGAACATGTCTAGTTGCTGAGCAGCAGGCCGTATCAATTCCCATTGGAAGCCTCCATAGCTTGCTTGCAGTACCGCCGTCCTTCAAAGGGCCACTAGGGCCAAAGTGCCAGTAGGGCCTACTGAGCCGATACAGGTGTCAGCAGGATGTGCCTGACACTTATCTGGAACTGCTCCAGGGCCAGTACTGCGGTGCAGTTGCTGACAACTCAGCATGCAGCAATCCCATGAAAGCCCCACAATGCATGTTAATCCCGCTGCATTGTGCCGCCTGGTTGTCCCCCTTGCAGACGCCAACACCCACAGCCAGCCCCAACACACCCCCACCCAGGACTGGCCTACTGGTTCCATCGCAGACCCAGCAGCATCTGGTGCTGACTCTTACAACATTGGCAAGGCGCCATTTGTCAACACCGATGAGGCTAGTGCTGCAGGGATTGACAGATACGAAGGTGGGCACACCTTGTGGGGAAGGGCGCTGTATGAGTCATGGTGATCACTAATCAGCCTAGGATGTGAGAGCCTTCGCAACCGTGACAGGCTGCCATGCAGAGTTGGATTTCACACCACAGCAGCATTTAGGAGGGAAAGTAGTAGCGGCCCAGAAAATGTAAGGTGACATCTGCGCTACTGCTGTTGGGCCAGTGTCAGTCAATACTACAGCAGCCTGTGTTCTGCAACTTTTGGCAAGCCTTGCGCGTCGGCCCACTAACGGACTCTGCCAGAGCCCCTCACAATGACAGTCCTTGGGCCCGAAAGGCCAGCCCGGCTGGCCTGCACGGTGCAGGAGCTAGCATGCCTCAACGTGCTGCTAGCAGCGAGGTGATGCAAGGGGTGTGGCATCAGTTGAGCCCCAGGCAAGCTAACCCACTGGGTGCATTGGCTGCTCTGTCACAGTGTGCAATTCAGGTTATTGAATCCCAACAGGTGGTCCCGCTAGAGCTTGTACCGGCCTGTTACAGAGTTTTAGCGCTGAAAGTCTAGCTGGGTTTAGACGGGGCACTCAGGCCCCGTTAGGTCTGCCGACTGCTTCCTGACCAACCCCTGACGCGCCACCGTGGCGCCCTTCAAGTACAATCACATGTGATTGTGTACATGCAGGCACCATCCCTCGTGTTGACCCATCAGAGGAGTCGCCCGAGGTGGACCGTCTTTTAGAAAGCAGGGGGGCCCACTGCTTTCTAGTAAATCCGGACAATAGCCAATGTGTCTGACACGCTATGTCATCACAAATGCAGGCACAATCCCGAGTGTTGACCCATCAAAGGAGCTGCCCGAGGTGGACCCTTGTTGCTTCTTAGTAAACCCTGACAACAGGCAAAGTATTCAGGCTCAGTATCTGATGCACCATGCATATGCAATCAGTATCTGACACACCATGCACATGCATGTCCTTACAAATGCAGGCACCATCCCTCGTGTTGACCCATCAGAGGAGCTGCCCGAGGTGGACCAGGACCCCCCTGAGAGCGTGGCGGCAGGACCCACGCCAGGCTATTCAGCCCGGGGTGGTGACTCACGGCCTATTTGAGCTAGCTGGTGATGATCCGACGTTTGAATCGTGATCAGGTCCTGGAGCTCAGTGCTCAGGGGCCGGCGCAGCAGTAGTATAGTAGCTGCAGTAGCCCTGAGAGGGAATGTACAACTAGGCATGGTGCATTGTGCCCCTGTGGTGGCCTCTACAGCACTTGCGTGTAGCAGATCAGGTTTGTACAATTTTGTCGCAAAGAAAATGTGGGTTTCATGCTACTTGCGGTGTGACAGGCACTCCCTGCTGCATAGCTGGGCTCAGCCTGAGTGATGGTGTGTTGTTGCAGTTGCAGGACAGTTGGGAGGTTGTGCAAGGGGCAGATGTTAATCATCAGTGCCGCTCAGTTGCAAGATGAGGCCGTTTTTGCGATGGGCGTGCTGTGAAATTGAGACGACTGCTGATCCCGCAGTTTAGCTTAATGGGTCTGCTGCTGTTACAAGTGACGAGGAGAAATTCCACGAGCACAAGCCCAGACACGTTCGTGTACCCAGTAGGGATTGCTTCAACACTGGATGTTGTTTATACATGCGTTTTTCCACAGCCTTGTCACAAAGTTTGGGCACGATGTAATGCAGGCCTGGCAATGACATGCAGCAGTCAGGCTGGCAGGCAAACCATGCTTTCAAACATGACGCTGGATCGGATGAGCCTACAGGTCCCTTGATGGCCAGCTGCACGAGAGCGGAATTGTATGCGCCAGTCGAGATGAAGTTAGAAATGATAAATGATGGCTTCAGATGGTTGTGAGTAACCCATGTGAGCGCGGCGGTACAGTACGGTAATCACAGTGCGCGCTGCAGCGTCCAGCTGGACAGCCGCGCTCAAGCAGTACAACGGCAGGGAATCTCCCGCTGCTTGCCAAACGGTACAGAAACACTTTGTTTTTTTTTAGATAATAAACTAGCTGGAGATTATTGCGCTCCAGCTTTCGGTGCCATCCTGGACGACGCTTACTCATGTTTGACGTCACAAGTCTGGGGCAATGCATGCAAGAGAGGTGCGAAGTCTGCCAGCATATCTGGACTCTCACGTATTTTAGAAAGACCACCTGAAAT
Organism: Desmodesmus armatus; assembly: GCA_007449985.2. NCBI lineage: Eukaryota > Viridiplantae > Chlorophyta > Chlorophyceae > Sphaeropleales > Scenedesmaceae > Desmodesmus > Desmodesmus armatus. The sequence goes on from VIIQ02000679.1 coordinate 411,137, forward strand.
ACGTGAGCAGAGAAGACTCCATCATGCCTGAGTAAGTGGCCTTGCATACCTGCTGGGCTCCAGCATGTGAGCAGCAGGGTGTTTTTCAGAGGATCACTGTGCTCAAACTATGGCTGACCCGAGCACATGTTCATCTCAATGCAGGCAAACACGCTCCTCTGGTGGTGCTGGTGTGCATGGCACCTACGGGCCTGCAAGCCAGGCGCCCATGTCTGACAACAGCAGCGACAATGCAGCAGACCTCTCTGACCCCAGCCCACACATCACACACAGCAGTGGTGGAGCCGGTGTGGAGGGCACTTACGGCCCTGACGTCCCTCAGAACAACAGCAGCACCAAGCACAGCAACAGCAAAGAAGACTCCATCATCATCAAGGCAGCTCAGCAAGAGGGTGTGGCAGGCCGTGCCCAACAGCAGCAGGAGAGCTCACCTACAGGAGATGCTCTGCCCAATGGCCCTGGATCTGATGCCGGTCTGCGGGCAGAGGCAAACCTGCCTGATCCCATGGTGGCGGGAGATGATGGTTCACAGTCGCATGAGGCTGCAGCTGACTTGCAGGGCCGCATTTCAGTGAGCGCAGACGCTGGTGGCAGCCCTCGCAGCAAGCTGTGAGCGTGCCAAGTGTATTTCGACATGCTTGGGTCGCAAATGTGACAGCTCCAGTTGTGAGGGCATGATGTTGGCACTGCTATTGTGTCCAGACGGTCACTTTGGGATATGAAGTTGCTCAGAAACTAGCGTAGCTGCAGCATGCTGTGGTTTCCTACTCCCAGGGTTGGCACAGGGTGGCAGCCACTCACTATGCCAGTCACTTTGAGTGCATTGTGTGACAGGGTATGTTGTATGGCAATTTTGAAGGTTGTGTTGTCATTACGGATCCCAGTAAAAGGTCATCTAGCAGTTTTGGGGGGTCACCGGATCTCAGCAACCAGGGGCGCGCGAGCCCTGTGACTCCGTGTGTGCTTTCAAGACACCAAAAGCCAAAGTACATTTTGCGTTGAAGCCATATGCAGGCCTGACCTGAAAATGCGTTTTGACATGCCCGCATGTGCATGCTCTGCCCAAGAAGAAACATCATCGAAAACTCTAAGATGTATCCTGTATATTACTTCAACGACCGGAGGGCCTCACAGCAGAAGAGACAGTGCGTCCAGGAGGACGGAAATCGAAAAAAACTCTGCTAAATTCACACCATGCCGTGATCGGTCTGATATTGACGTAGAACGTTTCTATAATATATTTGCATAGTTCAACGCCTTCTCAAGTGGTGCAGGCGAGCAGGTGATGCTCTTGTCCTGCCCAATAACAAATGACTATTCCACAGTCACATGCAGGGACAAGTCATAAACAGTACGTTTGATTCACAAAACGACCAGATCGTGTCTCAAGCGTCACATACACCAAGCCGCGCGCCATCGGGACAGGCATCCTGCAAAGTACTTCGCTAGGGATAGTCACTTAGCCCTGGTCTTCTTAGCTTTGGTGTCCGTTTCAGTCGGAGTGGTGACGAGGAGCAGGCGTGCTGCTGATGTTGAAGCACCAGCTGACAGCCCAACAGGATGGGCCACCAGCAGCAGCACCTCAATTGGCTCCTCCGGGGCAGCTTAACGTCATCATCAATCACATCACACTCAAACTACAGCGTCCAGTGCTGTCCTGCAACATCACTAGACAGCAAGGCAGGCTAGCCGGGGGGGGGGGGGGGGCTCCACTCTTCCTCCCAGCACTGGGTGGGAGGGTGCAGGAAGCACAGAAGCTTCCAAGTGCAGCAACTGCACACACTAACACAACTCTACAGCAGGATGCCAGAAAAACCCACCGAGTGAATAAAAAAGAACAGGAGGGGACCACTGGGATCCGTTACCGTCCCTGGTTCATCGTTTGAGACGCTTGGCAAAGTTGTTGTGACATATATGGCAGTAGCCATGTCAGTACATTCCTTTTCGAATTTGGTCTTCAAATCATTTTGAACTTCACAACTTCCTGAATATGAGCAGTCGCCTGCTTGTCAGGATGAAGTGAACCATTGGGGAGCAACATTCAAGCAGCTGAACTTCCTGCCAGGCAGTGGCCAGCTGTCTTCACGACATAGTCCTGGTGTCACACCAGTGTCATGGCCCATGGATAGTGTCACCTCAGTTTGCAACACAAGTTGTCATGACACAGGATTGCTGTCACAACAGTGGAGTGCACCAGGTCCCCAACACCCAGCTGGCCAAACAGCGATTCCACACCCAGCCCTGGCAGTCAGCTCCTGACCAAATCATGGAGGCGCCAACACAGCAGCATCAGTACGAATCTCACTCAGCTGGCCTGTGCATCTGCTGCTTCCTCAGCTGCTTCTGCCAGCTCAGCTGCCAGAGCATCCAGGTCCTGCACGTTGCGCTCCAGATAGGACAGCACCTCAGACATGCGGTCCCTGCGGGGCAGGCAACAAATGAACAGACAAGTGATGTCTTGTTCAACTCGATCCCTTGTAGGCAGCACGCCATGGCTGCACAGCTGGCAATAGGCATCCTGCCCCCTACTGCCATTCGAAGGACAGGGTGAATATGCAACCCAGCAAGTGTGCTGAGCACAATAAGCCCCTTCACTGCAGTAGTAAGCAGCAGTGAAAGCCGGCAAACCCAGGCTGCTGTACTTTATGCTGGCAGCATCAAGGTATTGCAAGGCCCCCAGCCCTCTCGATCAGTTCCTGCTGTCTGCCAGCTACTGTCAACATGCACCCACCTATGCCGCTGCTCCTGCCAGGCATTGTTCTTGTCTGCCAGGCTGTTTGCTGCCCCAATCTCCTTGCCCACCAGCCTGTCTTCCAAAGCATCCAGTCTGGCTGTGTGCACCTCATGGGAGGTCTGCAGCAAAGGACACACACCATCGTCAGCATGTTTAAGCAGTCTGAGTGATGTGTCATATGACGCGCTATCAATAGCACGCCTGTAAACTGGGCCTCATACTGGCGGTAAACGGACCTCACAGGACAGTTGTACTGGACTGTGCGCATCGTCACTGACGGCGTGCTGTTAGCTGGCTGAGCTACTTGATGCTGCATACACAGCACGCGATCCCTGCATGCTTGCACTGACTTTGACTGACAGTTTCTCAGCCCCCTCCTGCACCTCCTTCAGGACACTGCACTTGCACCAGCACATCACAGAGGCTCCCTCCTGCCTGAACACCCTGGACAGACTGCATAGCATGCATTCTCTTTGTCCGCCCACCTGTATGGCGTTGAGCAGTGTGTCCTTGTCTCCCAGCATGAGCTGCACCTCCTCAGGCAGTGCATCCAGCTCAGGGTTGTCTGAGGCAGCACCGTAGCGCTCCAGGTACGTAGGGGCGCTGCTGGTCAGGCCCAGGAAGAAGGAGTTCTGGATGTCACGGATCTGTTCACACAGTGACAACATGCAGGCACAGGACAGCAGCCAGCTGAGAGCCACTCGCACACTCAAGGTTGCCTCTCCCGCCAACTCTACATGCGCGTGGCCCGCGACGTGCTGATGATTGGTGTAAGAGCCGCTCCTTCCAAGCAACCTGAAGTCCTCGAACCTTGCCGCTGTTGGCAGGGTGCTGGTTGGCTGCTGTGACTCAGAATTTCTACCCAACTGCAACAATAGCCTTACTTCACAACAGCAGCCCAACACACCTGTGTGAAGTATGCGTTGTACTGCAGCTTGTTGGCCTCAGCCATCTCACTGTAGCTGCGGTCAAACTCTGTGACCAGGCCCGCCACCACCTCCACCGTGTCACTCTCCAGCTCCAGCAGCATCTCCTGCAGGCTCATCAGCTTCACCTTGGCTGACAGAACCTGGCCGGGGCGCAACACACGCGACAGCATGACACAGCGCAACACAGCTTGGCAAGCAGACATGGCCTTTGAAGATAAACAGGCAGTGGCACTTCTGCTCTACTCGCACTGCGTGACTGTACGAAGGGCAAACGATGCGGCCTATCGCACGCCTGAAGCCCACTGCTGCAGGCACCAAGCTGCAGTGCCTTCTACTGGGACAGAAGCGGTCTAGCACTTGCGATCAAGACACCTTCAAACAGTGTTGAACCCCCATCCATCCTCACCTGCTCCTCTGCTGAGACTGCATTGGCTGCTCCCTCCCGCAAGACATGCTTGTGTGCCTTGTCGTACGCAGCGATCAAGGCGCGGCCCTCTGCGTCCCGCTCCGCCAGTGCTGCCTCCAGTGCTGCCTTAAACTCTGCCTCCTCAGCCTTCTTGCGCCCATGAGCATCCAAGATGATGAGCTGTGACAGGATGGGTACGAGCAGCACACACAGTGCAGAGGCATTGATGCATGTCAAGCACAGGAAATGTGCTATCGGTGCCGCGGCCAGTAGTCCTTGTTGTGAACTTCACTTCACTTGAAGACTGTCTCTCAGGTACTTGTGATGCGGCCACACCACTCCTACGACGTTGCTGTGAAGCAGTACTCAGATCCAGCAGACCGCACTGCTACTTGGGCTAAGGCATATGAAAGCGACATAAGCTCAGCAGCCAGAGAGCCGTGGCCGGTCCCATGGTCCCCCGCCAGAGCCAGGCACAATCCATGCATGGCCGGTGCCAGCTGTCGCGCTTGCAGACCAGCTGAGTGCCACATAAGAGTTGTGCGCACACCTTGAACTCGTCCGTAGCCACCTGCCACTTGTCCTTGGCATCATTCCAGGGCTCCAGCAGGCCCGGCACTGCCAGCAGCTTGGGCCACTCAGGGTCTGCAGCGATCGTGTCCTCCAGCAGCGTCTCCACACCTGTGAAACCAGCATGGGCAGCAGGGGCTAACTTCAAGATTGTGCCGGACAGCTGGGGTTCAGCCCTCACTCCGTGGGACCTGCCTGTCTGCAGCGGACCTAAGTGAGGCAGCCCTGCTGCCTTCTGCATTTTCAGCCAGACAGCACAGCCACAACTGTAGTGTGTGCTCATTACTGAGGTGGCATCAAAACACTGTGTCTGTGCTGCAGTCTGGGCATGGCAGCGTGTGCCTGGCAGCAGCAGCAACAGGTACCCTTTTCACGGTGCTGGACACGTACGTACCATCCAAGTTGGCTGCCTCCATTGCTGCTGCATGTGCCGCCTTCTGCGCTGCTGCTGCCGCCTCTGCTGCTGCTGCCTCCTCCTGCTCATGCAGCTCCAGCATCTCGTCCTGGTGCTGCTCCATGGCTGCGGTCCTGTCGCCTGGCTGCACACGCCTGTATCACACCACACCATGTGGCATCCACACAGCACGTCTGGTGAACGTGGTGACAGACCAGACATGCAGGTAGCTCGCCTGCTACCCCCCTCTCCCAGCGATGCACGAAAAATAATGCAGGGTGGCATCACTGCTGCCTGCTGCAACATACTTCATGCTTGACAAATGTTGCTGGTGCTGAGCCAGCTGGGAGGTATCTGTTATAACTTCACCCAGTGGCACACCTGTAGTCCAGATATAGTAAGTGCTTGAGGTGGCTCAGCACATAGCTCCTGTAGTCAGGGTCCTGGCACAGGGGGTTGCCAGCCAGGTTGAGCAGCTGCAGCTTGGTGAAGCGCACCAGGTAGGATGTGGAGGCCAGCTGGGACAGGCAGTTCTTGCCTGCACATGAGTAAAGTACATACCGTATGTACTGCGTGCGGCACGCATGAAGCCTCTGCTGGATGCGACAGGCACATTCAACTGACTCAATGACACAGTGCTGGCTGCGCTGCTTACCAACGCGCCACACTGCTGGTTGGACAGCCATCTGAAAGATGGCTCTGCAGCTGAACCTGCAGCTGCTGGGAGATCATGATAGCATGTTGGCTGGCTGAGTTGTCGTGTGACAGCTGTTGCCAGTGCATGATGCACTGAAGCCCCCAGCCCAGCTGCTCACCTATAGACAGGACGTTGAGGTTTTGTAACGTGTCCAGGCCTTGCAAGCTGGATATCTGGTTGTTGAACAGCGATAGGTCCTGCAGTTTGGTCAGCTGCTCGAGCCCCTCTATCGCGCTGATTTGGTTGAAGGATAGGTCTAGCCATGTCAGGTTGGTCTGCAGCAACAGCATGCAACAGCACAACACATTGAGGGTGGTACATGGGGCTGCAGTGTCCAGCATCAACTGCAGTGTGCATTAGTGAGCATTATCTTGTGTGTATGCTGGCTGCACAGCTGGCACACAGTAGGTCTCTGAACTGCTGAGGTGACAGTGCTGTGCGGACAGCATCCAAGTACCATCAGCACCGCTGCTGGTGAGCTTGGTCGGTCCCCTTACCAGGTGCCCAAGGTTCTCAACCTTCTCAATTCGGTTGTTGTCAAGCTGCAGCTTCACCAGCTTGTCTAGGCCCCATAGATTGCTGATTTTGGACAGGTTTTTGAAGCTGAATGCTGCTGCCTCTACTTGCTCAAAGGGCAGCTCCCGTTTCTTGTCTTCAGCCAAGTCAGGACATGTAGTGGTGACCTGAAAGAGCAGCTATCAGGCTCAGCACAAGGCTGTACTGTGATTGGCTTGCATGCAGCTGGTGATCAGCAGTGCCACCCTCACCACGATGCAGCTGCGGATGAGCTCGTCCGTCACCACTCCAGCCTCAGATTCCGCAATCAAACGTTCCAAGCTCACAGGCATCGTTGCACGTCTGGTATCTGATCAGCTGCTTTGTAATAAGATCAGCTGCTTGAAAAGTCAAACTGCACTACACCAAATTGACCCGCTTGGCGATGGCCATACGCTTCAACGATATAGCAGAACAAATCAGAAGCGATGTGGCTTGGTGTTGGGACGACGGGCAAACGGTCCCGGAAATTAGTCACCAGCAGTTGGGAAGAGGTCAACATGCCCATGTGTGACGAAGAAGGGACACCTGGCCCTGGCAAGTCGTGCCTAACCGCCTGAGTAACACATGCACATCCCCCCACGACCCAACCCAACTTCAATTGCCACCACAGCAGCCTGCATCAGCCAACCTGCTGAGACTGCGGGTGCAGCGCTGCCTGCTGCTCAAGCAACAACTGCTCCTGCTCCTCAGCTGCTGCAGCAGCCGCCATAGCCTCTTCTATGCTGCCTGGCGTCACCAGCGCCCCCACCAGCTGATGCAAGAAGTAGAGTTCTGGCTGCTCCAGCAGCTGCCCACAAAACTGCTGCCACAGCTCTGGTTGCGCCCCTGCAAATGGCCCCAGCACAGACATGTCTACCAGCACCACTGCCATGGCCAGTGTCCAGCGCTGCACCTGCAGCTCCTTGACCAGCTCCAGCACAAGGGTGGCATCCTGCAGCAGGGAAAGGAGTACCAGCCATCCCTTCATGACAATCTCACTGCACTTGCCCCCACATTGGTCGTTGAGGGTATCTCATACCGCACTGGGTGTGTTTGCAGAACGGCAGGCACGCTGTTACAGCTAGATCCACAGCAGGTGCAGTGCCCCCTCCATCAGAGAGGCGGTCATGAAGACTACCCCCCCCCCCCCCCCAGCCCCATAAGATGAGTGATCAAGTCACACCCCTGCCCCCCAGCCCACCTGTTCGACGTCTGTGCTCTCCCACACAGGCAGCTCCTCCACAGCTGCCAGCACACACTCTATCAAAATCTCCACCGTCACCTCCCCTTCCTCTGCTGCTGCCGCAGCTACCGACAGGGCAGCAGCAGCCTCCCCAGCCACCACCCACTGCTGCTGCTGTTGCTGCTTGCTGGCAAGCAGGCCTCCTGGCTGCACTGCCAGGTCTGCTGCTGTGCTGGCAGCATGTGCGAGGCTGTTGAGGGCATCCTGCTGTGGCCTGAATGCTGCCATGATGCTGGCCAGGCCTCCTGTCAGGAAGCTCATGCTGTGGATCAGCTGCACAAGCTGACCCAGCTTGCCCTGCACACAGTACAGTACGATACAGTACAACACAGTCAGATACAGTACAGCTTGATACAGTACAATCCTCAACAATACCAGGTATAAGACAGAGTCCCCTTGTGAGACCTAGGCAGAACACAGTGGCTCATAGAAACACAGGGTGCATGGACAGAATCAAGACCACTCCCACCTGCAGCAGCAGCCTCCAGGCCTTGTCTGCCACAATCTTGCAGGCATCAGCGCCGTGCTCCAAGTTGGCAGACGTCGACAGCGAAGCCTGGCTCAGCAGGCCAGCATCACCAGGGTAACCAGCTGCAATGCCATCAGCAGCACCAGACCCTGCTAGCACCTTGCCACCCTTGTCTGCCGCTTGCTGCTGCTGCTGCGCCTGGCTGCCCCCGCTGCCACCCCACATCCAGCTGAACCATCCAGTGTTCTGCCCAGCTGCTGCTGCGGCAGCTGAGCCGCTGGGTTGCCGCTGTGGGCCAGACTTAGCAGCAGCGGCGGCTGCTGCAGCAGCAGCAACGGCGTCCTTGCTAGCTCCTGCACTGCTGCTAGGGGGCTGCAGGGCCCCCACTGCACAACGCCCTCACGGGGAGGTATCAAGAAGCGCAGGATCTCGGCACACAGGTAGAACTGCCCGCGCTTCAAGGCCATCTTGATCAGCTGCACCGCAAACTGCTGAGCCGCGTGGGAGCCCTCCAACCTGCGGTAGGACAGTACAGCAGGGCACATGGTTTCGGCTCAACAGCCTTGATGGCCGTTACTACACCGACAGCAGCTGGCAGCTGTTGCACACCAGCACATATACTGCAGAAAACCAGGTGGCCTAGCCATCCTTGCACCTTTTGCAACATACCTTGTACCGTCACCACAGCACCAAGAGACACTCAAGCCGCCACTGCAGACCACCATGAGGTCGCCATGCCTAGCACACCACAGCGCACAGACTTACCGGTCAACGACGATGAGGAAGCACGCAGCGCTTGTGAGGGAGTTGGTGTCCAGCAGCAGCTCCAACACAGCAGAGGGGCTGCCCACCGCACTGAACAGCGCTGGCCACAGCGACGCATCCGTCTTGCGGGATACAGACACCACCACATCTGCAAGGCAGCAGCAACAGGTGTGAGTGCTGCAGCATGATACGCATTCCAGCTGTTCAACACACTGACATAAACCTCTGGCTCTGTGGTGAGGTGCAAACCAAATCCATGCCTGTGATGCAGCTGTGACATCCTGCATGGACCCAAGCTGCAAACACAGCCATATTCTTTATCATGATAATCTGGGACGTGGCTGAAGCCAACATGATCCTTACCACAGCCTGGCTTTACCTAGGCCTGGCTAAGCGATAGTCAATGCAGCTGGTGCCGGTGCATGCACCTCTGCTGGCCAAGTAGTCACGCAACAATACAGAAAACGCCATCACATTCTACAGCCAAAATGAAAAAACAGCCAGCTCATCAACCTACCTAAGCACTGCTGGAAGGACAGGACCAGGTCAACAGCGGCTGATAGCAGCGGGGTCACCGGCACAGGGTGGGGTTGGCCGTCCACATGACCCAACCAGCCCTGCAAAATAAACACGCACAGCACGCAGCCAATTAGGGCTTCAGGTACAAGACAATGCTTGCATGCTACATTCCAAGCCCTTACTCAAACACTGCCCTCCAACGTAGTCAGAGCCCAGGAGAACAAGTCGACCACAGCCCACGTATTCACACACAGAAGCGGAAAGGTGCCAACCGGTATGGTGTCAGATGTTCAGATATCACAACCCACCTTCCCTTGCCGTCCCAGCACTCCTGCAGCAGCACCTGCCGGTATCAAGCCCCCCTGCAGCACATGCAGCGGCTGCTGCTGCCATCCGCCACTGCTGCCAGCTGCCGCCGCCGCTACCACCGCCTTGCCAGGCTTGCACTTGCTGCCCTCCATGTCCAACGTAGTGAACAGCAGCCACTCCAAGGAGCGCTTGAAGTGAGGGCCTCCCTCATGCCGCTTTGCTAGTGCTAGAGCTTCTGGTAAGGCCCCTTGCTGCAGCAGCCGCCTCAGCAGGGCTGGTAGCACTGGCTGGGACTCAGGCACTGGTAGGAAGCAGGGCAGGGCCAGGCTGCTGCTGCTGCTGGAGGCAGAGGCTGCTGATGGGAGTGACCCTTGGGAGGACAGGGGGTGGTGCCGAGAGGCAATGCTGCTGCGGGCTGCACGTGGGGAGTTGCCCTGCAGAAATGCAACACACAACACAAGAGCTCTCCTATCAGCAAGCTCGCGCACCCAGACGTGATCATGCTGCCTGCACGTCGCTCGAACAGTAAACCAATTGTGAACAGCAAGCTGCCTGTCAACCACCACTTCAAGTGTCAACCATTGGCACCAAATCCCAGCACAATTGTCAAGCTGCCTGTGCCTACCCTGCAGCATGATGATTACCCAAGCACAGTACCCACCTGGACGCCATTCGCCTGCTGGGGCCGCATCACCCGCTGAGTGATGCCCACAATCGACGCATCAGCCAGCGAAACACCAATCGGATACACCTCCCTGTCAAACTCCAGCTCTATCTCAGTACCATACTGAATCGCCTGGAAGCCGCCAGCACTCGCACCCTCATCATGCGCCAGCACGGGCGCCGACACGGCATGCTTCATGCGCAGCGCTGCTGCTGAAGCGGCAGCACTGCCAGCCGCCGCTGCCGCTCCTGCTGCTGCCATTGCTGCCATGGAGCCGCCGATGTTGGCCTGCACAGCAGGCATGCTTTGCTGGCCCCCTGGTGGCCACAGACTGCTGCTTCTAGACAGTGCCGCAGGAATGCCGCTGCTGCTCCTGGAGCCTAGCCCTCCAATAACAGCACTGGAGCCAGCGGCTGCTAGGGCGGCATGGGGGGTGAGCTGCGCTGGCAGCGAGGCCTGCGAGTGCAGGGTGCTGTTGCTGCTGCTGCTGTGGAGGGTCTGGAGCTGCATGGCTGCCAGTACGATGGATGGGAACCAGAGCTGCATGCCGACAGGGCCGTAGGCCCACCAGGGCATCTCAACCACCTCTGGTACTGTTGGTGCAACAGCACATGTGCAGGGCACAACACAGTGACAGAGCAGGCACAGCAGCTATGCATCATTGCGAGCTACGTATGACAAGTGACGTATCCTTGAGTGTGCATGGTGTTCATCTACACGCACAGACAGCATCCGCACCAACAGCAGCAGCAGCAGCAATCACTCGCAGCACGCATGACACCCTTCAACACCAACCCGCACCCACCTTCCTGCCCTGCATCCACCAAGCCACCCCCACCAAAGAGCAACCACCCCCGCCGCAAGCAGGAGTCCTGCAAGAACCACCTCAGTCACCCATGTGTTCACCGGGTCATCCGCACCCACCTTCCTGCCCTGCATCCATCATGCCACCTACACCAAAGTCCATGCCGCTGCTTACAGACATACTGCCGCCGCCACGTGCTGCTCCCTCTGCTGCTGCTGCCATGTCCAAACCCAGCAACGCCTCATGGCTTGCACTGGCTGCACCGCCTGGCAGGCCCTGTATGCTGGAGGTCCTGCTGTGCCCTGCGCTGGCGCATGTGCTGCCTGCTTTGCTGCTTGTGGCAAGGCCAGGGACTGGCAGTGTGTCAGACAGCCAGAAGCTCTCGACCTGTAGATTTGCAAGAAAAGTCAGGCAGGCAGGCAATCAGCAAGGCAAGACAAGAGGTCAACTCAAACAAAATATACTGGCTGTGACAGCACGCTTGTTACTGAGGCGTAACACAACTCACTGCTTGATTAGGACACTGCAGCAAGTTGGTGTGTACAAGCCAACACCACATGCTGCATTGTGTCTACAACACGCCAGCACTGGGTTTCTCTTGCATTTGCCAACCAAGCCTACCTCGTCAGCCAGCATAAGCTCAGCACCCCTGGACAGGTCCAGCACGCTGAGCATGCCACCCCACCGCAGCAGCACAGCATGGCGAGGGGCGCCCCTGTCACCACTGCTGCCTCGGCTGCTGCAAGGAACAGCGCCACCGCCGGATTGGGCTGCACACAGCAACAAAACGCATAAGCACACTCACCCTTCAGTGCTTGCAAAACTACCTCACCTGCGCGGTCACATAAACAGCGACCCTGGCACATGTGCCAGCATGACAGCAAACACGAAGGCTTGACGAAGGAAGACGCCACTGCAGCAAACCCCGCTACTACCAGCCAGTCTGCTCTTCACCGCATGTCATACATACCTCGTATCGCCTTGTCCACCATGTCCGCCGCTGCCGCAGACACCAGCGCCACATCCTGCACCGGCCGCCCCACATTGAACAAGCTGAGCTCCCTCACAGCCACCAGCTTCGCCTTGCCAAGGGCTGCTGACAGCGGCCTGCCGGGCACAGCGGACGGCTGAGTGAGGCCGCCCTCGTGGCCTGAGGAGCCAGGGGTGGCACCTGCTGTACCGCTGCCTTCGTACTGAAGCTGCAGTACCAGTAGCTCGAGGGGCGCTGAGGATATCAAGACGTGCCTGTCTGTGCAGTCCATGGCCAAAGGCACCTGTCGCGCGTGCAGTGTGGCGGGCGGAGGGGATGTCAGGCAGGCACATGATGGGGAAAAAGATTGTACATCAAATTCAAGCAGCTGCACTGCAGATAGACGGTTGCACTTATGATGGGGCGACAGCCGACGCACGGATGCAGGGGCAAGCGCGGCTGCAAGAGCCCACCACAAAACAGATAGCACTGCTAGAGGACAGGAACAGAACATGAGAAGAGGCTGACAGCGCAAGCCTACCTTGTGCAGCGTGGTTGATGCCACCACAGATGAGAAGTCAAGGTGGTTGCGAGGGAACAGCAGCAGCTGGCACTTGAAACCGGCACCGGCACCACGACTGAGATCCAGCCCCGACGCTGCGGCAGATGCTATAGCCATGGACGCAGCAGCTGCAGCTGCTGGGCTCGTGGCACCTGGCGGCTCCGGGCTTGTGCTTGTGCAGGATGCCACGACCACACACCCTGACAGCCACCCGAGGGCCACACATGATACCCGGCGCTCCTGCAGAGACACAGATCAATCTCAGTGAAGCAAGCAGCTGTCAACGGCGGGCAGCTGTCAAGCCAAACAGAGTTGCGCAGAGCGCATCAGGACAGGTACCAAACATGGTCGTCATGGAAACCGCAGTCGTCACACGGTCAGCAGTTTGTTCAGTCACCACAGACGCTCAAGAAGTTCGTCGCGTCACCACAGACGCTCAATTTCAGAGCTTCAGTAGCTGGTAAGCCACCTGTTGTTGGGATGGAAAACCACCCTGACACTACTTCTCAACAAATTGACACTCACCTGCATGACCTCCCCAAACATCCTCCACCGCTCCTGTTTCCTGTTGTACACCACCAAGCCCCTCATCCCTGCAGCCGCAATGTCCCCGCCACACGGGCTGACCGCAACGTGCTGCAGCGGCCAGTTTGCCGCCAGATACGCTGCCGGCAGCAGCACATGGTGCACATGCAGGTCGCTACCAGAGCCGCCTGCTGTATCTGAGGGATCGCTGCTGCCCATGCCTGCTGCTAGGAAGGATGCGGGGCCATTGCTGGTGAGAGCCTCTGTGATTAGCAGCAGCCGGTCAGAAGCCTGCAAGGACACGGAGGGCGATGCGGCAGGCAGGCAGGGCAGGCAGGCAGGCAGCGGCAAGGGTGGAGTTGGTGGTGCAGGATGCACTGCGCGCACACACTGCAGCGGCCCTGAGCGAGCTGGCTCAGGACCTCACATACACAAGTCACCAGAACGGATTATTTGTCTTTACAACTGATCACCCTTTACCTCTTGTCAATGTCAGGGCTGAATGTTCAAGGCGATCAGAAGCACTGACGCCAGCACAATGTAACCACACACCCTTGGTCACTATCCGCAGCCACAGACACTACATACCAAGCACGTTATCAGACACCACAACTTTCGTCTTTCCCTACTCATTCCCTGACTATGCGCAAAGTGCGCGCCTGAATTGGAAAGAGCACATTTCCCTTTGTCATCGCACCTGCAGCACGTGCAGCTCATCCCCCAGCTGTGCGACACCTGGCCCAGTAACACCGTCAACAGCAGGCGCATGCGTCACCCGGTGGTGATGCCGCAAGCTCTTGGCCAAACTGAGCTCATACACGATCCCACTGCTGCTGCCGCCGCCGCTGTGGCTGTCACTGCTGCTGAGGCCTCCAAGGCCTGGGGTCTGTCCTGCAAGCACTAGCTGGTAGCCGTCTACACTCCAAGCCAGTGCCAGCACGGACCCGTCCACAGACACCACCCCGGGGTGCTGCAGCCGTGGTGTACTGCTGCTGCCGGCAGCAAGCCCATTGGCCCCGCCTGCTGTAGAAGCCTCTGTGCTGCCTGTGCTGAGTGGCCGAGGCATGTTGCTGCTGTTGTTGGGGTTGAACGGGCTGACAGCGCTGGCCCTACCGCTGGCAGGGGTCTCAGGTGCAGGCTGCCTGAGAGTGCACAGCAACCTGCGCAAATAGGAAAGGGGTAACTGTTTGAGGAACATCTTGTATCAGTGATCAAGCAGCTGTGCTGCAGGCAGACCACAGGAACGCAGCACGCAGCGGGAACAACCAGGCAACTGCCACGAACCCACTGCCACAAACCCCATGTTCTACAGAAGGGTTGAGGCAAGCCGTGACACCCACGACTGGGGCTGCACTGTTATCAATCAGCACATAGCACATGCGCATGCGCACAGCAGCGCACCTGCAGCCAGAAGGCGTCCACACCACCAAGCCCTGCCTGCTGAACCCAACCGCCAGCGCCCTGCTGTCGGGCGCCCAGGACAGCGCCGCCACTGCCCCCGTCTGCTTCACTGAGTGACCCCAGTCCAGCAGGTCCAAAGACCTCACAAGCTGCTGAGGATCCAACCCAGCCTGAGTAAAGTCACAGGGAAACAGGCCACGGCTGCCTACTGGAGTCAACCCTGCGGCGGGCCTAGCGCCTGTAAGTGCTGCTGGTGCTGGGGACAGGCTGCTGCTGCGGCTGTCGAGGGATGCTGCTGCTGCGGCGGCTGCGGCAGCTGCAGTGGCTGCTGCTGAAGGGCAGTGCTGGTGCAGGAGGTGCACCACGCCAGCTGCGGTGCCCAGAGCAATCAGTTGCGCCTGCGCTGCGATCTGGATGGCAGTGGCCCTGCGGTACGCATTACAGGCATGATGGCACCAGCTCAAAGTGGCATCTCAGTGTCTCAGGTGGCTCAGGCGTTTTACAAGCTGATACTGCACCAAGCAAAAGCCCAAGTCCTGATTTTGTTGCCCAGATGGAGTGCAGGTGATGCTGGTGATATGGAGTCCAGACTACACACAGCGCCCAACCAGAGACGCCAGCTGCGAGTGACGTGAACATCATCCTACAGCCCTTTGCCCCACCAATGCAGGTGGCCCGCGGTACGCCGTGCCTATGTGCCCCATACCCACTCACCCGGCTGCTGCTGTACACAGCCACCTCCTGAACACCAGCTGCGCCTGCAGCTGCCCCGACCCTGCTGGACTGAACAGCGCTGCAGACCCATCTGCAAACACCAGCCCCAGCAGCCTTGACGGCTCACAGTAGTGCACTGCCACTGCTGCTCGCCGCGACAGCTGGGAGTCCTGCTGCTGGTGTGGCTGCTGGAAGCTGCTGTACTGCTCATCCTCCTCTTCATCTGAGGTGCCCTCCGGAAAGATGTCGTATAGTTCAGTTTGCATCTGCAGGCAGGCAGCATGTTTGAGCAACACTGTCAGATAACATATAGCCAAGACCACACAGCTCATGAAGCAGAGCCGTAGCTCTGTTGTGCGCTTGAGCCCTGGCGTATACACTATGACCTACTGCTTGTCCCTGCACTGTAACCAGCCAATAGCTGCTGTTGACCCAGGCACCCCAGTTACTTCAGCTGCATTATGGCTTGATACCTTTATCCCGTGTTGACGAAAGGCATGGGCGCAGTCCCCAACCCACTCACCTTCCCAAACCAGCTGCAGCTGCCCCAGTACCCATCCGCATACGCCACCAGGATGGTTCTGCTGTCGCAGCAGACACAGGTGGCAGGCACCTCCCGCTCGCAGCGCACAGGGTGCTTGACATACACGTCTACTGTATGCAGCTGGTGACCACCGCTGTTGCTGCCCCAGGCCTGGGACGGCAGTGCTGGTAGGGCTGGGTGCTTGGACACATGAATGTCATACACCAAAAGGTACCCTGACTCGGTCTGTGTGAGGCAGGCAGCGGGTGTGATGGCGGTTACAGCAGCAAGGATGCACAGTGATGATGACATGTGGGTGGGTGCCTCGCATGACGCACAAGCCAGCTGGGTCTGTTGCAGCAACTGCCCCGGAGCCGGTGAAGTTGTTGTGCAACGTCCGTCTGATGCTAGGGCTTGCAGGGGACAGGAAGTATCTACGCTCTGACACGTTGTTGAAGCACTCCACAGCAACATTCAATTGACAAAAGGCCGTTCAAGCTCACCAGGACAGCTACTGCACTCCGGTCAGAGCTCCAGCAGGCAGCCACATGGCGCCCATACAACTCCAGCTCCTGCTCAGTCAGCGTGTGCTGACCCAGCCGGATGCGGGCGTGGCCGCTGGACCATACTGCGACAGAGAGCTCTGAGACTGCAACCAGGTAGCTGTGGTCTAGGAACACTGCCACATATTGGCCCTGCGGGCCTTGGCACTGCAGGACCTTGGGCCAACTGTACCCCACGTACATACTGCCTGTTGGTGCTGGCAGTGGTGATCCTGCTGATGCTACAGTGTTGGGTGGTCAATCATCCATAGGTAACCAGTGGGGTTATAGCATCAGAGACATAGGGTGGGTTGTGTGATCTCAGCATGCACTCTCCAACCCCAGCACCATTCCATCAGACTTCAAAGGAGTGGAGAAACGGATCTGCATCTAATTCACCCGAACAACAGGAAAGGCGAAGCATTGCTGAGCAATGTTCCGGTAACCACGTTTACATAATCCACTTGTGCTGGGCTTTTGGAAGCCCATGCACCAGCTGTGACGGAACGTCTCGTTCGTGTGTGTGCTCCAACACGTGTCGTCAAAGCCAACCTGTAGCCTGTGATGTTCCCGATATGCTGAGTCGCTCCCTCTCCCTCTCTACTGCTCCCCGCGGAGCCAAGCAAGCCTTTTCGTCCTACAAAAACAGAATGGCAGCTCCCGCAGCGTCTCCCGGTGAGTAGACGAGGGGGCCCTAGGGACAGCAGCAGCAGTTCCATCAGCAGCCCACCCGCCATCATGCACACAGCTGCATGAGCAGGCGTCCATCCGCCTCATGCTGTCCGACACCTCATCTACGTCCCCTGCATGGCTGCTTGCGGCATTCCTTGCCTGTGTGTTACCTGCAACATGTTGCTGCTGCGTCTACTGCTGATGCACCTTCTTACAGGCTGGACGCCGACAGGCCAGGCTTTGACAGCTGTGCAGGCAGGGCCTCCCTTCGTATCACAACCATCCAGGGGATTGACGTCGTCACGGCTTTTGGATATACAGCAGCAGCTGCAGCAGCCACAGGTGCCACAGCAGGAAACAACAGGGTTCACTGTGCACTACGATATGTCCACAACAGACAGTGACAGCGGCAGCGACAGTGGCCCTCTCAGAGTGCCACTCAAGCTGGTGGTACAAGACGCTGTGAAGCGGTGGTTTAATGAGACCCTGTCTGAGGCCCGGCGTGGGGACGTCAAGCAGCAGGTGTGCTTCGGGGCCGGCTTCGGCCTTCAGACTGCTTTATGGGAAGCTCTCAGCGGCTTTGAGGCAGTTGTGCCGTTGTGCAGCGGTCTGGGTGCAGCCCCCCAATATGATATGTTCTGGTCCCGCAAAAGCAGTAGCTGCCGAGCGGCACTTGCCATGCCATGCTCTGTCTGCCGACCGAATGGCTTCTAACTGCGGTTGTTTTCTCCCTGCTGCCAATGCTGCTGGCCTGCAGGCTCTGCTTGCACAGATGCTGGCCGAAGGGTACGGCTGCAAGCAGGATCTGGAGGAGAGCCGTAGGTGGGCGGAGAGGGCGCGCTGCAGGGGCTACCAGATGTCTGGCGTGTACTGCGAGCTGTGACAGCCTCGGCTACCAACCACAGCGGCCTGCAGTGGAATGTGCGCCTCACTTTCTGCACACGTCCGAGCAGCCTCTCGCAGCAGCTGTTCCTGGTGTGGGTGCTGCGCGGAGTTCCCTGCGCAGGCGTGCTGGCTGACAAGGCATTTCAGCGGGTGGGTGGGGATCATGTGCATCGGTCTCGCTCTGGGGGGGCTGTGGTGCTGTCGAGTGTCAGCAGCAGGCCACAACAGCCCATCTGACGGCGGTGGCCATACTGGTGGTTTTCACGATGCATGCCCAACGGCGCCTTTGCTGCTGGGGTGCTGAGAGGTAGTGGGGCGCAGGGTGTGGCCTGCGGCAGTGTGCGTGGCTCAACTCGCATGTTAGAAGCACCGCCGATATCGATTGTGAGGTCCAGTGTAGTCAACTGACGGCGCAACGTTTTGTATCGTGGGGGAGCGCGCAAGCAGTTACATGGCGTGGACAGCGCAGTGTTCAGCAGGTGCCCTCTGTTTTTGCTTCACACTGGGGGCAATTTTGTATGTCAGTCTGCACAACAGAGTCCTGATATGGGATGTTGCAGGGCGGGCAAGCATCCTGGCCGCGCTGCATCACCATACTTTTCAAGCCTGTGCTGTGACAGTGGCCTGTGTGCTTAGTCAAGGCAGTATGTGCAGGTGTTGTACTCATCCTCGCCTTTGTGTATCTATGACATGTGTGGGATCGCCAGGGTTCATGGTCACACACTTGGTCTTGCTTAGCATCTTTGTACTCTTAGGGTTTGGGGTTGGATAGGTTGTGACATAACCCCCTCTTGGCCCCTCATGGGGCTACATGGCTGATGCTCATCCGCAGCAGCTCTTATGTCAGACTCATCTTGTGTATCAGGTACTCGTTCTTTGCAAGTGGCACAGCATGATGTGCCAGTCAAAGGTGGTTGGTAGTGCCACTACCAACCACCTTAAAGTTTGTGCGCAGGGGAGGTATTGCCCTGCTTGCGCGTGAGTCAGGGTGTGCCACATGTGCCCGTGAGTGTGCCAGGAAGTGCGTTGTGGAGGCATGGCGTTGTAGTAAGATCGCAGAGGCTGAAGCTGCCGTGTCTGTCAACGAAAAGAAGTGGTTAGTGATGCATGTGCATGTGCAGCTGAAGCTAGACGAGCTTCGGGGCCCCAAACCCTTGGCTCACTGTGATGTCGGGGCATGGTGTGTTTGAATATACACTGCCAGCTGCAGCACATGCACTTTCCAGGTCTGTAACACTTCTTCCGCAGTGACTGATTCAGTCATTATGTTTTTCATTGAGCTTCATGATGCAGCACACTGCATGCATCAGCTCAAGGCAACAGCCACCATCCTGACCGATTTGCCCGTGCACAAGAAGGGGTGTTGGAGGACTTAGTGTGTGTTGTACGCAGGGTTGGCAGCCACTGCACAGAGCTCTCTATATAAAGGAACCTCACCCTCCAGAGGGACAGCACGCTCAGTAAAACCTGCCTTAAGATTACAACAGATCTGCAAAACCAACTGTGGCAATACTGCAAGCCAGAAGGGCTGCCACCACAATAGGTGGTCAATGAGCCTGGCAACCACACAATCTGCCTGACCAACTGCGGCCAACAAGAAAGCCAGTAAGTCCAAAATGCTGCACAATAGGCTGGCGCAAGTGTGTCTCAGGCATGTATCAGCATCATCGGCAGTCACCCATGAGGGCGCGCATCGAGACTGGCGTCGGCAGAATTGAGCCCAAGCTCAAGCCAGAGATTGGGGCCCAAGGGCTAGCCAGATCAAGCTCCGTGGTTGTACCACCGCTTACTGCCACTGCGCCTGCTTCATACAGCACATGCCATCACAACGAACGCCACAGCACCCTGCAAAGCCCACCCAGCAACCCCTTCAACAGCTCCCCTGCAGATACCACACTGCCTACAGTGCTGCTCCGACGCGCCCACCACAGCCACCAGCTGCTGCTGCTGCTGCTGCTGCTGCTGAGCCCGTGTGCTGGCGCTTTCGTACGGGCCACGAAACCTGCCCCCCACCCACCAGAGCCACCAGCTGCTGCTGCTGCTGCTGCTGCTGCTGCTGCTGCTGCTGAGCCCATGTGCAGGTGCTTTGCTGTACGGGCCACGAAACCAGCAGACTGCATACAGCGCTGCTCCCCCGCGCCCACCAGAGCCCCAGCACCAGCTGCTGCTGCTGCTCAGCCCGTGTGCTGGCGCTTTGTTGTACGGGCCACGAAACCTGCCTTGATGGCCTGCACTGTCCTGCTGGCTCCGCACTGCTGGCAGCGCAGGTGCATCAACCGGGTAGCACTGTCCTTGTCTAGCAGAGTGTCCACTGACTTGCAGCCTGGGCACAGCACGTACCTGCGGCAACAGCACAAAGAGATGATAGTGCTCTGTGAGTGATGTGGTTAGCAAAGACCTACAGCAAAGTGGATGTGCTCTGTAAGTGATGTATAGTAAGGGGCTGTGTTGACGTCTGCGGCAAGGTATGAGGTCACGACGGAGTCAGCAATGCTCCGCACCAGGAGGGACAGTATTGTCCCAGCAGCAAATTGATCAGGCAGCACACGTATATTGTGCTGTGCCATGGCAATGCGTCCAGCTGCTGGTGCTGCTGCAGCTGCGGGGGCATGTCACTCACTCATTGACGTAGCGGCGCAGCACCGTCTCAAAGGACTTGGGCAGGAAGCGTCCCTTCACCACCAGGCGCTGCTGCCCGTCCAAGCTGCCGCTGGTACCCAGCTCAGCCAGCAGGTACGCGCTGACGTGCTCGTTGTTGCGGTTCATGGCCTGCACACCACAGCACACCACAGCACAGCAACAGCTAGGCCCATCAACAACACATGGAACATCAACTTGCGTGAAGGAGTCAAAGCTGCTGCATCAGGGGGATGATCCGTTGATCATCATCATCAGGGGGATGATGACCCGTTGTAGAGAAGTTGCTGGTGCTTGGCCCCTCAACTTCAAAACCGCATCTGATCAGGGGCACTGCCAGAACTTGTCGGACGCCACCTCCATGCCTCACTGTGACCATGAGTGGCAGGTAAAAGCACTGCTCTGTCAGCTGCACATACTTGCCTCTGTGATGGCAATAAACCACGATCATAAGCAAAGCACCAAAGCTTCCGCCCGTCCCGGCGGCGTGCTGAATCCCTGTGCTGCTCTCACCTTGCACAGGTCCATGAAGTTTGTGAACACCGTCTTCTTGGTACCTTCACGCGCCACCTGCAAAATGGGATGCACAACCAGCGTCAAGTGCATGTTGGGCAAGATAACCTCAACCCCGGGCTTGAAGCATGCATGTGTCCCGCAGGGCTTGCCAGACAGGCCATGCCGTCTGCGACCACGACGGCATCCAACAGCCGAAACTGCATGCCTGCGGTCGAAAGAGCTAGGGCTGAATGACAAGCACAAGGACGTCACCAGTTGCTGGTAGGGGCCCTGGGAAAAGGCCTCCATGCAGGCTTGTGCTGCCAGGACCCAGCAGCCTTCCCATATACTGACTGCATCTGCTGACTCACTTGTGGTGGCTTGAGCACTGTGCGCCGCCGCTCTCCTGTGAGCTCAGGGTTGCGCTCACGCAGGATGCCAAACACACGGTCTGCAGCAGCAATGGCGGCACAACGTGCCAGACAGTCAGCAACAGGAACTGTAAATCGCCTTGTTGTGTCAAAGCTAGTGGCTGTAGCCACTGATGTACATGCGCATGTGCAGCAATTGCAAGCCTGCCAGCATTTGCTGCTGACGGCTGCCACAGACAGTCAGCTGCCAGGTGTTGATGGCCCCAGCAGAAGAGAGTAGATGTGCTGCTTGGTAACAACCTGGCCGTTTTCAGCTAGCGAGCTGTTGGAGAATGGCTGCGACACCAGCTCCCCCTGTGCCTGACCTGGGGGGCCGCAGTTCAAGAGGCCAACACCAGCCTGACTGGTGCATTCTGCTGCTGAGTTGTGCAATGGTTAATTGGTGTGTTGCACCAATCAAGGGGCTGGGACCTCAGATTGCCTTAGCCCCACTGCTTGGTCTCAGCAGCTGGCTGCCCGTCTTGATGTAAGTGGTTGCATGCCCTCCCGTCGCCCAACCCTAATATGGCTGCATGCGCCTTCCGCTGCATATGTGAGCCCATGCCCCCTCTCCCCACGCGCCACTGACACTCAGGCACTCACCCAGCAGCTCATCGTACGTGTACTCCCTGTCTGGTGTTGCTCGACCTCACTTTGGTTGCATGCCCCAACCCCCTGCTCAATTGTGAACCTATGCCCCCCCCCCTCCACCACTGACCCTCAGGCACTCACCCCTCAGCTCGCCATACGTGTACTCGGTGTCTGTGTCGCTGCAGGCCTAACCCAAAGTGGGGTGCATGCCCAAAACCCCTGCCCCTTTGTGACCTTATGCCCCCTCCCACCGGACCAATGGCACTCACCCAGCAGCTCATCGTACTTGTACTCCCTGTCTGCAGGCCCAACCCACAGTGGGTGCATGCCCGGAACCCCTGCTCCTTTGTGGACCCATCCCCCTCCCACCGCACCAATGGCACTGACCCAGCAGCTCGTCATACGTGTGCACCTTATTTGTGCTGCTCAACCTCACTGCGGTTGCATGCCCCTATCCCCAGCCTTACTGTCAACCCCCCTCCCTCCATGCACTACTGGCACTCTGGCACTCAGGCACTCACCCAGCAGCTCGTCATACGTGTACTCCCTGTCTGTGTTGCTCCATGAGAACTTGCCGCCTGCTGCTGCACCCTCGTCCCGCTCAGCTGCCTCTGCTGCTGCCTCTGGGTCATCGTCAAGGTCAAATGCATCCTGGCGGCTCTGTGGGCAGAAAGGACACACACAAATGCCGAAATGTGAGAGCTGAACTGTGAGAGTGAGAGAATGGGATGCATGTCGGTGTGCCAGCTGTTTACATAATGCTGCTGCCTCTGGGTCATCAGACAGGCCAAACTCGTCCTTGCGGCTCTGCACGCAGAGGAGGCACACGCAAGTGCCACACAAAAAGGCCGCATTGTGAGAGCATGGGATGCATGTCGGTATGCCAGCTAGACTCGTATGTTCAACACACACAGCACACACAGCACAGAGTCAGGTACAGTGGGGCCAGCCAGCCAGCAACTGCACCCCGGCGTTGTCAAGAGCCTGACTGTATGGCGGATGTATGCTGACACCACATCATGTCAACACAGTGTACAGCACTGCACGAAATGTGTTGGTGTCCTGGCGGCATCCTGCCAATGACGACGTGTGCACACGCCATGGCCCCTGACTCAGGGGAGTGTTAGCTCTGCCCTCCGCCGCAGCATGCTGCAATCGCTGCGGGGCACCTGTCACCAAACATGCTGACCGTATCCACTCGCTGTGTGCATGCTGGAGGTGCTGTTGCTTGCATGCTGTACCTTCTTTTTCTTCTTCTTCTTCTTGAGTGAGAGGTCCACCATCAAGTCCTCATCTTCTGCCTCACCGCCCGCTGCTGCTGCTCCCTCCTCTTCGCCATCAGCCTGTGCGTGGGTTGTTGCACACACCAGCGGCACCGTGAGCACTATTCAACAGGGTAGTCTTTGGAAGGTGATGGTGGCAGCTGTGATTGAGTGGGTTGATCCTACAAGGCAGGTGCGCCTAGCAGCCAGCAGCAGCGATGGCAACTGACTGTGGCTGAGGGGACTGCATGCGGCTTGAAAGGACATGATCATTATTGGACGTACTGACATCCCCAGGAAGTGTGATGTGACTGGCAACAAACCTCATGCACCTTCACAAACTGAGCCTGTGCAAGGGCGGGGGTTGCAAATCCAAGCATTGGTTTTGGCTCACCGCTGCATCTGCAGTGGAATCCTTCTTCTTCTTTTTCTTCTTCTTGCCCAGGTCTAGTGTGAGCTCGCCCTCATCATCCACTGCAGCAAAACAGTGGATGGATGATGCACTGCTCAGATCGTCTCCCCCAGGCTGGTCGAGCATGTGTGTCTGAGCAAAGCCCTGGCGACACACCTGCTAGGTCATCAAGCTTCTCCTGCACCTCATTGACCTGCTCATCCGCCATGGCTGCTTCCTGGCTCGCTGCTGGCTCAAGTGTGACTCGGTGCGGCTGCTCTGGAATTAAGGCTTCACGCAATGACGTCCCGACTCACCAATGTTGCAACGCTGCAGACGTGCGACGGTTGGCCCTCTCTGCTTGCTTCATGCGGTCTTTCCAGCCCTGAGCCCTTAAAAATGCAACAGCTACGCTACACCATGCATCTGTACTGTTCTTCGTATGATACATACCAACAAAGTTCACTTATTCAGCACGTAGGGCTACATACGTCTCTAAGTGTGCCTCAAACGTGCCAGAATTCCACAGCAGCCAGTTTCAGCATGACTATTGCATATTAAACAACGTTTTACACCAGAAATGAAACGTTCCAAACGCCCAGTGCCTATCCAGGTACCTGTGGAGGAGGACACAGCAGCAGCAAGCTTCAAGCTCACTGACAGCGGTGTGTGGAGCGAGGGGGGGCTCGTGTTCAGCACAGCAGGATGCATCATCGACAAAGGCAGAGCTCCCACAGCGTCCACAGGCACGGCTGACAGCAGCACATTGCTGCAGGCAGCCCGCAAGCAGCTGTGAGTGTGGCACCCTCTGCGGCACTACAGTGAACTGACATTTTGCGATGCTATCCGTCCTGATGATGTTGATGGCGTGCAGCATTGAGTAGCAAAGCTCCATCACAGCTCCCAGCACAGGACTCTCGTGCCTGCCCGACTGTTGCCTGGAAGCTCAACCTGACCCTTGCCCCCTGTTCATTTCACCAGGACTGTGCTTCCCACGGACGACTCAAGTATCCTGCAGGACCAGCCAGGAAGCCGCACAGCAGCCTGTGCTGAGGCCCCAGGCAGCACCGATGGCAGCACCAGCAGCAGGAGCCTTGCAACAACCAGCACCAGCAGCTGCGACACACAGCCACCCAGCAGCAGCAGCACCTCCACAGCAGCAGCTGGGGCCACAGCCACCACTAGCAGTAGCAGCAACACCAGCAGCCCGAGCAGTAGCAGCAACATTGTGCTTTCAGACCTGCAGGAGGTGGCTGTCATTGGGTCAGGCAGCAGCGGCGTTGTGAAGAAAGTCCTGCACAGACCTTCTCAGCAGGTGAGTAGGGCAGCAGAGTACGGCAGAAGCAGCACCGCCATGGGGGACAGCAGCAGTGGTAACCGCAGCAAGGACAGCAGTGTTGGCAGTGCCAAGCACTTCAACCAAGGCAGTGTGGTGATGACATACACCCAGCAAACGCACCATCAACCTGCAGCTTCCCCCATGTGAAATGTCCCACCTGCTGCTGCACACGCTATCTTGTCTTGCTGGCTTCCCACACCTGCTCACCGCAGCCATACAGCCATACCTGCCTACACACAGCAGCAGCAAGCAACCCTGGTATTGCTGTTGCTATCGCTAACTGCTATTTTCTATCGCTGCCTTTCCTGCAGGTCTACGTTCTCAAGGTCATCAACATGGATATGGGCAACCAGCAGGTGCGGCGTCAGGTGACACGGGAGGTGCGTGCCCTGGACGGCGCCCGCCACCCTCACGTGGTGTCCTACCACCAGAGCTTCTTTGCTGAGGGTGCAGTCACCATCCTGATGGAGTTCATGGACGGCGGCACGCTGTGGGACCTGCTGCAGAAGGTGCGCACGTTGATTGGTGGGGTAGGTGGGGGGTGGGTGGGTGGTGGCATGTTCCAGAATGAATGGCATCGGTCCAGACGCTGTGGGACCTGCGGCAGAAGGTGGGCGGGTGCAGGGGTGTGGGAACAGTGTGAGGGGCAAAGCGTGGGGTGGCCAGACTGTTGAATAGCGCCCCAGCTTACAAGGAGGGGGGGGCGCGCTGCTCAGCAGGGAGGATGACTATGGATGGCATCGTGCTGGTCGCTGTGGGACCTGCTGCAGAAGGTGCGCGAGTGCAGGGGTGTGGGAACAGTCCAGTGCGCAGGCAGAGGGGTGTGGGAAGTGTCTGTATGCATGAGTCTGTATGTCATCCCAGTTTGCATGGGAACAGTGGTGCTCAAATGTAATGCATTCAGAGGATGGCCTCGTGCTGGGAATTTTGACGCAATCGCCATACAGGTGGCGCCCAGGGCATGCAGCAAGCTACCGCCGATGCGCACACAGCGCAAAATGTCTGCGCTCATGGCAGCCAATAGCGAGACCCCGCCCTTCATTGCCCCCTACCCTGCAGACGCCTGCGCCTGTGACACAACTTGTCATGAAACACGCTGCTATCATGTTTTGGTGCTGCCTGCAGGTGCGCGTGGTGCCGGAGCAGTACCTGGCAGAGCTGACCCGGCAGATGCTGCTGGGCCTGTCCTTCCTGCACGATACGGCCCGCATCTGCCACCGTGACGTCAAGCCCAGCAACCTCCTGCTCAGCAGCAACGGCCAGTTGAAGATCAGCGACTTTGGGACCAGCAGCCAGCTGAGCAACAGCATGAGCAGGTGCCTCTCGTGGGTGGGCACGGTCACCTACATGAGCCCGGAACGCATCCGCGGCGACTCCTACGGCTTCAACACAGGTGTGGCGGGGGTGGGAAGGGCAGCCATTTCAACGTGGTGCTTGAGTCGGGGTGGCAACCCGGCCAATGACTGCATACAGTGGTGAAAAGGGCAGCCTGGCAAATTGAGAGTTGGTACTGGAGTGGTGGCTGCTTGCATGAATGCATCCAGTAGCGAAAAGGATAGCCTGGCAATGTGAGGCTTGCTTTGTGTGGTGGCCCCTTGGCTGTATACATGCATGTTGTGTTCACATAATGGTTGTCCACCACACTTTCTGTCGTTCAGATGTGTGGAGCCTGGGGCTGCTGGTGCTGGAGTGCGCAGTGGGGCGCTACCCCTACCCACCACAGCAGCCGGGCGAGGGCGGGGCAGGGCCAGCTGCTGCGCCACCAAAGCTGGGCTTCTGGGAGCTTCTGGAGCACATAGGTACGGCGATGGTGGTGGCGGTGGTGCTGGTGATTAGTGTTGCACGGCACCCCATCATGTGAGGGCAGGTTTACAGCTGTAAGTGTCAGCTTGACTGAGGCTTGTGTGTATGTGGACAGAAGCGCTGCGTCGCTGTGCTGGGTACCCTCAAATAGGAGCATGCCACAGATTTCACACAGGACACCTGACAGCTGCTGTGTGTTGCTTCTCCTTGCTGCTGCCACCGGGTGCTGCGCATACAGTTGTGGAGCCCCCGCCACGGCTGCCTACGAATCAGTTCTCTCCAGAGCTGGTAGACTTTATCGCACAGTGCCTGCAGAAGGACCCAGCAAGGCGCCCCAGTGCCTCTCAGCTACTGCTGCACCCCTTTGTAGCTGGCGCCAGCACCAACAAAGCCAGCTTGGCGGACCTTTTGAAGCTACCCAGGCAGCAGCAGAGCAGCAGCAGTGCAGGCAAAGGCGGCGGCAGTAGCAGTGTGAGGCGCAGCGGGAGCTACGGGGGTGCTAGGGGTGGGGGGCTGCGCCAGAGTGGCAGCTTTGTAGGCAGCAGGAGCAGCTTGTCTGGGCTGGGGCTGTTGCCTGGGCATGGCGCCTTGCAGCAGCACAGCTGGCAGTCCAGCAGCATCATGGCACGGCCAACGCCAGTGGCAGGAGCGACCGGGGCCTCAAAAGCACAGGCGGCAGCAGCAGCCAAGGCGGCAGCTGGTGCTGCTGCTGCTCCTGCCAGAGCAGCTGGCTCAGGCAGTGGCAGCACTGCATGCCAAGAAGGCGCCAGTGGCGGCACAGCGGCAGCGGCAGCAAGCGCTGCGGCAGCAGGGGCAAGACAGGCAAGCAAACCTCATGCGACTTTGGCTGGTCCTGCAGGCCAAGCAGCAGCTCTTGCAGCTTGTCAGGCAAGCAGATGCATGCCAGCAGCCGCAGCAGCAGTGGGCGCAGCTGAGTCAGCTGCCAGCCCACGGTCCCCTCAGCCTACCCTGACCACCTCGCCACCAGGTGCCAGGGGGCCCACACTCCTGTCAGCCACCGCAGCAGCTGCTGCTGCAGCAGGAGGCGGGGCCTCAGGGCCTGTGACGCCGGCCATGGCAGCAGCGGCTGCAGCAGCACTGCGTGAGAGCAGCCCGCTGCTGTCTGGGCAGCTGCTGCGGCAGAGTAGTATGGGTGCAAGCATGCTCAGCAGGCAGGGCGGCAGCACAGCAGCAGGCGGCAGGGGCGGGCTGTTGCAGCAGCCGCTGCGGCAGGCGGCGCCACAGATGCCGGCGCGGCAGTCAGTGCAGCAGCACCAGCACCAACAGCATATACGGCAGCAACAGCACCAGCAGGATGCTTGTGGGCCGTTGCAGCAGCAGCAGCACTGGCTCACGAGCCTTGCTGTGCAGCAAGGGCAGCAGCAGGGAACTGCTAGGCAGCAAGCAGCAGCCTCAAGCTCCTCCCTGACTCCGCGGCAACAGCAGCAGCACCTGGTGTCACAGCCGCATACGCAAGGGCCGCTCGCACAGCAGCTGATGCAGCATCAGCACCATCACCACCAGCAGCACCTGCAGCAGCAGCGGTCCAAGTCTGAAAGCCCTCACAGCAGCTCTAGCAGAGGACCGATAGCAGAGTGGCACGCGGCTGCGAGCGTGAGCAGCAGGCATATGACGCCAGAGAAGCAGCCACCAGGGAGTGCGTCATCCCATGGGAGCCCTGTGCTGGGGCACTCTCAGGGGCCTCTCACGGCTCTCAAGCCATCTACCAGCAGGCGGCTGCATGACACACCTCTGTAATGGGCCCATGGTTGCCTGATGGGTGTGTGCTGCGGTCACTCTTTCCTATGTGTGTGATCTGTCCGGCAGCACACTGTTACAAATGCTGAGGAAGCAGCTTTTGTGTCGGACTGGAAAGTCCTAGAGTTTGCACTGAGCTTGTGCCAATCGAGCGACTTGTACTGCTGTACATGATGTGACCCAGTGTGTATAAGACTTTTGGGACTGCAAGTGATTTGCTATGAAAGACCCATTCCCAGTGATGTGGAAACCATGTGAACGGGTCCAGCACAGCTGTTACCAAGGTCAATGGACCTTTGCAAAGGATCCGCCCTGCCCCCTGGCCTGTCATTCCAAATTTCAAAAACATTTCAAAACAACCGCCATGCAACAGTGCATGCTCTGTATGAAAGAAATGAGGATGGTGTGGATCATGCACAGCTCCTGCCATCTGGGACAAACTTCGAAAGAGATACTCATTGCAACAGATGCAACCAAGGGTCCAAACTAAAGATGCAACCCACACACACCGTGTGCCACAGCATGCATGGCACCCTACTGAGATATTCTGCAGCACTCAACACACTGAGACCCAGCTGGCCATGCTACAGGCTCTTTTCTTATTGAATGCACCCACTATTGCCACTATGTGACAAGCATCTCCCAGTGCTGGTTGACCTCACGCTGACTCAGATCACTCCTTGAGTGAGCTGCGTGTCACAGCCCGCAGCTCAGCTTGCAAGCTGGACAGCTTCTGCTCCAGTTGCTGCACAGCATGGAAGGGATACACCAGCGTTTCAACAGGGGAAATACAGCAGTCCATTTTGTGACCAGCAAGAGAGCAATGGCTGACAAGGTTTCCGGTGACCGGCAATGGCAGCTGTCAGCACCGATTGGCCGTGTTGCGGCAGGGCTTGAACCAGAGGGCCGACACTGTACAGAGATGCATGTATGCAGAACTATACAGTCATGAGCAGCTCACCGACATTGCCTCTTCATGAGCTGTTGCAGCGGCCTTGGCTGCCTCCTGTGCCACAGCCTGCATGCACCACATGAGCATTGTACACTGTTGAGCTGTGTTGCAATTATTCTTTAGCACCAGGGACCAACTGTCTCATTGCAACCCTCTGAAACATCCAGTATACTCATGAATCATTTATCAGACACTTTGCTGCTCCAACCGTGAGCCTGTCAAGTTGTCCCTAACCAGTGCAGGTTTGAGGCAAGCCAGCAAATCCCACGCGCGATCTGTGGCAGCATGTTGACCAACCCCAACACAAACCATAAGACTACTCATTTGTGACCTGTGAGCCGCCAGACATGCCCACACACCTGGACTCCTGCCACTCCAGGTCCAACACCCAACCCCATGACCGTGCGTATGCTGCCCGCCTCCCCAGCCTGCTCCACTGCTGCCGCCAGCTCCTGGATCATCAGCTTCACGCTGGCAGTCATAGCCGTGCGCACCGCCTCAACCTTGCCCTCCAGCGCAGTGATGGCGGCGCTGTTGGGACCCAGGGCTGCAGATGGCAGCGACGGGTGGCACACACACCAGTACCGTGAAACACTGACACATTTCGGCATGTCTTTGTGTGCTGCGCACGTCTCAGCACATGACAAACTGCACTGAGACTGACCAGTAACAACTCGTGGGTGAGCCACAAACCCAAGCAGCAAATCAGCACATTTTGTTGTGCAATAAAAACAGAGCGCAGCCGTACCTGCGAGTGGGTTCTTGTTGGGGCTGCTGCGGCCGTTGAGGGCCCCCAGTGCCACCAGCTGGTCAGCCAGGATGTCCAGGCCCTGCTTGGCCACAGTCAGGCTGCGGGTCAGGCGGCCCTCCAGATCAGCCACACGCTCAACCAGGGGAGGCAGCGACGTCACCAGCGTGGACACCTGCGCAATGTAACGCGGGGATTGGCTCATGTTGTTTGTACTACTGGTAGTTGTTGAGGTGATGATGCACTGCAGGATGGTGGCATCCACCACGGGGGCTGCGCATTGCTTATCGGCAATGGTTGTGAGTGACCAAACAGGCACCTACCCATGCTGCGGACGGCACTCGTGCTTGCAGCTTTCCTGCAAGCCTTGCAGTGCAGCTGTGACAGTTGAGAAGCTGCCAGCTTGTGCGACAAGCATAATTTATTACGGACCCACCTTTGCCGTGAGTGTACTGCTGCGTGCCTCTGCGTCAGCCTGGCGTGCAGCCATGCGGCGGGACAGCGTGAGGCACTCCGGGACCTGAGCAGCCACAGAGGCCTCCAGCCCGGACAGCCGCCTGCCTGCTGCCTGGATGTCCTCCTGCACATGCACAACCAACGTAGCGTCTGCAATGTGACACAATCTACTGTGTTCTAGTGAATCACAGTGACTGGCAACTGCGCCCCTCCCTCCCTCCCCAACCCATCCAAAAGCTTAGCCATGCCATGGCTACCACATGCTGGCAGCATGTGAGCGTCCTAAGCCAGCAATGTCACCCGCAGCTTCAAATTGCAGTGGCCGACTCAGTGATTCCTGCTGAGATATGGTAGGCTGTTCCAGGGGCGCATACTGGGCTGGCTATGCTGCAGCACAGGCAGTAGCTGCTCACCTGCAGCTTCTTGATTGAGCCTGCCACAGCAAGCACTCCTCCAGCCTGCTGCTGCTGCTCAACCACTGCAACAGCGGTGTCAGCACCTGCTGCAGTGGCAGCTGCTCCTGAGCTTGCCAGCCCCTCCAATGCCTCCAGCCGGTGCAGTGCCAGGCCGTGCGCAACCTGCGCAGACACGATAAAGGACAGCAGTGGCATGCAACAGATGGTCAATATTGACACGACGCTAGTGTGTGACCAGTTGGTGTGCTGAACTCCACACCAAGCTCCCCCAGTAGTGATGGAGCCAATGCGGCAAACACATGCTGAGCAAGTGGTGGCCATGCCTCCACTGCTGAAAGCCTGTCCGTCACGAACGACAGCAGCATACAGTCAGACTAATAGCTCCAGTGGACAGACACACAGAGCACCATACGTGAAGCAACTTCTGAAGGCGGCATCGCCAATTGCAACCATTGCACTGGGTGCACAGCCTCAGGCTGGTGGGGCCTACCTGCAGCTCGCGCATCATGGACTGTGTTGCATCTGCCACCTCCTGCAGGGGCGACATCTTGCTCCGCACCGCAGACAGCACCTTGAGCCCAGCCGCCAGCCGCGACTCCACATCCAGCAGCCTGTGAGACAGCTCCCCCTCATAGGTAGCCACAGGGTCAGACCCGTGCTGCACCACCTCCCTTGTTGGTGTTCCCGCCCCTGCTGTTTTCGCAGCGGCAGGTTCTGACTCCAGGTTGCTGGAGCCTGCGGGAGCTGCTGCACGCTCAGGTTGAGACTCTTCCGTCGCCACTGAGGCTGCTGCCACTGGGAGCTGCAGTGAGGTGCCAATGGCTGGTGCCCGCGCAATTGCGCTTGCAAGCTGCAGCTCGGCACTGTCAGGCAGACCTCCTGTGAGGCTGATGGCTGCTGCAATGCCCTGCTGAGCCTCTCTCAGCTCTGCCAGCTGCGCCTCGTGCTTCTGCAGCGTCTCCGCTATGGCAGGGTGCGTGGCGCTACCAATCGCACGCAGCGAGGCCATCTGATCAAGGATACACAGCAAAGCTTCGCCGCTGCTGCCGTATGCTGCTGCTGCTGCTGGTCCTGCTCGCGCCGCGCTGATGCTCCTGGGCACAGGTGGGCGCGCAGGGGAGCTGGTGCTGCTGCTGGCGATCGGGCCGCCTGTCATGCCTGCTGGGCTTGCTGCTGCGGCGCGAACTGCACTGGCCAGCTGCTGCTGCACCGCATTAAGCTGAGCAGATAGGGTGGGGTCATCATGATACGTTGCCAGCAGCCGTGTGGCATGCGAGGAGACGAGACCTGCAAGCTTGGAGACAATGGCCACCTACATACACACACACACACACACACACACACACACACACACACACACACACACACACCACACACACACACACACACACACACACACACACACACACACACACACACCACACACACACACACACACACACACACACACACACACACACACACACACACACACACACACACACACACACACACACCACACACACACACACACACACACACACACACACACACACACACACACACACACACACACACGTGCACGTCGAATTCTTAGCTGTGCCACTTCAAGGAGCTCCAGCAAGCCACCACTTCAAAGATGCAGGAGACTTTCTGCGAATCAACTACAAGGGCGTTGGTCATGACCCAGTCATTGTATAACCCACCTGCTTTGCTGCTGGCAGGGCAGACATCTCGTCCAGCAGCCGCCTCACAGACGTCGTGCCGCTCCTGCTGCTGCCGCTCCTGCTGCTGCCACGGCTGCTAGAGCTGCTGCTCCTGCTAAGGTCCATGCTGCCAGCCTCAGAGGCCTGCCTGGAAGCCAGCTGTGCTGCATCTTGTGCAAGAGACCCCTGTGCATCATAATCTCCTCCTGCTGGTGGCGCCACTGCAGTGACTGCGTCCGCGGCATCATCAGCAAAGTCTGGCTCAAAGCTGGAACCTGCTGCCTGGGCCGCCGCTGCAGCAGGTGCTAGTGGTGCGGCAGCACCGCCGTTGCTGCTGCAGGCGAGGTCCCCAAAGCTCAGGCATTTCTGCATGCAGGCTGGGCTGCTGTTGTTGCCTGCTGGCGCATCCACAGGGTGGGATCCCTCCGCAGACGGTGTGAAGAAGGTGCAAGGAGAGTCTGGTGGTGCTGATGCGCTGGCGTCAGTTGGAAGAGGGGTTGAACAGGTGCCGTCTCCAGACTGTGGGTCAGACAGCTGAGCAGGGCTATGAGCTGGTGCCAGCTGCTGCATCTGCTGCTGCATGCTCAGCAGCTGCACCTTGAAGCTCTCCAGCTCTGCATGCAGCTCGGACACGTGCCCTCCTGACAGCTGAGCTGCTAGGGTTCCAGCCGCAGCAGCACAGGCCACGCCTGCCATGCTAGCTTGCAGCTCCGCAACACGCTCCTCAAGCGCTGCGAGCGCCTTGACTGTCTCCCCATCAGCTGCTGACGCAGCTGACACAGCCTCGCCTTGCCCAGCTGACACAGAATCATCGTCCCTCCCCTGTGCTGCGCAGGCTGCATCAGGGTGCTGCACTTCAGCTATGCTGCTGCTGTGACCTGCGCCTAGCTGCCCTGGGGTAGTGCCCATGCCGCCGCTGGCCCAGATGGCGGCCTGAGCAGTGAGCTCTGCCTGGTCTCTCAGCTGCAGCTCAACCTTCAGCTCCTCCACAGCTGCCCACAGTCCCAACACATCTGCCTTCACCCCTTCCAGGACGCCCTCCACCTGACCCACCTGCTGCACAGCCTCTGAGCTGGTGCTGGTGAGGACACCACCCTTGCATACTACTGGCGCTGTTGCCGCGCTGGCGGCAAGGGTGACTGCATTCGCAGCAGCGATGGCTGCGGCAGCGCCTACATCACCCCGCAGCGCCTCCACTGTCGCGCTTAGGGGCACGTTCTGCGCATCCAGCCGTGCGACTTCACCCTGCAGGCACACCAGCCACTCCTGCAGCTCAGTTAGCCCTGCAGCACCGCTGGGCTCGTGCCCCGCCGCCCATGCAGCACCCCGCCGGGCTGCGAAAGTACTTGCAGCAGCCTTCCTGGTGGGACTACTAGGGGTGGAAGCAGCTGTGCGACCTGGTGTGGATGCAGCAACGGCACCAGCAGCTTCGGCGGGTGCCGCTGCTGCAGAGGCTGTGAGGGCAGCGACTGCAGCGGCAGTAGCCTTGGCCTCAATGCTGTCTGCCTCCAGCTTCTTGATGCGCTGCTTGAGCTCCACCAGCATCCCGTGCATGAAGCCGAGAGGATGACCATCTGCTGCAGCCTCAGGCTCCGTGCTGTCTCCCCGCTCTGCAACACCTGCTGCATCTGTAGGGTCGGCCTGAGGGCTGGCACCAGGTGCTGCTGCGGCGGCGGCATTGGGCAGCGCTGTTGGTGCACCATTTGCCTGCTGGGGGTGCTGCTGCAGGAGGTCAAGCTTCTGCCGCACAGCAGCAAGCTCCTCCGTGAGGGCCTGCATCTCAGCCCTGCTGACAAACGCGTCCTCAGCGCTGCCGCCGCTGCCGCTGCCACGTGCTGCAGCAGCCGCGCCCTGCTGTGTGACCTCCAGCAGCCCCTGCAGCACACCGTCCTGATCTTCCAGCCGCGTGCTCAGATCAGACACGACCTTTGCCTGCTGATCAAGGCATGACTTGAGGTTGGCGAGCCCTGCAACCATCTCTGCAAACCCACTGCCCCCTGAGGCCTCTCCCAGAGTGCCGCTGCCGTGCGGGCGGGACACTGCGAGAGCGGCGGCGTTGGCGGCGCTGTGCAGCTTGCTGGCCAGGTCGTCCACATAGGCAGTGACCTTCGACAGCTCCGCCTGCAGGCTACCTTGCTGGCTGGAGATCTCTTGCACCTGCTGCTGCGTGGCACTTACTGCTGCGAGGCCGCCTGTGAGTGCCTCCTGCTGCTGCTGCAGGTCTGTTTGCACCTGGCTGAGGCCGCTGCCTAGGTCCTTGGTTTGGCTGGACAGCGCAGCAGCCTGCTGCAGCAGGGCAGCACTCAGCTCAGACTGCTGCTGCTGCAGGTCCTCCTGCTGCTGCTGCAGCACGGGCTGCTGCTGCTGCTGCAGGCTGGCGACCTCCTGTTGCAGCTGCTGCGTGGTGATTATCAGGGTATCTGCAGCTGCAGCTTTGTCCATCATGGACTGCAGGGAAGACTCTAGGGCTGCTATCTGCTCTGAGTGCTGCTGCAGGACCTCAGACACACCATCCCTCTGCTCGCTGCCTGCCGCATCCTCACCAGCTGCAGTTCCGTCACGAGGCACGCCACTGTCAAGCGCTGGCCCATTACTGGGCTCTGTGGACAGCATTGCGGATGCAGCACCGGCTGCAAAGGGTGCCGCAGCTGCCCTGCTGCTGGTGCTGCAAGCCACAGGAGAGGACGCCTCAGAGGCACACGACTGGCTCCTGAGCTCCTTCACCATGCGGACCACCGCTGCAAACTGCTCCTTGCTGATGCAGTCCGCCTTCATCGCACCCAGCTCCTGCTGCAGCTGCAGCACCAGCGACAGCGGCGCATGCAGGACGCCAGCCCTGGCCGACGCGGCACCCTGCATGCTGCTGTCCTCACGCTGTGCCGCGCTGGCAGCTGCTGAGGAGGCTGCATGCTCTGCTGCCGGTAGGGTGGCAGCGCAGGATTGCTGCTGCTGGTGCACCTGGCGCTCAGCCTGGTGCTCCCGCAGTGCAGCCACTTGCTCGGCCAAGTCTGCCATTGCTGCATGCAGCTGGATTGCCAGGGAGCCGACCTCCTCCCTGAGCTGCGCCTGCGCCTCTGCAACATCACCCAGCTGCTCACTACCGACGGCTTGAGTGCGCCGGATGCTGCCCCCGCCTCAATAGGACGCTGGGGAACTCGCTGGGAGGCTGCACGCTCTGGTCGCTGCTGGGCAGCTGCTCAGCGGTGCCTGGTGCAGGGTGATGCTGAGGCTGCACTGGTGAGGACTCCAACCTGTTCAGCACCTCAGAGAAGGGGTCAAAGGATGCCTCAGGTGCAGGGTGCAGGGCTCCACTGAAACTTGATGAGGCGGCGGGCGCACTTGCAGAGGGACCCTCAAACGCCAGGCTGAAGCGAGGCCTGAAGAGGCTGCTGCTGGGGCTGCGCTCGCTGACAGTGACTCTGCCGCCAGCTGCGGTGTTGCCCCTGCGCGGGCTCTTGTTGGCGTCGAAGACCGCTTGCATCTTCAGCCAGGCGCCGTACATGTTGTCCCTGGCTGAAAAGATGGTGCCCAGCTGGTCTGTCTTGACACACTCCTCCCTGACAATCTCCTGCAGTTCCTCCACAGCCTGCATGCATCACACAAAGTCAGCAGGGGCGGCAGCAGCGGTTAGTGACAAGCTTGTGAGTGAAGACTGCTTGGCAGCCAGCCGCATGCATGATCTTGGTGGGCACGTAGTGTGTACACACCCAAGCAGTCAACCAGCTTCTTCCTGGCTAGACCGCAGTGTAACAAGTTGAGCCAGAGCTCTGGAGTGAGCAACAGGCTGTGCATTGTGAGGCCAAAGCTATGATGGGATGTCACAGTGCCCACATCAACACATCTACACACCTGTGCCAGCTGCTGCCTCTCCCTGGCCAGCTCTCCCAGCACGTCACTCTTGACAGCCTCCAGTGCGCCACCCAGGCGATCGACTGCAGCTGCCTGTTCCTGCTGCAGTTGCTGCAGCCGAAGCTTCTGCTGCTCCAGGCGCGCCAGCTCCTGCAGGACGGCACGTGATGCGTCATTGTAGGGGCCTTTTGAGACTCAGCCTGGGAAATCTGGGATACACAGTTGGCGCTGCGTCCCGGCCAAGCATTACAGCCGCATTGTAACCATTTTTGTGAGTGCAGAAGTAGAAGAGCAACGCTGTTCGGCATCTGTAGCAGGGGCCAGCCCTCTTCGCTCCAAGCCACCTATCCTGCACACACGCACCTGCACCACAGGGTCCAGCATCTCCTGCCTCATCTGCTGCAGGTTCCTGCCCTCCTGCTCCTGCTGTGCCGCAAGCGTGGCCTCCAGCACCCGCAGCTGCGCCTGTGCCGCCCCGACGTGCTGGTCCAGCACCATGCAGGACTCCTTGTTGGCACTCAGCTCGCCCTCTGCCGCCCTCTGGGTCTGCGCAAGCTCATCAAGCCGTGCTGAAAGGTCAGCGGCTGCGGCCGGCAGGCCCGACAGCAGCTCCACTGCAGCAGCAACGGATTGCGTGCCCTGCAGCGCTGTGTCGTGCTCGCCCAGGGTGGTGACGGCGTCCTCGAGGCGTGACTGGAGGGGGGTGATGGTGCTGCTGAGCTCCTCCTTGAGCTGCTGTGCTGTCAGCTGCAGCTGATCTGCAAATGACAGGCGCGAATGGCGAGGAAAATTACGTGGACGCAAGGGGTGGTGCACATGTTGTTGATATAGACGCAAGTGGTGGTGCACGTCTGTCATATATCCTACAGGCCGGCAGCTGCGGTTGCGCTTTATTGAATACTTGAACCGGACTACGTGGCGCAAGCGCTGCTGTTGCACCTGACCATCTTATCAACTCTGGCGACAGGGGTGCCAACATAACCCCAGTCACTCAAAGCCTGTGGCACAGCCCCCCTTACC
Organism: Desmodesmus armatus; assembly: GCA_007449985.2. Taxonomy (NCBI): domain Eukaryota; kingdom Viridiplantae; phylum Chlorophyta; class Chlorophyceae; order Sphaeropleales; family Scenedesmaceae; genus Desmodesmus; species Desmodesmus armatus. Next base: position 448,784 of record VIIQ02000679.1, read on the forward strand.
TGTCAGCTGCTCCAGTCGCGTGCCATGGTCAGCGTGCGTGCTCTCCTGCCCTTGCTTCAGCCCAGCCAGCTGGTCCTGCAGGTCTTGATTGACCACCGCCTGGCCTGCCTTGTACGCCCCCAGCTCGGCTAGGATCTGCGCCATGGTGTCGACCTGCTCCTTCAGCTGCTGCTTCAGGTCTGCATCGTGCGCCTCCTGCGCTGCTGTGAAGGTGGCCTGCAGGACTGCATCGTGCTGCTCCAGCTTGGCATCCACCCCTGCAGCTGCGGCCGACAGGCTGTCAGCAACCTGCTGGGTGGAAGCAGCCAGGGAGGCATCAACCTGGCCGACCTTGCTGTCAACAGATGCCTCCAGAACTGACATCCTGAAGCCAAGGTCCTCTGTGGAGGCAGCCAGGGTGCTCAGCAGCTCCTGCTGCTGTTGCTTCAGCTCCTCACGCTGTGCATCCTGTGCTGTTGCTACCTCTGCCCGCAGCTCCTGTCCCTGCTGCTGCAGTTGGGACTCCATGGCTGCGGCGGCAGCATGCGCCTGTTCAGCGGTAGCTGACACAGACTCCTCGACCTTGCTCATGCGCTCGTCAATGGACACCTCTGTAGCCTGCAGCTTGCTGGCAAGCTCAGCAGCCGAGGCAGACAGTGTCTGCAGGATGCTGTGCTGCTCTGAGGCAGCTGCAGCCGCAACAGCGGCCTGCTCCCTTGCGCTGTCCATGTGGGTAGCTAGCTTCTCCTGCAGCTCAGACAGTCCCTCCTGCATCTCACCCAGCTGCTGCACAGAGCCCTCAACCGCAGCAAGGCGCTGCAGGATGGCATCAGCCGCCTGCTGCTGCCACTGCTCCTGGCGCTCCTGCTGGGCTGCCAGCTGCTGCTGCGTGCTGACCTCCACGCCTGCAGCTGTCTCAGCAGCCGTGCTGGCCATGGCTGCAGCCGCCGAGGCAGCGTCAGTGGCGGCTTTGATGTCGGCTGCCAGGTCAGCACGCAGCTGGGTGTGCTGCTGCTGCAGGGCTGCCAGCTGCTCCTGCAGCAGCAGCACATCTGGCTCCTCAGCTGCTGCCTCGTTCACTTCTGCAAGCTGCTGGGACAACTGCTCGATCTCTCCCTGCAGCACCTCGTAGCGAGCTGGCTGCTGGGACATCAGGGCGTGCAGGGCTGACACCTGCTCTGCAAGGCTGCCGAGCTGACCAGAGAGGTTGTCCACGCGGGGCTCCAGTGGTGCTAGCAGGGAGATGGCTGCACCTGTGGAGACCTTGTGGGACTCTGTGAGCAGCGCCTGCTCCAGCTGCTGCTGGTGCAGCTGGGTCAGCTTGAGGTCGAGCACCTCGAGTGCTGACTGCATGGCTTGGAGCTCGCAGGCGTCCACCTCGTGCTGCAGGGCTGACAGCTGCTTCTCGACCTGGGTGGTGCTGGTGCGGCAGCTCCACTGCGCAGACTTGACAGCAACAGGAGCTGCCTGCGACCCAGCGGCATTTGACGAGTCCCGAAATGCCGTCACAGGGGCTGCCAGCTGCTGCACGAGCTGCTCAATTGCAACATTAGCAGGGCAGCTGCCTCCTGCCAAGCTGGCCTCATGGGTCACATCGTCTGCCACTGCCGCTGCGGCGGCGTGATCATCATGATCACCCACTTGGCTGCTGCTGCTGAACTCGAGAGGTGCTGGCTGCTGCTGCTGCGCTGTGCCATCCTCTGCTGGTGCTGTGCTGTGGGTGCTGATGACACTGGCTGCTGAGTGGAAGCTGCTGAGGCCATCTGTCAGGGGCTCAGCATCCCTGCTGCTGGCACTGCCCTTCGCGGGACCTTGCTGTGCAGCAGAAGCAGCGCTGGCAGGCTCAACCTGCACGCTGGCTGCAGCATGAGAGTCTGCGCCAGCATCCGCTGCAAGCAAACTTGAAAAGATGTCATGAGCGCTGAGTTCAGCACAGGCCGCGCCTGCCAGCAGCGATGCAGCGCGCGCTGCTGCCGGGTGCTGGCTGCCCTGCTGCGCCATCAGCGACTGCACTGCCCCTTCCACGGCCAGCAGCCGCACATGCAGATGCTGCACTGCGGCGGCGATCGCCTCCTGTGCCGCAACATCTGCGGTTACATGGGGCGAAGCCTCTGGAAGCTCATGGCAGCTGTGGGCGCGGCTGCTGCATGCTGTGCTGGCAGCGCTCCTTTGTGCGGCTGCGTCCAGCACGGTCCCTGGGAGCTGCGGTGCCCCTGCCAGAGCCCCCACGCCCCCGTGGTGGCCCTGCACAGCTGCTGCCACAGCCTGCTGCACCCTGCTGTTGATGAGCTCGTCCAGCAGCCTGCTGCTCAGCAGCTGCTGGATGATAGCTTCCTGGCCAGCTGCGGTTGCGTGCGCTGTGCCATGGGGATGCAGCGAGTGATCGTCGCCATCATGAGGGATGAGGTGCAGGGTGTTCATTGTCTGCAAGCACAGTGCAGACAAAGCACGGTCACTTTTGAAAGGGACAAGAGCGAAGGTAGCGCTGCACTGCATGCGCAGGCTTGGCTTTGCAGCAGCGGAAACAGCATATGCAACAGGTCCAAGCTAGCGCGAGTCTTGATTTGAAAGTTGCACCAGTGCTGCATGATGCAAGCTGCTGCCCCACTCAGCCCTTGGATGTACACTGCTAGCAACAGGAGACAACCCGCACAAGCATGTGGCCTATTACGCACCTGGTGAAGATCAGCTTGCATTTGTGCTGTGCCGCTGCGCATGGTGTCCATGTCGTGCTGGTGCTTGACTGCAGCCGCCTCCAGCATGGTGACCCTGTCTACCATGTTGCTTGCATGCAGCACCTCCCCAGAAAGCCCCTCAAACTCCGCTGCAAGCTGGCTGTGATGTGCCGGCAGGCCGTCTGCAGCCGTGCTGCTGTCCCTCTCAGGCTGCTCGCTGCTGCTGGCTGCAGCAGGGCCCACACCTCTGGACAGTGTCGCCTCAAGGTCTGGGCCATGCTGTGGGCTGCTACCGCCAGAAGCTGCTGCAGCGCCTGTGCCGCTGCCAGCGCCAGCAGAGAACAGGTGAAGCTGGCTGTGCTCGAGGGCACGTACCCTGTCGTCCAAGCTGGCCACATGCATGGCGGTGTCTTCCGCAAGCCCCATGCTGGCCTCCTGTGCGGCCTCAAGCCTGCTGACAGCCTCCTTCACCCCTTCGAGTTCAGCATCATGACTGGCCAGCACCACGTCCACATGCCAGTCCTGCTCCTGCTGCAGGAGGTGCTGAGCCTGCTCCTGCTGCGCGGCCCTGCGCGCCTGCTCCTGCTGTGCTGACACGGCCTGCTGCTCTCCTGCAGCCCCTGATGATGTGACTGGGGGAGTAGCAGGACTGGCAGAGGACCGAGAGGGGGAGTCGAAGGAGAAGACAGGGTTGGCCAGCACGCTGCTGAATCCGCCTGGGGAGCCGGCGCGCACGGCACAAGCTGAGGAGGACCGCCGAGGAAGAGGGTTGAACCCCAGGTTGTTGGATGGGCGCTGGGATGGTGGGGAGCTGAAGGCCCAGCTGCTGAGAGGGACTTCGTTCAGGGGGCATGAGGGAGGCCTGCGTAGGAGGCTGCCTCTGCCTGCAGAGTCAGCAGGCATCAGGAGACAAGCATGCAAGCACAGCAGGGCCGTCATGACTGTACTCTGCAGCAGAGGTACTCCTGCATGAGCCGGGTGATGCGCTGGCTGCATTGCCAGGGCAACCTCAGCCCCAGCACAAGCAGGAACGCTGTAGTTGCAGGATATAGCAGCTCACACTGCAGGATTGTGCTTGATTGTGTGTCAATGCTCATCACAAGCCTGCATGCATGCTTGTCTTCGCATGGAGTGCCTCCTACTGTAGCCCTTTGGCATGGTGATCACCCCCCTCTGCAGCAGCTCACCTGGGCTGGTGCTGCCTGCACCTATCTGTGATGGCCAGCTGGGTCCTGCAGTGCTGCTTAGGCGACCACCCAGCTCCGACAGGACGTTGCTGCTGGTGGCCTGGGCTTGTGCCAGCTCGCGCATGGCAGCCTCCATGTCACCCAGGCGATCATACAGCTGTGAGACACCTGCGCGCAGTTGGCAGCAGGGGGGAGTAGTCAGCACATGGCCATGCAGGACACACTTGTACATCACATGCGCATACCCCCAATTCAATAGACTCGGAGTCCCTCTGTCTTCCAGCGATGACCCTTCATGCGTACAGTGCGTAAGCAGATTTCAAGGTTGTCAGGAGCGCATAGAACGCATGCCTTGCACATGACTGCTGACGCAGGTTTGCAAGGGCGCTGCAGGATAACCGCGCAGGACGCACCTGGTCCGAGGAGTGCTGTTGTAGATGCATGAGGGGCCTGCTGCTGCTGGTGTGGTGGCGTTGAAGCCTGCTGCTGCTGTTGCACCTGACTCTGAGAGTACCTGAGGCACACAGAAGGCCTGCCACCCAGGCTGAGCATGCTGCCTGCAAAGCTGGTGGTGCAGCTTGGGCAGCCTGGCCCCGCTGCAGCCAGCAGGCTTCCCCCGTGGGTGAGACCAGCAAGTACAGCCTCAAGGCATGCCACCCGCTGCTGCAGGAGCTGGGCCTCCACCTCCTTGACTGCTTTTTCAGCAATCTCCGACTTGATTTTGGAAAGGCTGTCCCGGAGCTTGGCCCGCTCTGAGGCCCGTGCTGAGCCTGCAGGAGAGTGCTCGCATGCACTTTCATCGCTGCTGCTTGAGTCATGGGCACGGTGTCCTGCAGATGCAGCCAGGATGCTGCTGCCTCCCCTGCCGATGCCACTTGAGGGCCGTGTGCTGGCAGGCTGTGGGGAGGCATCAGCGGACTGGATGTGGGACTTCACAGCCTTCTCCAACTGCTTGAGATGGCACCACACGTCTGACAGCTGGGTCTCCATAGCAGCAGGCTGCTGGGCACGGCTCTGAGCAGGCTGCTGTTGTACTGGAGAGTCAAGAGTGTGGCCAGCAGATGCTGCTGTGTTGGGTGGTCCTGGGCGGCGTGCTGAGTGCTGCCGCGCTGGCTGACGAGCAGTTTCATCCTGCTTGCTGTTGCTGTTGGTGACTGCACCTTCAGCCTCAGCTGCTGGCCACGCAGTACTGACGAAGTCTGGGTCACCACTTGGCTCCGGTGGTGTCCCATCCATGCTGCTGCTGAGCAGCCCTGCTTGTCAGGGGTATGACATGACGATCAAGTGTTGAAGATGGATCGTATTGCAGACCGTAAGGAGGCCTGTCTGACTATTGACACAAGAAGTCCAGAAGCACAGTACAGCCGTGCTACGTACTGACTCTTTGAGTCACCACGTTCAAAGCATTAACGATCTGGACGTTTCTGTGTTGCCGTGACTCTGTGGGACCTCACTATGGGATGCTACTGCTTGAGTCCGAGGTTTCGTCCGTTGACTGTGCCCCAGCACAGACGATGTGAGATGAGGAAAGGGGTTGAAAAAAGCGCTGTTGGTCAAGCACGAGAAACGTCTGGGTATACAAGGCTCCCACGCCCCCACCCAACCGCGCAGTGACACTGCGGCAGTGTGCCCCTGCGATCAGCCACTCAGTTGGCTGCAATGTCTGTCCAGCGTCTGCTAGGTGAGCTCATTTAGTTGCATGAGATGTGGCTTCATGAATCCACCATATGCCACCGCTACTGCTTCGCCAGAGCTGAGGCTACACAGCAAATCACTGCGCAGCAGCACTCACCTGCACTAGCAACGCGCACTGGTGTGTGCTGCTCCAGGGTGCAATGTGTACATATCTGAGGGGCGAAACGTGCAGCTCATAAGGCGCTTGGAGGTACGCTGCACAGGACTGTAAAAAGGGTTGCTGTCGTTGCAGGTTTCCTGTGCTGTTAGACTCCATTGCTGCCAGGAAAGCAGCCTGTCAGCATTCTTTTGGTGGCACGATATGGCATGCTGGGAGCTGAGTTTTTGTGTAAGGTCGCGCTTAAAAGCTGACTTGGGGTGGTCGCTGTGCTGCAGGGGGCGCATGTTTTGAACAGGGGGGCAGTCTGCAACCCATTGCCATGACGCATGCATGTTGCTGCTGCAGGCTACATGTCGCCAGCACCCGGCAGCAGTGGTCCTTGCCCACACATTCATAGATGAACCATACAACAGGACTGGGTTCACACTGGCAGCCAACAGCATCCCTGAGGTACGCATCCCCTCTGAGCAGGGGTTCAGCTGCAGAGGGTGCTGGCTTCAACCCCAACAATGCACCCTTGGGGTCCCAGCAGTGCTGCCAGTACACCTGAAGACCAACTGCTATGGATAAAGCACCGCTAACCTTTTCACCGCCAGGTATTTGCTTGTTGGAGCTTCAACCGCAGCCGCAAGTGCTGAAGTGCTGCCAACTCAGTGGGAACAACTTGCAGGTGTTCCTCACAAGCTGTGGTGCGTTCATCTGTCCTGACCCCACTCTGTGCAGCTAGCCGCAACCGTCCATGCAGTGGCCCAGCAGGCCCTTCAGTGCATCAACCTCAGCACCCATACAGCACAGCACCCAAGGCTAGGTGTCCTGGACCACGTATCCCTCCACCCCCTGGGGCCAGAAGCCAGCCTGTCACTTGCTGCACAGGCAGCAGTCGCCATAGGGCAGCAGCTCTGCCAGCCGCCGCTGCAGCTGCCGGTGTATTACTATGGCGCAGCACACCCTGCAGGCAGGAGGCTGGCAGAGGTGCGGCGGCAGCTCGGTAAGCAGCAACCTTTTGTTGGGGGGGGGGGGGGGGAGGACACCCAGGGGGGGGGGACACCCAAGGGGGAAGGGACACCCAAGGGGGGGGGGGGGGGGGGGGCTGGCCGCACACACAGCAATCATGTGAGGGGGGGGGGGGGGGGGCTGGCCACACACACAGCAATCAGGTGAACTCAACTGCCGGGGCCCGGGGCAAGCCTCACCAGCAGCAACCTTCTTAGCAGCAGCTGCAAGCCCTGCAAAGTTTGACCTGCCATGCAGCTGGTGTGTGATGCTGTTTGGCATTGCTAGCGCTACTAGCAGTTAGTAATTGCCATGTCAAGAGGCACTGCCTGCTCAGCCTGAGAAGGCAAGAGTGGATGTGAGGGTTGTAGGTCGCTACTACAGCATGCACAACTGCTACCTGAGCACAGCATTGGGTCTGGGTACAACATGCCGAACACATCCACACCCAAAGCTCCCCTTGATGTCTCCTGCCGATGTGTGAATTCATGCGCAGGCTATTTCAAGCCCAATGCCCATGAAAGCTGGCATGGCAGCATCACACAGCTGCAGTTGTCTGAGTTCCCGCCGGATGCTGGCCCGCTAGCAGCAACAGCAGCAGCGGGCGTGGTGACAGTGGGTGCAGTCCCCTGGGTGACCAACTACAATGTGCCGCTACACACAGATGACATGGCTGCTGCCAAAGCAGTTGCGCGAGCAGTATCAACCAAGGGTGGCGGGCTGCCTGGTGTTGAGGTGAGTCAATGGGTCTCTTTGCTAGCTGGCCAGCAAGCATGCATGCATGGATGAAAGGAGATACTGTTTCTTCGCAGGTTGCCGGGGACTGGAAAGTTGACGCCAGGCGATGAAGGTGCATCTAGCCGCCAGCCTGGCAGTGGTTACAGGTGCCCAGGAGGCGTGCTTGCATCATATGATGCAGGATGCATCCTGCAAGTCTTCTTTGCATACAAAGTGCACCTGCATGACACCTCGGTGTTTGAGACACCGCAGTACACAATCTGCTCCTGCACACCACTGCCTCACCACCATGCTCCTCATCTCCCACTCAAGTGCTACTGCTGCCTGCTGCTGTCGCTGCTGCTTTGCTGCTGCCACCTCTGCTGGCCCCAGGCCATGGCCCTGCCCCATGGGCCAGGTGTGATTGAGGTTGCCACAAACCTCATAGCATACGACTGGCACTGCACTGCTGCACCAGCCGATCCCTGTGGCACCTCCCCCCAGCAATGCAGCTCTGCCACTGCTGCTGCCCCTTCCAACAACAGTGCCGGCAGCAGTCAGCAATGCCAAGGAGGCCCAAAACACAGCAGCAGCAGCAGCAGCAGCAGCAGCAGCAGCAGCAGCAGCAGCAGCAGCAGCAGCCAGAGTAACAGCCAGCCAGGCAGTTGGAGTCAGTTGGCAGGTGCTGGGCCTGAGGATGTGGCTGCTGCTGTGGCACAGGAAGCTCGGCTGCATGGCTTGCCGCCACCTGGGCCTGGGTATGTGACAAACAAAACACCGCCTGAACTGATTGCATACGCTGCTGAGACACTGCAGCAGAGCTGAGTTGTACTGTTGGAAGTCTTTGCTGATGTCCCTTTCTGAATGCGTTATGGAATAGCACTAGCATGGCTTAGCTGATTGTTCTGGCATAAGAAGTTTGGAAGTTGCAGTTGCCAGAGGAAGTATTGCACTTGAGTCCGCAACATTCCACCTTGCTTGTTGAAACAAGTAATTTGCACCTGAATTTCTCAAGTTGAGGTTGTCAAATTGAGGACACTTACAACACAGAGTACAGAATGTAGTACGATATAGTACAATGCACAGTACAGGAGTGACCTTCAGGCTGCAAGTCATGGCTGCCTGGAACACTGCACTGCGAAGCTGTGGCCCACACAACCAAGATGCAACTCATGTGCCAACAACAGCAGCAAGCCTTGACAGTGCACGGATCAGAGCCCCTATATACAACAGGAATCAGGACTTGGGGCAGGGAGCAGCTGGTGCTCTCAGGGAAATGCCGCCCTGTTCCCTGCCCCATCTGCAGCCTGCGTGCGTGGATGTCGCCAACTGCTGGGCCACAGAAACCTGTTGCCATAACTGCATGGACTGCAGACTGTCGTCATGCCAACTCACCGACCGCCACAGCCGTGCAACCAGTGTAACCTGGGCGGGCGCGAGACACTGGACAACCGCAGCATCTGCAGCCTGCGTGCGGTAGTGTCGCCAACTGCTGGACCTCACAAAGCTGTTGCCATACCTATGCAATTGATACGAACTCAACTTGTCGTGCCAACTCACCAACACGCCACAGGCATGCAGCCAGGGTGGGTGCGACGCACTGAACAGCCCAATGCAACACAACTGAGACTCTTGAACCGAGCTGCCCCCTTATGTCGGGCAGGCAAGCAACTCCCAGGTTCACCCTGAGCTATCAAGGCACGGCATGAACCCCCTGCCACCCCGGCCACAATCCAAACCCAAACCAGGCTGCACCATATGCTTGGTCTCCATCCAACCCTGCTGGCAGAGGGTTTAGGGGGGGTACAGGGTTTAGGTCAAAACCCTTACACCCGGTGGCAAGCTGGGGTGGGGGCAACCTACTGTGCCGCTTCAGGGTTGTCGAGGAGCTGACGGAGCTGCTGCCACACAGGCTCAACACCAGGGGCCTGCACAACCAAAAGCAGAACAAAACACGGCCTTGCTTTCAGTGTCAGATTGTTGGCAGCCTGCAGCCTGCAGCACCAGTGACATCAGCCGGAATAGCCTGGCAACCCATGCCACTTACTAAGTGGCATGGGTTGTAGTACAAGGTCAGCGATCGACCACACCTTACAACGGTCAGAGGTGAGTTCAAAGGGCATGTTGGTGTCATTATGTAGAGACGCACACCCAGGAATTGCAACCATGCACAGCACCTCAACCATCCCTGCTCAACGCACCTGACACATCAGGTTGACAGACTCGGTGAAGAGGCCGCCAACAGCCAGCTTCGTCAGCTGCTGCAGCTGCGTCAGCCGCCGCAGCAGCGAGTCCTTCGTATCCTCATTACACCCCAGCGTCAGCTCCCTAAGCTGCGTTAGCCCACCCACCGACTGCATCGCCTGCGCTGACGAGGTGTCAATGACAGCCAAGCGCAGCGTATGGAGCCCACTAAGCCCCTGCAGAGGGTTTAGTACCTCGGCACTGCACTGCAGGTACTGCATGTCGAGGGACCGCAGCCCGGGGCAGCAGCCGACCAACAGGCTACCATCAGGAGCTGTGCCATAGGTGCCGCCTGACTTTCGAACGTTCCCGAGATCCAGCAACTGCAACTGCAGCAGCCGCCTTCCTGCAGGGAACACCCCTGGCCACACACCGAACGGCAGTGTGCACCAGCGTAGGTCCAGCTGCTGCAGCTTGCTGCTCGCTGTCAGGGCTGCGTACGCTACTGTTGGTGGACTGCCATCCTCCCCATCACCTAAGCTGTCCACCAAGCCAAGGTGGGTTAGCTGATCTAAAGGGTCCAGATCGGCCAGCAGCTGCGCAACCCCGGCTGCACCGTTAGGGGACTTGCAGTGGTGCAAGTCCAAGTGCTGCAGCTGAGTAAGGCCCTCCAACACCCCTGGCTGAAGCTTGCAGTCAATCAGCTGTAACTGGGTCAGGTGCCGTGCGCCCGCCAGCATGCTGGGCGTGACCCTATCGTCAACATCCCCAGCAAGCCGGATCTGCAGGTTGGAGAGGCGAGTCAAGGCCTGCAGCGGCTGCAAGGCGGGGCTAGCCTCATCAGGGCCTTTCACCCTGATGCCTGAGAGCTGCAGGTAAGTAAGGCCCTGCAGCCGCTGCAGTGCAGCCGTGGGAAACTGCACCAGTTTGCCCTGGGTGTTGATGCTGTTGATACTGAGGCGCTGTAGCCCAGCAGGGAGCTGTGCCATTGCTGCTGCCAGCACCTCGGTGGCATCCCCGCTGTCGAGCAGCTCGCAGTGCCAGAGCTCGAGCCGCGTTAGGGATGCTGCCGCAGCAGCAGACCCCAGCACGCCCTGGAAGCCAGCACCCAACTGCAGCTGAAGGTAAAACCCATCGAGCAGCAGGCTGCTGGGCTGCACATCAGGGGGAAGCTGACGCAGGTGCACCTCATAGGCACGTTTGTACCTTTCTCGCCCACAAAGGGTGATGCTGTCGACGTGGCGGCCGTGCTTGCCTAGGTACAGCAGCACGCCGTCCACCTGCTGCTGCTGGGGCACATCCGCTGAGAGGCTGCGCAGAGCCACCACAGCTGCCTGGTGCAGCCTGCTGTGGGCCCTGGCGGCATTGAACAGGCTGCGTTTGTCGTCAGCTGCAAAGCACTGTAACACCCGCACCAGGCAGGTGTCCGGCAGCGCCAGCAGCCACGGTGCTGAACCCTCACTCGCCATCCTGTGAAGCACACGTGCAGGATGCATGAGCTTCTGGTGTAAGAACGATGCTGAAGTATAACACGCAGCTCGACAGAAGGGACAGAAAACCTTGAAAAAAAATCAGCAGCACTGATCAAAAGCTCAGCATGTAGCGAGAGCTGCTGGGCGCTCACGTCTGATTGTTGCTTACCGTGATTTGACTATGATGATGGGTGGGTCTGGTCACTGCGAGCCCGGTTCACGGTGGAGTTAGGGTTTGCTGGTCTGGGTGTGCTGATCTGGAACTCATTGAGCTTTGCAGCCAGCTGTTGGCTTGCTCTTAGACAAAGAGAGCTATTGATTCTTCAGGACATGAATGTGCGGATTGGTTTGCCCACCTTGGTTCATTGGCTGGCATGCGTGTCGTGTGCTGCTGTGGTTTTGTCCATTAAGCCGCTGCTGTGGCTCGATCCAACGCATCAAGCGCATCGGTACCATTGATTGTTGCTCTATTCAGCGTAAAAAAGTCGAGTTCGCCTACCAAATCCAACAATTTCGCTTCTGCTTTCCTGCACTGCCAGCTCAGCCTATCATATCTCGCCCTGGCGAACACTAGTGCATCACTGCACTACCAGGTTGCGATGGCTGCGGAGAAGATTCACATGGCAATGGACCTCAAGGTGGGGCTGCATAGTGTCGCGATAGTGTCTCAGATCAAGCGACTTCCGACACAGCAGTTATTCCTGTATGCCACACAACAGCAGAAGCAAGGGTTGTGGGATAGCTATGAATAGTATGCTTCTGATGTCGAGCGGCACGCGCTGGCAATTGGTACACAGCAGCGTCTCTTTGGGCTCAAGAAGAGGGTGGTGTGAGTTGAGGGTGATGAGGGCAGTAGGCAGCATTCCAGAGACACATTTAGCAGTTGAAGCGTGAAACATACACCGACGTCTTGGTGTGTGCGCTGTTTGCTGCAGGAGGCTGCAAGCCTCAAGGACCCCTTCACTGAGCACATCTGTGCTCCCGACAAGGAGGAAATCATTGAGATTGAGAGGGAGGTGGAGGGCGTGTTCACTGCAGACAAGCCCAACCATGACAAGGTGGAGAAGCTTCTCACTATGCAGGTGCGAGCGCAAACTGCAGTCAAGATGTACGACGTACTTTGGCCTTGCCAGCAAGTATTCCACCACACCCTGCAGCTGCCTGCTCTGAAAGTGCACACTGTATGCATGTCATGCATGACGCACTAGCGTCCAAAACAATCGTCATTCTGTCCATGTTGCCTGCAAGCATGAACTGGTAGTGCACGGCCGTCAACCTTGTCATACACTCCAGCCAGCAAGCAAGCCCCGGACCGGATCCAACCCTCTGCACGAGCCCATGCCTGAGCGCCAGATGTTGGAGATGTGACGTCAGCTTCAACTGTAAAAGTGTGACTGTAAGCAACTGTCTGTGGCGCTGGTCTGCTTTGCTGTGCAGTCCTCCCTTGGTCGCCACGCCCACGTCAAGCCAGCTCCTGAGGACGTGATGTGGCGCGATCAGGTATGCTTGCTGCAGGAGCTTGCAAACTTGCAGCTTGGTGAGCGCAGCCCAGCAGCCTCACTGGTTCAGCCTAGCAGCCTCGCTGGTTCACAACAATAGATTAGCGCTAGCAGCCGTGCTGGTTCAGCCTAAGAGTCTAGCAGGCTCCTTGGTTCAGCCTAGCAGCCTGCCTGCTTATGCCCTACTCTACTTGTAGGCAGCTGCTGGTGTCACGTGGCAATTGAGTGAGCCGCACTTGATTGCTGGGGTGCAGAGAGCCACTCTCCAACTGCCCAAGTTGCTACAAGGCTTGAGTTATGTTGCTGGTGCCGAGACCCACTGATGCTGGGTGTGCTGCTGTTGCAACTGTGTCTGCATTGCAGATGGAGGATGCTGTGAAGGAGATGGGCTCTGCCTGATCGCTCTCAATAGCCTCCGAGCAGCACAGCAAGCAGCACAGCTCAACGTCACGGTGCTGTGCTGATGTTTAGGTCACAGGCAGAAGGATGGATTGAGTGTTGTATGGGTTGCAAGTTCAGCGGCGAACAGTGGGCTTCATAGCATGCGCGAATGGTTGTGCAGCACCTGTTAGTGGTAGAGCCCTGTGTTACAAGGCGCCAGCGCCCACCCAGCGCCCATGTTTGGTACAGTTGCGAGCAACGTGATCCTGCAAGTGGGAAACTGTCAGGACTGTACAGTATGTATGGCAGCGCCCACTGTTGCAGGGCCAGTGTAGTTGTCTCTGGTTTTGTGTAGTAGGCACAGCATGCCTCACAGAGCATGTGTCGCCCAGCACGCACCACTGTCTTGTTCGGTTTGTGATTGCCATCCATTGCATTGTTGTTTTCCATGGTAGCGTGCTGTATCGTCTGGATTGTTTGGACCCGCGTTTGTACTTCTATCTTGGCTGGTCTGCCAGACCAGCACGGTCCTGCTGTATGTTTGTATAACGATATCATGAGGGAGAGGCTGCATGGTGGGAAGAGGGGGCTGTATCCATGATTGGCCCGTGCATTGCTGTGTGATCTTGGTTGTTGCTTGTGCTTTCAATGCATGGATGCATGCTTGGTTGCATCGTACAGCTGTCTGATCAGATTTTGTAAGTCCCACCAACTCTCAAGTGCCACCATGCTTTAGCATACATGCCGCGTCAAAGCCATCAGCTTTCATATGCTCACATCATGCCATGCCACTTCAGGCTGTTACACTCAAGCAGGCTGGCAGCCACCGCCATCATGCTATGGCAACAATATGGCAGCTGCCACTGGCAGAAAGGTGAAAGTACCGTGCAAGGCATGCACACCGCACGGCACGGCAGCTTCAGCCTCTGCGATCTTACTGCAAGGCATGGACACCGCAGCCAAGGGCGCTACGCGGCAAGACAAGCCTCGTCTGAACAGGTTCATCCTCAATCCTGCAATGCCAGTTCAAGCCCTCCCTGGCTCAGCACAAATCCAACCTCACAACCAACTGCTGCAGCCCCAACAACCGCAGCCAGAAAATGCCATGCCATGTCTGCTGTTATGCTGTGCTACTACAATGGTACACTTGCGCCCAGCACCCTGCACAGAAACTACACGTGGTATCATAACAGCAGTGCGATCTTACTACAACACAGTACATTGACATGCATGGTTGAAGGCTTCTGCCAGACACACAGCTAACATGAAGCTACTGTGCAGCCTGCTCAAAGTGCACCCTCAACAGCTGGTACAAGGCTTCAAGCCAAGGCTTTAAGGCAGTCAAGGCTTGGCTAATACATCATATAGTTCATTCATCGTCATCACAGCACAGCATTCCCAGCAAAGCATCCTCATCTTCATCAGCATCTGCTGTGGCCCCTGCTGCTGCCGTTGTGTCACCTGCCGCGCCAACCCCTGCTCCTGTGGCCACTGCTGCTGCTGCTGCTGGCCCTGCTGCTGGCGAGCCACCATGTACATCTGCTGCTGGGGTGTTGGCTCCTCCTGCTGCTGCTGCTGCGGCCGCTGCTGAGCTTCCATGCTCAGGCAGCAATGTTGCGCCAACTGCTGTGGCCCCTGCACTGTCCTCCCCACCCTCTGAGCTACTGTCTGCTGTTGCTCCATCACTGCTGCCGTCATCGCTGCCACTGTCTGATGCTGCCTGGTCCACTGCCACCCCTCCTGCTGCAGCAGCAGCAGCAGCACCCACACCATTCTGCTGGGCCTGCTGGGAACTGCCTGCTGCTGCTGCTGCTGTTTCCATTTCATCTTCATCCTCAAAATCCAACAGCCCTTCCAACTCATCGTCGAGCTCGTCCCCCTCCCCTACATCCTGCATGTCTACATTTGGAGAGCCCTGCCCGCCCACACCCCCTGCATCTACCCCTCCTCCTGCTGCCCCTCCTCCTGCTGCTGCTGGTGGTGGTGGTGGTGCTGCATTTCCCCTGCACTGCTGTTGTGCGCTGTCACCTGCCACCCTTTGATCCTGAATGGCAGCACCCACAGTCTCCTCCTCTTCCTCTATGTCCAAGTCTTCATCACCCTCTGCTGCTGCCGCAGCCGCCAGCACTGCTGCCAGAGGCTGCTGCTGCTGCAGCTGCAGCACTTCCTCTGGGAACACCAGCTGCAACCCATGAGACCGACTGGCCTCGCCTGATCCAGCCGTCGCCGCCGCCGCTACTGCTGCTGCTGTAGGGGCTTTTTCATTGCCTGCTGGTGCAGACGGGCTGGTCATCGCTGCTGCTGCTCCTGTAGCCTCCCCTGCTCCTCCACCCTGTACTGCTGCCGCTGCAGCAGATGGTGCGGATGGTTCGGCAGGTGATCCTCCCTGCAGACCGCCTGCAGCTGTATCTGCGTCTGCGGGTACCATCCCCACCCCTGGTCCTTCACCCGCTGACGCTTCTGCTGTCGCTTCTGCTGCTGCCTCGTCTGCTGGCGCTGCTGCTGCCGTTGCTGCAGCGTCCACTTGCTGCTGCGGCTGCAGGAAGTTGTTCATGACAAGGAAGCGAGTGGCCTGCAGCAGCCAACTGGCCTCCCTCCTCATATCTGTTGCCAGCAGCGCATCGAGCAGCGGCTTCCTGCGCCTCAGGAAGCTTCTACCCCCAACAGGACCAGCACCAGTACCATTACCACCCCCGCCCCAGCTGTCTGAATGGTGGTGACCCCTGCCCCCGCCTTGGTGAAAGCCCTGCTGCTGCTGGTAGTAACCACTGTTGTGACGGCCGTAGGACTGGCCGTAGCTGCTGCTGCTGCCGCGGCCGCTGCTGTTGAAGCGGCCTCGGCCCCTACCGCCCCTGAAGCTACCCCCACGGAAGGAGCCGCCCCGACCCCCCTGCCACTGCTGCTGCTGCCCTGCGCTGTCCCCGTTCTCAAGCGCCCCTTCTCCACCACCAGCAGCAGCAGCAGCAGCATCCCCACCATCTGCTCCTGCTGCTGCTGCCCCCTCTGCATCCCCAGCTGCTGCTGCAGCTGCTGCTCCGTAACGGTCCCCTCTACCATACCCTCCCCTGCCCCGAAGCCCCCTGCCGCCCCTTCCAAAGCCGCGCCCAGAGTCCCCAAACCTGCCGCCGCCCCTAAACCCCGAGTCACGGCCACGGCCCCTAAACCCTCCCCGGCCAAAGCCCCCGCCGGGCCTAAACCCTGGGCCGTCCCCTGCATCGGCGATGCTGCCGTCACTGCCAATGATCAGGTCTGCTGTGCCTGCTGCCTTGGCGAGGCCTAGGGCTCGCTGCTTTTGGAGCACGGCTGCAAGCGCTGCTCTGTTTTTGGAGGGGCCGGCTGGCTGCTTGCTGCCGTCCAGTGCACCTGAAGCCTCTATCTGAGCTGCATTGTCAACCTGGCGAGCAGCAGCAGCAGCAGCAGCACGGAAAAGCAACAAGGATAGGCAACGAGGTCAGCTCTGTGAAATGTGAGAAGAACCGGTCAAACCTTACTTGAGTATGAGGGGCCGCCAACAGCACAAACGTCACCAGTAAAACCAGTATCACCAACTGTTAGTTAACAGAATCGCAATTCACATGAATGACGTACAATGTAGGAAGCGTTACTGCATCAAATCACTCAAAGGGTCTGGTGAATTTGATGCTGCAACGCCTCCCTACATTGACTTGTGCATTTTGCATCATGCATGTGCATTGCGGGTTTGATGAAGGCCACGATCAGCAGCTACAATTACAGCAACCGGGCTCAGCTTTTGCTGAGCAACCCACAAGGGAGCCAGAGGTCATGGTGACCATCCTGGTCCCCAGAAAGAAACCAGGCTTACCTTCTTTGCTGTGTTGGCAGCAGAGGGCCAGTGCTTGCGGCGCTCAGCCTTCCAGGCCTCGATTTCTGCAGCCTCCTCTGCATTTGCTGCTGGCCGCACCACCACAGGCCCCGACAAGGGTACAAGAGGGGCGCTGGCTGCCGCCCTCTTGGCTGCTTTGTTGCTCAAGGGCTTGCTGCTGCTGTTGCTGTTGCCGTTGGGGGAGAAGTCTGCTGGCG
Organism: Desmodesmus armatus; assembly: GCA_007449985.2. Classification (NCBI taxonomy): domain Eukaryota; kingdom Viridiplantae; phylum Chlorophyta; class Chlorophyceae; order Sphaeropleales; family Scenedesmaceae; genus Desmodesmus; species Desmodesmus armatus. The sequence goes on from VIIQ02000679.1 coordinate 465,707, forward strand.
CTGGGCGTTTCCTGGAACCTGGGAAGTTATACTGCTTGCCTGGTGAGGGGAGTGCTTGCTGTGGTTGCTGTTGCTGTGGTGGTTGCTGCAGGGTTTGTTGCTGCTGTTGAGGCTGCGCCCGCATCTGCTGCTGCTGCATTGCTTGCATGCGCATGGCCTGCATCTGCATGGCTTGCTGCTGCTGCTGCTGCTGCTGCATGTTGGCAGCAACAGCCATCTGCTGCTGCATGGCCATCTGCTGCTGTTGCTGCCAGGCAACATTGGGCATGTTGACAGGAGCCCTGCAGGACAGGTGACAATGCGGAGGCAGGCAGGGTGGGGACATGGGATGTGCCTATGGTACGGCTGCGCTACTACCATACTGCCACACTTTCTTTGAGATCGGGGTCTGAATGTACACATGCAACGTCTTGCACCTTCCAAAGGACAACAACACCCATAGAGATGCATCCACTGGGGGTTTGGTGACAATGCACCTTTGGGTCAGCAGCAGCAGGCAACTCACCACGCGTTTCCAGCTCCTGTGGTGCTGAAGGGCATGCCCATACCCATCTGCGCGCCCATATACTGCGCACACACGCGAAGGGGAGGCAGGGGGTGTGATTGAGAGGGACAGCAGCAGCAACAGCAGCAGTGTGGCTGCCAAGATGCGGAAGCAGCTAATGGACAGCGCGAAAGTGTATGAACCACCTACCTGCATGTTCCCATACATTTGGGGCCCTCGGCCCTGCATCTTGGCACTCGCTCGACAGCAGGGTCGGGATCGACCAAACCTCTCTCCGCTGTGGGTCTATGATGCGCAAAGATACTTCTGCAGCAAGGTGAAGCATACGCAAGGCTTGAGGTGCATTTTGTGCCCTGCCACTTTTTTGTAACAGTCGGTGCAACTGTCGTCAGTAAGGCAATCACTAGAGTCTCTGACGTACTTCTGGCTAGGGCATTGCCATGTCCAGTAGAGTGTGCACACAGTGACCACACCCCCCAACTGCACTACTGCAACAGCATAGCTGGGCTGTTCTGTCAGGACTGTCAAGAGTCACCCAAACTGGGATGGCAGCAGGAAGAATCCAAATCCATTCCTTCAATAGTCTAAGCAGGAGAATTCATTATATTTCATCTCTCCCGATGCTTGCAGCCCCCAACACAAACGCACGGTTGCGCAGCTGCACAGCCCAGCAGGCCAGCACAACCCTAGGGCCCCGCATACTGGACAGCAGCAGCGGCCCACAACTCCTGCAGCAGCTAGATACGCTGTTATTTGATCAGGACGGCGTACTGTGGAGAGGCCAGGATCTGATACCAAACGCAGTGGAGGCGCTGCATGCCTTCAGGGCAGCAGGCAAACGGCTGCTCTTTGTCACAAACAACAGCAGCAAGTCACGGCAAGAATATGTAGCAAAGTTCAAATCGCTGGGCATCGACGTAGCAGCAGAAGAGGTGGGTCCATGTGCTGCCTATCACCCAAATCATCATTATCCAGCTGCACTTCTGCTGCCCACAGCCTACTTGGCGTTGGGACAGGCATCACCATCTGCGCAGCTGCAGGCTGATCCTATCGCTGCAAGCTGGACCAAAACACCAATGACATGAACATGCAGCCTGCACTTGCTCTCTTGTACAATGACGTCTCTCCCGCCTCCCTTGCCCGGTTGCTCCATTCTTATGCGCCATGCACAGATTGTGTCGTCTTCATACACTGCAGCAGCGTATCTTGACTCCATTGGCTACAAGCAGCAGAGGCTGGCAGCTGGGCAGGCTCCCTGTGTGCTGCTGTTGGGCTCGACAGGCATGCGGGATGAGCTGGAGGCAGTGGGGCTGCAGGTGGGTGGGTGGTGGGGGGAGTGGAGGCGGGGTGGGGTGGGGGTGGGGGGGGGGGGGGTGGAGGGTGGGGGGGGTGGAGGGTGTTTGGGGGGGGGGATGGAGGCATGAGGGATGAGCTAGAGGCAGTGGGGCTGCAGGTGGGGGTGGGGGGGGGGGGGGGGGTGGGGGGGGATGGGGGGGGGAGCCCCAGGGTGGGCTGCAGGTGGTGGGGGGGGGGGGGGGTGGAGGGGCAGAGGCGGGATCGGGGGTGGGTGGTGGTGGTGGAGGCATGCGGGATGAGCTAGAGGCAGTGGGGCTGCAGGTGGGGGGTGGGGGGGGGATGGGGGGGGGGTGGAGGGGGGTACCCCCACCAGTGGGTGGGTGGGCGGGCGGGCGGCGGGTGGGTGGGTGGGCGGGCGGGTGGGTGGGAGGGTGTGTCGACAGAGGGAGTACTTGGATACATGCAAGCCCACTAATGTGTGTTTGTGGAAGGGGGAGGGGTTGGATGGAAGTGGTGGATAGTGGTGGTGGTGGCCATATCTGCAGCAGTACACATTCAAAGGGGGGGGGGTACCAGACTGTCATCCCTTGTGTTTATGCTGTGTGATGCTTCAGGTGGTAGATGCTGAGGAGCTGCAGCTGCCGCTCATGGACAACGTGCAGGACATGCTGGACATGAAGGTGTGAGACAGCTGTGTGACGACTGTGCTGGCACAGTGTGACACAGTGTGCCACAGTGGAAAACACTGTGGCAGTCACTGTACTGCTGAAGCATGCTCGATCAACTGTGTGTGGCAGGGCCAGGGTGGCTATGCCCTTCCCACCACCGCAGCAATCTCACCTGCAGTAGCATCCGGTACAGGAAGGCGTTCTGAGGGCACTGGACCCTTGCAATGTCGGGAAGGAGTCGGGAAATGCTGTTTCTCAGAGTGTGTGACAGTCGCACGATCGTTGTCATTTGGGGGTTTGCAGCCAGAGCGCCAGCACCCCGTGACTGCTCACATCCCTTGAGTGCCCTGACTACTGCATGTTTGCTGTGGCCTGCTTGCTGCAGCTGGACCCGCGCATCGGTGCTGTGGTGCTGGGCTGGGACGCACGCTTCACATACAGGTCAGCAACTCCTTCATCAGGCAACAAAGGGGCGGCCAGAAGAGCTGGGTGTGCTGGCTGGGGGTGCTGCCTGCACTCTAATTAGTTTTTTCGAAGGTACCAGAGAAGGGGGGGGGACACCCTGCCTGCAGGATTTTGATCCATGTGCCCGTCACGGTTGACTCCTGCAACAGTGACCGAGGATGCAAACAAACTGAGTTGTGTTGAAATAGGTTTGCCATGAACAGGTCTGTAATGGAGGGTCAACAGGCAGGAATTGCTGTCAATGCAGCAGTAGGCACTGGCTCACTCTGCGCTCATTGCAGCAGGAGGCCTTGACTCTGTGTATTGCCTGCTGCTGTTGCCCGTCCCTCCTGCCTGTACACAGCAAGCTGGTGTATGCAACAGCTTTGATACGGGAGCAGCAGTGCCTGTTCATAGCAACCAACCTTGACCATGCAGACGCAATCAGCAGCAGCAGCGGCAGCAATGGCAGCAGCAATGGCAGCGGCAATGGCAATGCCATGCCGTCCCTGGGGCGTGTGATGCCAGGCACTGGCTCCCTTGTCGCAGCAGTGCAAGTGGCGTCAGGGGTACAGCCAGTAAGTCCTGTGATTTTCACCGCGCTACTCCTCAGACACAGTGGCACTTGCATGAAACCCCTGAACAGTAGTACCAACATGTACATTGTGGTTCTGGCCACTATACAAGAAACATCCAGTTGTCAGGTTGCTCCTACATTAAGTTTCCTTGTTGCCAGACACCCTGCAGGTGTATGTCATATCACCCTTCTCGGGCCATTACACACACTGTCTATGATGGGCATGCAACCTTGAAGCCCTTGCTTGCTGCTGCGTCGATGTGACACTGCCCCTTCCTGTGTTGCCAGGTCAACGTCGGCAAGGGTGGGGCCTGGCTGTTTTCCCACTTGATGCAGCAGTACCAGCTACAGCCGTCACGAACGTGCATGATAGGGGACCGCCTGGACACGGATGTAGCCATGGGCAAGCAAGGGGGCCTGGTGACGCTGCTGCCGCTAACAGGTATGGAGTGGTGCAAAGGTGCGATGCTGCCTGAGGACCTCTTATCAACTGGTTCAGTAACACTGCTGTGGGAGATCAAGCAGGCAGGCAGGCAGGCAGGCAGCCAGGCAGGCAGGCAGGCAGGCAGCCAGGCAGGCAGACAGTGTTGGTAAAGCGAGGCCCCCTCGCGAGCGTCCCAGCCGACCCATCGCAATCGTCTGGGACCCAACCCGCCCTTGACTCAGGGTGCCACCAACTGTTGCGGGCTTTGGCCCAGCCCTTGCTGATTGTGGCGGATTTGGTAGTGTATGGAATGCACTTGCACTGTGGCACAACCTGTTCCCTGCTCAGGGGGTGGTGGAGCTCTTGTCCTGATGCTGCTGGTGTTGCCGCTGGTGCTGCCGCTGTTGCTACTGCTGCAGGGGTGACAACGTTACCCGAAGCGCTGGCAGCATCCCCTGAATCATCCCCTGATTACATCCTGGACAGCGTAGCGAGCTTGGCAGGGCTTTGAGCCATGTGGTAGGAGCGGGTGTGCATTGGTGTCATTGGTTGCAAGCAGCAGTGGTTGCAAGGACCCGGTTGATAGCTGGTAATTTGGGTCCGAAGGCATCAATAGATGTACAAAGGTAATCAGCATGCTCCGTACGACTACCTCTTACAGTATGGCGATGTCACTGAAACTCCCCTTTGGCACAGTCTGCAGTGCTGTTGCCAATTGATCAGGCGTTGTGGGACGCCCTTGCGGGTCCAACCACATCATTTGTCTTTTAATGAATAGTTTGTCAACGTATCATATCGACATACGGACTCTTACGCGGACAGCTATTGTGCCAGAAAGTATCGAAGTAGGCCCAGAGCTCGCCGTTGAAGCCTCCAATGCATGGAATGGGCTTGGAACTTGCAATTTCAGCTATAAACACACTCAAAGAGTATTATTGCTGCCAGCTTACTGCGCTGCCAGATCATCGGCATGTTTGACCGGGGAATATTTGCTTCCTACACATGCTCTGGCCCTCTGGCTGGTCCCACATAAGTAGTAACCTCGCCTAACGTGACGTCTGACGTTCAGACCGGCCCCGTGACCTTGTTGCCAAAAACAAATCCCATCCCAGGGGCGTCCGGACTTCTCGCCGCACACATTGCCTTATTCAGAAGAAAAGTGTGCTAGTACCGAGGTCTCTGAGCTTGCTTCTCTGGTATCGGGTTCTTGGGTGGTTAACAGACTCCCAAGAATACACTTCGGCCAGCGGCTTCTCCAGCCTCGTTGTTTAGCTTTCTCTTTTTTCAAGGGGTCGGGAACTGAGGGTGTTGTGTGGGTTGGTCGTCAGGCGGTTTCCTTGAAACAGTAGTACTGCTGATGGCCTTGGCCTAGAATGGAGAATCTGACAGCCAGGATGGGTGCAGCCAGCATATCTAGCGATTCAGCACAGCCCAAGCACTCCAACCTCTACGTCAGTGGCTTAGGGCCCTCCCTGCTGTCTGAGCAGGCCCTGCTTGAGCTCTTCTCGCCGTATGGCAAGGTTGACACCTGCAGGCTGGTGCGCAACTCAAGGGACACCAAGAGCTTCGCTTTCGTGAAGTTCGACACCATCCCGGAGTCCCTGGAGGCAATTGCAGGCCTGAACAAGAAGACAGTGGGCGGTGGGGTCCTGGAAGTGAAGACAGCTGATGCAGGTATGCCAGGCTGGACCGTCCAGATTGCCTCGTGCCAGCTGCAGCCCAAGCAGTGCGGTGTTTGGCTTTCGCGAGTTTTCCTGACGTCTCCCTGTGTTCGTTTCATGTCGTGCTGCAGATGCTGGAGACAGGAACCCAGAGCTGCTGGCCCCACCCAGTGACAACCTGTATGCTAAGGTGCGTCCGTGTGCCGCTGTTGCAGCTCGACCAGGGTAGTAGGACGTGCAATACACTGTTGTAAGGACCAGTTGGCACCCACAGCACTTGAAAGCTTGGTGGGCTCAACAGATGCCACAGCCACCTGCCTAGGTTCTGCTGAACAAGGCAGTTGGTCAGGTGGTAACCGCCCTGAGCTCAACTACTGCCTGGCTATGCTGCCAGAGCCATGTCAGGGCCCCAGCGTGTTCATGTGCTCGTTGATTATGCTTAGGATGTCATGTTGTGCTGTTCATGCTACTCCTTTGGCTTGTCTGTATCCGTCTGTGCCACCCGCTGGCACCAACTGCCTGCTGGTGCTGCACACCCAGCAGGAGCCCCTCAGCCCCTGCTGCCCTTATCACGGTGCACACAAACCTCTGTTATGAACCCAACCTCACAAACGTGCATCCACACAACCCCCTGTCTCCACAGAACTTGCCCAAGAACCTTTCAGAGGACGAGCTAAGGGCCCTCTTCAGCCCGTATGGTGCTGTGATCGAGTGCCGCGTGCTGCACAGCGGCACTGCCCGCACAGACAGCGGCACGGGCGCAGGTGCACTCGTGCGCATGGGGACTATGGATGAGGCAGCACAAGCCATCGCACACCTGCACAACCAGCGCCTCGCGGGGTCTGTCATGCCCCTCGTGGTGCGCTTTGCAGACACTCAGGTAATCAACTGCCGCAGGGTTTTGTCTGGGTGGTGCTGTTTGGCATGGGTGGTTGTAGACAGAGAGCGTGCAGGGGTGGTGCTGTTTGGCATGGATGGTTGTGGTAGTGACCTGCTTGTTTGTGCAGGGCCCTGCCTGTACTGGGTGGGCTGTTGCAAGCACTGTCTGCATGCATATGTTGCTCAGAGGCAGTGTGTGCCTGTATGGCGGTAAATCATTCTCTGGTGCCACCACCACTGCCTCCCCACTGTCAAACACTCTCACGCACGCACAGAGTCTCATCATCACCACACACTCATGCTTTCAGCAGATTTTTATCCCTGGCAAGCAGTACCCAGCACATGCACTTGGGACACCAGGGTGACTGTCGCACCCTACGCACATTGAGCGCCAGCATGCACAACCGCGCCTGCCATGCCTGCTGTTCACGCATTGCTTGTGCACTGTGCACGCTACGCAACCGTCAATCCAAAGCTCACAATCCCCTCCAGCACACATGGACTCTCCGCATGATATGCTTGCTGCTGCCCACCACCCACCTGACTGTGTCCTGCAGGAGCAGAAGGCAAAGAAACTAGCCCGCCAGGCTAAGCGCGAGCCAACCGTTGGCGCCCGCTACGTGCCGAGCCAGACCTACTCCTCTTCATACGGGCACATGGGCACCCCCCTGCACGAAGTCAGCAGCTATGCCAGCTCTACACACATGGGCAGCCCTGGCTACTACAGCCCGTGCACCCAGGTTCAGGTGAGGGTTACAGTATACTACAGTACAGTACAGTAATCGGGGTACAGAGTCCTAACCTTGGCAATAGCCAGCGAGCCAAGGGCTCATGAGGGTCACAAGGGGATACACGGAGTGTCAGGAACCATGCTTGGATTCAGCGGGAGTGTGTGTGGCTGCACCTGCAGTGTGGCTGCACCTGCAGTGCGCTGCAGGCGCAATGTCACCACCACCAAGAAGGGTGTGTCAGGACACACATCCTTCATTATGACGGTGGTGGTTCAACCCACCTTGCAGGAACTGCAGCTCCTGTTTGGACAGCTTGTCATGTGCACGCATGCTTCGTGGCCTCCCCTGTCTTAGCATGAATGCATGCCTGCATACATGCTAAGACAGGGGAGGCCAACGTGTGAAGCATGGCTGCTGCATGCGTGCAGCAGGCACGCACAGCACATTGTCCTGCACGTCCAACTGACACCATCAGGGCGGGTCCCCAGCTTCACTGTGCATGCAGTTGCCAGTACGCGAAGCAAACTGTGTGTCTTTGACTACCAATATTGCTGCTGTTGCTGTTGCTTACAACCCCTGTATGGTTGCTGCTGCTGTGGTTCCTGCAGGCTCAGCACACGGCATGATGTACAGCCCAGCAACCTGCAGCGTGTACATCAAGCACCTCCCAGAGCAGGTGGGTGGTTTTGTGTGATTGCTGATCACTCTGTCATATAGACCTGCAGGAACCGGGATGTTCTGCTGGAAGTGATCCTGTGCTGGGTCCCAACAGCTGACTCGCATTGCCAGTTATCTGCGTAGCTGTGTGCAGTCCACGCCACCCATGCACACGCTGCTATGCCATAGCAAGCCCAGCATGGGTCGCACTGACTGGATTTGTACAGACTGCATGATGGGATCTTGCTCAATGGGGTTGATGCCATAGCTGTGCGTCAATGGCTATATTGTTGTGAGTAGTAACTGGTGTGTTGTCCTCCTGCTGCTGCTGCTGTTGCTTGGCGCTGCGCTGCCGGTTGCACCCTGCAGACTGACCGCCTGTGGCTGTACGAGAAGTTTGCGCCGTTTGGCGGTGTGATGAGCGTGCGCGTGCTGACCACAGAGACTGGCATCTGCCGCGGTGTGGGCTTCATTAACTACGCGGACCCCGACTCTGCTGCGCGCGCTGTGGCGGCCATGAATGGCATGCCTGTGGGAGGAGACCGCCGGCTGTATGTGGCGATGCAGACACACCGTCAGCAGCAGCAGCAGCAGCAGCTCTCTCCACACCAGCACTCCCCACACCAGCACCATCAGCACCACCAGCACATGTTCTGAGGGAGTGCTGCTTCCATCCACGCCAGGGCGTCTTGCATGTTGCAACGGGCGGGGTAGGGTTTTGTTTGCTTGATGTTGTCTTGCTGTGTTGGGCCGGGTATGTGCAGGGCTGAAGATGTCAGAAGGGGGGTCTTTTCTGTTTGGCTGGGGTGCATGTCTGGCGCATGTGGGTCCTGGGCTATACTGTGAAGCCTTGGCTTTCCCGGGGTTGGGTCCCTTGCTGGGGAAGGGGGTGTGAGAGTGTGCAGTTGTAAGCGGCACACATGTGGATGTCAGCTGGTTTCTGTGGGCTTTGTGGCACTCACTGACTCTCGATCACTCAATGGCTGCTCCGGCACATGTTCCGTGTTGTCATGTGCTTTTTTGTTGCTTTGACGCATGGCACTTGCCGTGGGCGTTGGAGGGTTTGTGTGGAGAGACACGACACTGCATATCATGACTTGTTGCACCCAGCCATCGCAGGGTGCGTGAAACACCCACGTGTTGGTAGGCGGTAGCTGGCGCATGCGCGGCTCAGTGCTCGCTCTGTGCTGCACTGCCCTGCACAGCGCCACTCTTGCATGCCGGCCTGTGCAAGGGTATTTGGACAGCACTCGAAGCAGTCCTGTGTCATGCTGGTGCACCTAGCGCAGTTGCGCCGGCGCCCTGGGTTTGTTGTGTGACTTGTTGTGACAGGAACTGGCTGCAGGAGGCACACACTTGTTGAGGAGGGTGTTGACCGGGGTCAGCACAGTGGCTGCATGATATGGTTACATGCCTGGGAGACATCGCACACCACCAGCCATCGTCTCTTGACAGACTCTGCATGCTGTGGTGTCCTGGGATCGGCTTTGCACATGCCATCCCCTGCTGCTGCATGCTGCACACCTGCAGGATGTGACTGCGCACTACACTCCTGTGCGGTACAGCACTCACTGCAGGAGGTGTACTCTGCGGTACAGTTGTGCTGGGGCGATGTCCTGCTGTTCATGCACCCTTTGTTGTGTGACTCATCATTTTGCGCATACATACCACCTTTGCATGCTTGCATGTTGCTGGCGCTGTGCATGCTGTGCAGCTGGTGTCTGGTGTGTCTGTTGGTGTGTGATGTTTTTGAACGCCATGGGCTGGATGTCGCCCTGAGGAGGCTGTGTGTTGTTCTGCATGACCCTTGTGACCCCTACTGCTGCACGAAAGTTCACATGTGCATGCGGTATGTGACTTTGACCTGACAGCAGGTGGTGCTGGCAGGTTGGGACCTGCTCCTTGCTTTTGTTGTGTCCTGCATTTGTACTTCAGCCATGCATATGGTGCTGTAGTGACCCTAAGATGTACGATGTGTGCTGGGGCATCGTCTGCGCAAGTGCACAAGCGCGCAGCATGTCAATTTGGCACAGCGTGCGACTGCAGGCTGCATCACAGCTGCGCTGAGCTGACCTTTTGACATGTGTGCAACTTTGCGCTTTGTCAACGGTGCATGCAGACATGCTGAACGTGCTGGGCAGTGGCATGTGTGGTGTATGGCCCTGGCATGCACTGGGCATGTGCTGCAGACCAGGGCACTCTTGGCATCGCTGCACGCGCAAGTGGTCCTGGCAGTGCATCTTGCTTCAGCCGGCAGCTGTGCTGGACATGCGTTGGAGTTGCATGTTGGTCATGTGTACTGCACGATGCACACATCTGTTTGACTGGGCTGATAGGTTTGCTGCAATCGGATTGGCTTGTGCAGCAGGGGACTGCCTGCTGCTGTGCAGCCTCGGTGTTCTACTGGTCGCATGCTGTGTTGTCACAGCTGCTCGTCAATTGCTGCCATGGCAGGGGTTTTGCACTCCAGGGTTTGGGCGGCTTTGCATGCATGCATGCATGCTGTCTGATGTCACTGGGCGCAGCCCCTGGGTCAGTCCTTGCAATCGCCCCATCAGCCCAAGGCTTGACCCTTTTGGTGCATTGTTTGCTTGCTTCACGAGGGAACACTTGTTACCAGAGCGTGCTGACTGTGCTACACCAACCACGTCTGTCCGGGTTTGGATCAGCTTTTTGTCAGAAGGAAATGGGGCACCTCCAACCCAAGGCCTGGCTGGTGTGCAGTTGTACGCCTGAATCTGCGCTGCACATGCACGCAGGCTGTCTGTAGTGCATGTGCCATGTGTCATGTTGTGTCCTGCTGAACATTTGGGGGCGATTCGGTCACTTCAGCTGCAACTGTGGTGTTGGGGGCAGCTTTTGGGGGCATGGTGGCTGCGGCAGTTGCACCAGTGATGTGTTTACCCAATACAGTGGTGGTTTCAAGGGAAAAGTAACTCAGCCCTTGCGTTGTGTGCTATGTGTGTCGCTGTGTTTGAGGCAAGGCGTGCGGTCAGCTGTCTGTTGTCAGCAACAGCTGTAGACGGCATACGTGGCGGGTGGCATTGAGTGGGCAAGCAAGTGGATTGGACTGCACAGGTGGCAGGCAAGCACAAAAGCCGCGGCTGACAACTGGTGCTTCTGTGCGCACACAGGCACCACTACACGGTGTGTAGACAATGTGTGCAGTGCTTCCGGTGTTTGTTTGCAGAGCCGCCACGTGCTGCTGTGTTCACAAGCACCCCCTGGCGCCCTCTTTTATGCTGTTGTCCGTCTTGACTGAAGTATGTGGAGTCTGACATGGACGACTTTGGTTGGAATTGCTGTCTGACGTGCACTTTTGGTTTTGAACGCTGTCGGGTTGTGTGCCTGCCGCACAGTGCAGGTGTTTACTGCATGCAGCGCGCATGACCACAGGTGCAGCCATGTGCCTTGGGTCTGCCCCTTGCGTTCTTGACAGTGACCCTGACCTTTATTGCACCTGGAGGCGACGTCTGTGCATGCTCATGCATGCACGGCATGACGGCTGGTTACATCAGCACTGTATTAGTCACGGCTCATGGTTATCCTGCTTTTGAATGTATCACCTTTTCCGCCCCGCTGCCCAGCACACGTCTTGAGGGACCCCAGCAGAGTTGCTAGACCCATTTGGGCTTACATGCCGATGACTTTTGCGACAGGGCTTGTTCACAGGGCATAGCTGCCCAGTAACGCAAGCCCGCTACTCGCCAGCGTTGTCTGTGGTGGGTTTTACTGGCATGGCGTTGACTGGTACTAGCCCTATATTGCACTGCACTGCAGCAGGTGGATGTCGCATGCTTGCTTGACAGTAGGTTTGGGTGGATTTGGCAACGGATGGGCGCTGCGCATGCCCTCTGATGCAAGCACCAGGGCTGCACATGCGTTTGTCGCACGCGCCTGGCCATGTCCTGGACGCCTTGCTTGCTGTCTGCTGGGAAAGAGGGCCGCCTGTGCGCTCAGACAGCAGCCAAGTGTTCTGCTGCCCCTTGGCAATGTCCTTACTTACCTTACTGTGTGTGTCTATACCGTTTCCACGATTGGGGGTCACAGTTTGCAGCCTGCCTGCAAAACGGCACAGCACCTAACCTGCTGCGGCAAGCCCGAGCAGGCCCTTGTCTGGGTCTCTTCCTTGCACGCCTGGTTGTCATACCTGCCTGGTGTCTGTACCTGTATAACAGGACTTGACAGCCCAGCTGCGTTCCTGGGACATGGAGATGCAGCCGGTGTGTGGATGACAGCGGAGAGGTAGCTGAGCTGACTTGCTGTGTGCAGTGTTGCTGGAGGGGTGCTGAGTGCAGCCCCATCGCCACCTGTGGATGGTTAGGCACATCTACGTATGTTATTTATGATATGTGGCCCTTGCCCGCACGCATAATTATGTGGTCCTTGTAAGGGCCTGGTGTGGGCCCATGGCGCGGCTCACACCAGACTGACCAGCTGTCAATTCCAGCTTGTTTTGTTACTTTAATATGGTCGTGACTTACCTACGTACATTCCATATGTACCCACCTGTAAAAGGTGGCACAGAGCTACATACGTATGTATGCACATGCACATCAGCTTGTGCTCCTGCTGGTCTGCCCCCATCCTATGCACGGATCGTGCCGCCCCCGCCACTGCTGCATGTCTGATGGTGCGTGTTGTTCCTCTTGATCTCAGGTGCCGCTTTTCAACAGTGCTGCTACTATGATGCATGGGAGTGTGTTGTCGGTGCACAGCAGACGGTCAGCTCTGCCTGTATCCACCCACACCTACACGCCCCGTTTTAGTGTGCCCCAGCTAGCATAGAGGTGCCTTGGTGGGTGTTGGCGACAGCTCCAGCAGGCATTTGTGCATATGATTATGCATTCGTAGGCAAGATAGCTCAAGCTGGCCTAGAAGATGGGCACTGCACGGTGCCGTTGCTAGTTGGTTGAACGGTCTGTGCCAGGTAGAACTACCCCCCAGCACGTGCCGGTTTACCAACACAGGGTGCTGAGCATGGTCTGCTGGCACTGTGTAGCAGGCAGAGGCTAAATGTGTGTGTGGTTGTTGTTGAACGGCCGCCATTGATTGGCAGGGTGTGAGCTCACTTCTTGTTTGAGTTGTGCAGCGCTTGCGGCCCTGAGAAAGGGTGCATGTGGCATGATTGTCTGCACATACACGGCCGAACAAGGTAACCAGCAACAGACAGGGGGTATGCTCATCCGTTCAATGGGGTTTCTGCAGTCGTCAAGGGCCTGCTCTTTCCACCTGAACCCCATGCAGCAAGCACATGCCACACAATCAAGAGTTGCACTACCAAGTACATGAATATGCAAGCTGCCAGGGGCCCCTGTGAGAATCGCAAGTTTCAACACCCCAAACGTGCATATGAGCCTGCTGCACATGCTGGCTTATGGCAACCACCAGCTCAAAGACCCTGCCATACAATCCTGCGCTTGCGCTGGCAAGGCACGGACGGAATCGTAAACATAAAAGTCCATCCTGTAACAGGCACTCTTGCAGCCCGGTGTGACTGTGACCGTTCACTTTGAAGCACTTTGCTGTGCTGATGAAGCAATGGTGCGAAGCTCTCAGGCTGGGGATCAGAGGATGCAACCCCTGTATACACCGGTCCTGCCTACAAATTCACAGCTTTGCGACGACACACAGGTGATCAGGTCACGAAGTGCAGCGGCTGGCAATGGCCGATCCCTATCCCATGTTGGGATGCACAGAGGAGTTGAGGAAAGAAGGGTCAGTGCTGCCGACCGGCCTGCTTGCCGGCTGGATTCATCAAGTCAATGCCGCGGTGGTCGCTGTACACAGCAATGCTGGTCAACTCAGCAACCGTGGCCGCCACTGTGACACAGCGCTGGCTGTCAAACACCAGGGAACTGCACTGTCTGCAGTGCAGGCCCAATCTGTGGAGCGCCTAAGGCCATTACAGTGCGGCGCCCGTGGTAGCGATGGAAGGGCGGGCGGCTGCGCCGGCCACATTGTTTGCCGCTGACGATGTGCGCAGCAGCACTACCTGTAGGTCCTGGCTGCTGATGCAGCTGCTGGAACGGCCGTAGTCCCGCAGGGTTGCTGCTGGAAGCCCCTGCAGCTCTGCCTCAGCCTGCTTAGTACTCCTGTGGGCAGCAACACAAGAGCAGCAACAAGTGAATTCAAGCAATCGTCACTCCTCTGGAGCTATTGTTCCCCATTCAAATATGCTTGGCAGCCCAACACAGCCACCACACACGCCACATCAGCTGCAACTCAACCCTGCAGACGGGCTGCGCAGTCAGTTCCATGTCACAGCACCCCTTGTACAGTCAGGATTGCCAAAAACTTTTGCAACGCAGCAGCGCAATGCTTTACGCCAAGAGAGGCATCCGATGTGTGACACCCACCTGCTGTATGTATCAGGCCTGTAGTCCATTGGATTACACACCATGTCCTGCTGTGGCAGCCTCTGCGCACTCGAAGTGCTTGGAGCACTGTCCTGCTGGTGCTGCTGCTGCTGCTGCCCCAGGCCTGCATCCACACCCCTTGTCGCTTCTGGGAAAGGGACTGCAGCGGGTGCTGCTGCCGTGGAAGTGCCACGCAGGCCCTGCTGCAGCAGCAGCCACTGCTGATGGTGCACAGACTGCATCTCTGCCAGAGGCATCTTCACCAGAGCCTGAGGTTCCTGCTGCTCAGCTGGCAACATTGGCTGTGGCGCATCTGGCTTGGACAGCCTGCCCTTCAGCTGCTTGCCACTGGTCTGCCTCCTGGCAGGGGCCTTGCCAGACAAGGGCCTGTCCACGCCGTTGGTGTTTTTGTAAATCCCGCAAGGGTTGCACAGCAGGCGGCTGTGGTCCTCCTTGTCACGCCTCCAGGCGGGTGTCTGCTGACTGCTGCAGTTTGCGCAGCACTTGTGCTGCCCCCCACGCATGTGTCTGCTTGGGGAGACCGCATGTGCACTGGCGTTTGGGTACTTTGTGCTGGCAGGCAGGACATGGGCGGCCTGCAGGACAACAGCAGCGCGCGTGCTGTTCAGAGAGGACTTGAAGCTTTGAAACCTGCTGTTCAGATGGTGTAGAAGGTGCCAAGCAAAGTGCCAGTCTTCCTCCAGCAGCAGCACTGTCAATCAACAACATGTCACACTGATTGGAAGTTCCAGTCGGCTGGGCCTATTGGGATGAGGGACAACACTGTGCTTGGGGCAGACAGGTGTGCATTTCCTACTCATGCTTGAAGGGACAGCTAAGAATACCAGCACTGCTGCTGTAGCAGCACAACGGCTCACCTGATACTCAGCCCCAAAGCGGCTCAACGCGCCTCTGCCACCAGCCAGCTGGTGACCTTGCGGGCGGGTGCCTGAACCACTCCCTGACAGGTCCCAGATGCGGATGCTGTTGTCGTCACTGTCCTGCAGCTGCTGCAACAGATCTGCCTCCCAGCCACCCTCTCCCGAAGCACTGTCGCCGCTGCCAGCATTGCATCCAACCTCCCAGCTGCCAAGTTCACTGCCGCTGCTTCCCCGGGAACCGTACCACTGCAGCAGGTCGCCAGATGCTGCGTCAGCCAAGCTGGAGCCAACTCCCTGTACCCCGTACGGCAGCTGCTGGCATGAGCTGCCCTGCACCACAACCTGAGTAGCTGCTGCTGGAGCGGAGTCCTCCTGCAGGTTCGACTGACCCATGACGCTCGTCCACACGCCAGCAATGCGCTGAGCCTCCGAAAACACGGCTGCTGTGTCTGCCTGACTTGTGCTGGCCTCCGCCCTGTCTGTTGCTGCTGCCGCTGAGTCGTCCTCTGCTGCTGCAGCACTGCTGCCTGCTGTGCTGATGCCTGCGCGGAGTCCAGTAAACAGTGTTGCTGGCAGAGCATACTGCTCGGCACTCAGCATGACCTGGTGCTGGGGCTGCTGCTCTCCGTACTGCTGGATATTGCTGCTGTAGCGAAGCATGCTGTGGTCAGTCGATGACTGCACTGCCACCTTGGCATGCTTCAGAGCCACCAGAGCCTCCACTGCTTTTTCGAATGTTGGACCGCTAGACTGGCGCCTGCAACAAGCATCCATAACAGAGGCAGCATTGGTCTCAGCAATCATGGGTCACTACCATATTGTCATGATGACATGCTGGTTTGCCGTTTGTCCACTTGCATCAGAATCACTGCTGATGCATGGCCTACCTGCCCATTTCCCCACTGCTATCATCGCCGTCAGAGCCGTCACAACTGTATGGGGCTGTCTCAAAACCAAAGTGTTTGCTTGATGTGAAGCTGTCATGCATGATGAAGTCCTCCGATGCCAAGCGCATGGAAGCCTGCAAGCACAGCACAGCATGGACTGCCAGTCAGCCTGGGATACAAAGCTCATGACAATGAAGCCCCATATTTGGCTGCTTGGGCCCCGGGTCATCAACCCAAAAGACACATTTGCGGCAAGCAGTCAGCAGCTGTGGCTGCTGCACAATGGAAAGTTCAAAAGCGCTACACACACTGCATGTCGTGCGCCTGTTGTATAACAGCCGCCAGTGCGGCACTACATTCTTTGACTGACACCTTGGACAGGCTGTACAGGACGTACCTTGCGCTGGCGCTTGGAGGCCCGCGGCTGCTCAGCACTGTCAGAGTCATCTGACGTGATACAGGCCCTCATGGTGGGCTTGCAGGCTGCCACTGCTGCATGTGTGTTGAAGGTGGGCGCGCTGCAGAATGCCATGCCTGCACAGGCAGCACGTGGAAGCAGACTGAAAGGTTCATGCAGCCTCTACCTTGAAGTTAGCAGCACACGACGGTGAGCATGATGCCTTCATGTCATGCATGTGGTCAGATTGCACGCAGCACCAACACACCGTGTGTGTGTGACTGAGTCAAAATGTGCTGACGACAGCTGGGCGACAGCAAACCAGCCCTATCAACAGCAGCTCTGCTGTATTCAATACGGCATGCGCTGCACATACCTTGCAAGCTGCCTGCAGACCCAATGCTGCCTGATGGCTTTGCTGCTGCCGCTGCCTCCCGCTCAGCATTCCTTGCCTTGCAGGCCGCCACGAGGTGCTCAGGCCTGTGCATGCTGTGCTTGGCAAAGTATGTTCCGCATGCATTACAGCTCTTGAGTCCTGCGTTGGCCACGCGCCAGACGCTCGTGCTGGTGGTGCCGCAGTTGCAGCACATCTGCAGGACGGACAAGCAGACCCAGCACAGGCGTGAGTCGAGATTTCAACATGCATGTGCCTTGCTGGGGGCATGCCATGCTTGCGCTGTCTTATGGTGCGCATCCCTAAGAGTGAGGACAGAACTATCCGCCAACGCTGTTGGCAGTAAGTTCTGGCATCAATGCCACCAGGCACCTCAACGCACCAGTGCACCTCTGCTGGTGAAGTGTCCTGCAGTGTGCACGCAGGGGTCCATGGCGTCTGCATGCGCTGCGTCGTCCGTGCTGGATGGAGACAGCAGTTTCTCCTGCAGAATGGATGACACAGACATGTAGTGCATGGGGTCAGAAGCAGCACGTGCGCTTTTCCCTTACTGTGTGGACGGTGCATTTCCCACTGCTGTACATGTTGAGTTGGAACGCGGCACATGTTGAGTTGGAACGCTGCTTGATGTGATCAGGACGAATATCACCATGGGCCCAGCACATCCAGTCACTCACCCTGCTGATGTAAGCAGGCAGGGCATGCAGGATGGCATGGCTGAGCGTCCTGCTGCTCGTCCACTGCACCAGCACATGCACCAATGACAGCAGGGACATCTTGCAGCTGTCATACGCTTTGAAGGCCTTGTTGATGGAGTCAAGGGCAGTAGCATCCAGTCCTGCAGCACGAGGGCAGCACACAAGGTTCAGTTGGCACAGTGAATGGCTAAGCTGAGGAGCAGATGAGGCAGCAGGTGCTGATCTGATTTGCACACATGCACATCCAACATTAGTGCAGCAGCATCACGGAGTTCTTCAAACTCACCTGAGATCAGATGCTGCATCAGCCTTGTCCTTGCATGCCCGCTGACAGCAGCACCAGGTTGCCATCCGCTGCTGAACTGCTCCTTGATATGCAGCCAGGCACTGCTGCCCCTATGCCTGGTGATGTAGGCATCTGTGACACTCTCTTCCTGCGAGATGAAACGGAGCTGTGAGGTCACAAGCACGACCCAATGCTGCTCATCAGTCCTTGTCCAGCTGCAGCACTGATGCATTGCTTACATCCCTGCCGAAGAACAGCGCCTGATGGATTGAAGTAACATCCTCCCCGAAGAGTAAATGACCGACAAAGAGGATCAACTGGTCGTCCCCGGCCTCGTTGCCCCGTGGTGAGGGTGTATCGCAAGACATCCTAAGAACGTGTTGGATGATTGTGAAACTGTTGAAAGTCGTACGGAAGCAACATGTTTGTCTGGAGTGTTCAGAAGTGGTTTAGGCCGAACCTCTCTACGTGCACATTTGCTACAGCCAGTACAGTGATGAGAGTGACACCCAGTAAAGCCAAACATGGGCTGAGGGTAATCTGAACACTGAAAATGGATTCCTGATGCATACAATTTCACTCAAGGAACGAATGGGTCTCAGGTGGCCCCCACGTGGGTACGTGCCTGCACTTGTGCCGTGGTGATTGCACAACAGACTGCTCTGACAATATCCATTGCACAGAAGTTTGTTTTTGGTGCTTTTGCGACATTACCATTGCAATGGCGCGTGAGGTACAGCATTGCTCACACTGACACACACACCTGCGCTTACACATGCCCCCCGGGGGCGCTCGGCAGTTGCGCTGCTGGTGGGTGCAACCCAACGGACAGTGCACGCAAGAGCACACCAGCACGTGCACAAAGATCACAGCAGCACGTGCCTCTACCATCACTACTCTTGTTGACTCAACCCCAAGAGAGTGTACAGCACCCGCAAAAATCGCCACAAAATCCTCAAACTCACAGCACACAGGCTTATTGGCTGGCACCACCCCTGAGGGCATGCAAATGACAGCCCGTGCTTTGCTGCTGCCATGGTAATGATGCAGCCCTGCTGTTTGGCTTGCATGCAGCTAGGAACATGATAAAAGTACATCTAAACAACAAATGCTGCCACTGTTGAACAGCTCTCCAAGCACTAGGTGACCAAAAAACACCAGAGAGCGTCACTAACTTGCTCATGTGCCCACATGAACCTGCGTCCCGCGTCAAAACTATATCCTTGACCGTGCCACAAGTGTTGCCGTGGTGCACTTATGGCAGCAGCATCCATAATGCGCGCACTGGAAACACTGGTCCTGCTGACTACCCACGACTTGATGAGACACTGCGCAACCTGCTGCTTGCCTGCAGCCTTCATAGCCTGCTACTGTCTCGCAACGGCGGGAAAGCCAGCAGCGCACTGCACAAAATGGGGGGCTATCCAGCAGGCTGGGTCAAGTATCCTGCCACCGCCAACACCTCACACCCACCAACCTTTCTGTGACCACAGCTGCCAACATGTATCACTGCGCCAGCCCAACGATGCCGCACCGTAGTGTTGCTGCCCTCCCTCCCTCCAGCTGCACTTTGGTCCAGACCTGAGAAAAACTCCCCACCGTATGGTGTCCCGCTGTGTCAAGGGGGGAGCTGTTGCGTTATGTCCTGCTGTATCTGCAGTCGTTTTTCTACCTGCCCTCCGCTTGCTTTGCCTTGTCTAGTTCGTTGACCAGGGCATTGCGCATGCGGCTGATGGCTGCATTGTCCTCGTCAGCATCTGCCTGGTAGTCCTGCAGGGCAGCAGGCAGGGTTCAGGGCGCAGCAGAAACACAGTGGCATGGGCAGCTCAGGGAGTGTAGAAAGAGAACATGCATGTCACCATGAAAGAGCCAGTGGAAAGGAGAAGTCAAAGTACTGAAGCAAGGTGCAGCAGAAACACAGTAGCATGGACAGCTCAGCAAAGGCGGCCTGCTGAGCTGGACAAAGGGGCAGCCAGGCAAGGGGCTTGCTAGCAGGGTGTGTCGTGCAGGGTGCAGCAGGCACCAGAACTATAGCAGCTTGGAAAGGCAGTTTGCAAAGGCAGCTTGGCAAAAAGCAGCTCAGACAGAGCAGCTAGCAGCAGCTGTGCTCCTGCCAGGGGGCCTGCCACCGGTTTGAGCCAGCAAGTGCCAGCAAGTGCCACCGATACCCTTGAACGCAGCCCCCCACCCACAGCTGCTGCATACCACCAGCCCCAGCACAGGCAAAGCTGTCTGTCCAATGCTTGCAGCTGACCCTGTCCTGTCTGATGCTGTTCAAAGATTGTCCAAACAGCGGCCTGAGCCTGTCTGTCTGTCTGGAGCTATCCAGAGCTGTCCAGAGCTGTTCCCTAATCGGCCGTACCTCATACATAATTTCATCTGCCACTAGGTCCAGGAAGTCAGGGTTATCCAGCAGCGCATCCAGAGCCTCTTCTAGGGCAGCATCATCATCAGGGTACTGTGCTGTGGGCCACAACAAAGCACAGCACAGCACAGCACAGCAGACACCAGTGAGGCGCAGCACAGCACGCTACTGCACAGCGGGCGTGATGCTTGATGCTGGGAGGACCCTGTGCCCGTATGTCAGCACACAGCTGCATTCATTTGGCTTGTGCAGCGGCGCCGTAGACACACACTGACTTGCGTGTCGCTGCTGTTGGTCGCCCCTCAATCACAGTCACGCCCAGCACTCAGTCAGTCAGCTACAGCTGCAGTATCTGGCACAGCATAACCGTGCAACCCGCAAGGGAGCCAGGGGCTCATGGGGGCACCCATGGGAGCTAAAGCAAGCTGCACACCTTTGAAGAAGGCTGTTGTGAAGCCTACGCCCAGGCCTGCTCCCAACAAGCCAAACATTGCCTCACGGCGGCTAGGGGCACCACCCTGATTGGCCTGCAGTGACAGCAACGACAGCAACAGGTGCAGCAGGGGGTGTTGCAACTGCTGCTGGTACTGTATCCTGTGCACGACATGGTGCCATCAGCAACCTTGCCTCTGGAATCTGCTGCAGCTCTGAGGGCTGGTTGCTGCTTCAGGCAAGCGCTGTCACCACAAATTGATCGATGAAAAGATCACAACCTCATGTCAACAGATCACCCGTGAACAAGTGCGTGGCAGCGCAACTGTCTATATGAGAGGCGTGCAGCCGTACCTTTTGGGGTGGGGGAGGTGGAGGGGGTGGGGGTGGGGGTGCACCCCAGCGGCCTGGCCCTGCATCAGGTGCTCTAGGCCTTGCATCTGTCTCAGTCTCATAGCTCTGCCTGCATGTGGCAAGTGATATACCAGTTTGAGATGCCTGCTGCTTCTGTTATTAATGATCGTCATGAAGCAGCAGTGATTGCCACATGGGACAGGGTGTGTGACAGGGTGTCCCTGTCACTGTCCCAGCTGAAGACAAGGCTGCGGACCGATCAACTAGCATATCTAGCATAAAAATACAACTTCAAACACTGCTCTGAGTCCTCCTGCTGCTGCCGAGGTACCATACTGCTGCTGCTGCTGCTGCTGCTGCTGTTGCTGCTGCTGCTGCTGCTGCCCACCTGACAACGGAGAAACGCGGCTTGCTGCAAGCTTGATGGTTTGGCGTTGATAGCACCAAAACAGATGACGTGCTGGCCGTGCACTGCTGCACTGTTGCCGCTTTCATCCTCTGCGTGAACATGGTGATCCTTCCGACAGGTTGTCGACAGAGCTGTCTGCAACTAGTGATGAGATCAGAATATTTTGTTGAGCGAAATCTTTGTTGATCATATGTGTACCACTGTGGGTGACGTGCTACAGCCTGGTACTACAGTTGTCATTAGCTGTGACGTTGGACCACTGCCACACATCACCAGGCCTTCAAGTACGTTTCCACTTTCAGTCACAGTGATAAGGTGCACCCACTCGACACATCAATGTGTGTATCATAACCGCATCCAGCAGCTTGCTCTGCTGCGCCAGTGCAGCACAACTGCTGCCTTTGATGCAGTGCCCTGCAGCTGACCAACATGCAGAGCCTATCACGGCGTCTTGCACGACACCAATTGAACCGTAGGACGTCTATCATAGTGTTTAGGCGCTGGCATAACGCCCAATCTGGCAGTCCTACTGCTTTCCAAGGCGTGACAACAGCAGCAGCGGCAGCGGCAGCGGCAGCACCTGTGACAACTCCTGCATTAGCAGTGGACGTTGAATACGCTCACTACCTAACGAATGATGGCAGACACGTGTCAACACCCGCATGGGTGGCAGTTGTGGACCATTACTGCCTGCTGCGGCTGAAAACATTCGTCAGCACCCCTGTGAGTGACAAGCACACTGTGTGGCAGGCCCCGCACAGCGTGCACCTGCTTGCAACAACTATGCGCAACAGCACAGCAGCATGTACCCCCCCCCCATTGACACCACCACCGCCATGCCACAGGAGAATAAACCACCAACAAACGCTTGCTAGCACTTGTTGTGCACGGCCTTCAACATCAAGGCACAAGCATACTCACTCGTACATTCAACCATAAACCAGTGCCCCGCTAAAGTATCTGCTGGCGCACTTAGTGATACAAACCTTACTCTTCATTTATGCTCTTCCCTCGTTTCCCTGCACAGGTCGAGGATGGAGCCCGTTGGATAGGGGGTGTCAGCCAAGCAGCCGTTATCTCAGCACCAGCCCTCCAAACAGTGCTACAGCAGCTGCAGGAGCTGGCAGCAGGGCAGTTGCTATTAGGTCACGGCTTAGCCAAGGACCTTTCAGCACTAGGCTGGGATCACCCTGAGGCTCTGAGGTTCGACACAATGACCCATGCGGCCTTTTGTAACAAGGCAGGCAGCTCCAAGAATCTGAAGGAACTGGCAAAGGAGTTTCTGTCACAGGAGATACAGCAGGGTCAGCCAGCGCTGCAAGACAAGGGAAGGGGGAGTCAAAACCCTGGTCGAGGTAGAAGAAAGTGCCAACAGCCACGACAAAGGGGCCAGCAGCTGCTGCCGCCACAGCAGCAGCAGCAGCAGCAGCAGCAGGGCCAGGCTGTGCTGCAGGCGGTGCAGGCTGACTCACCCAGCACATCGATGCCGCAGTCAGGCTTGCATGATCTGCAGCAGCAGCAGCATCACCAGCAGCAGCAGCAGGAGCAGCCGTCACATCCCTCTGCCGGCCCCCCACAGCAGCAGGCAGGACAGCAACGGCTGGGGCATGCTGAACGGGTCAGCAGGAGTGGGCACGACCCCGAGGAGGATGCCGTAGCTGTCATGCAGCTGTATCAACAGGTGAGAGGGTCTGGTGTTCAGCAACCAATTGATGCAGCCAGTGCAACTAGTAGGGTGCGGCAACTTGAGCAGCAGGGTAAGGTGCGGCAAATAGTAAGGTGTGGCAAGTTGAGCAGGAGGGGTAGGGTGCGGCAGCACGAACAGCAGGGTTGGTGCGGCGATTGGCGTTGGCAGCTACACTAGGTCATTTGACTTGAAGCATACATGCCGTGCGCGCAGGTTTCTGCGCTCGAAACCTTGCAGTGCTGAAGTATCGCACACAAGGTACGTTTGTTGCCCTGGGCTTCAAGTTGGCTTCAAGTTGTACTTTGTACTCACGGCACACAAGAGCACCAAGTGCAGCATGCTGCAGGTGCTGCCCTCTAGCGGAGCTGTTTCAAACTGCTTTGCTTGTGCTGTGCTGTTGATGACGCAGGTGGTGTTTCCATCAACATATGAGGGCCAAGTTGCCATTGCCACGGCTCAGCTCCTTGCGGCATTGCGGCAACAGCAGCTGCAAGCCGACGAGGTTGGCTGAGATCGCCTGTGCATGCATGTGTGTGGGGGCACAATGGTGTGGGGATGTGGCTGGCTAGCACATGGGCATTTGGCTTGTTGACTATCCCGTTGTTTGGGAGTTGGAAAGGGTTGCATTTACTGCTGATTCGTCTTGGACGAATGGGGTTTAGTGACTCAACGTTGGATCGGGTCGACCGTCGGGCGCCTCGACCTGTCAACAAACGGTTTGCGCGCCCTTGCACACACAACTTTGGATTGTTGGCGACCTTCGACCAGCTCACCAATACGCTGTTTGCTGTTTGGTCTTGTAGATTGAACATTTGTGCGACTTGCATCCCGCGCAAGCGCATCTCCTGTGACTATCATCGTCGCAATCGAAGCACTCATGAGTCGCCTGGAAGTTTTCGTTGTGGTTTGTTTGGTGTTATGCACCACTTGTTCAGCGTTCGAGTGTGGTGCGCCTCTCGCCCTTTGCGGCCGAGATGTTCCGAAAGATGCCAAGTGCGACAAAGGCAACGGGTGGTGCCAGACAGGGCACTACTGCGGCTCGGACAAAGCCCAGTCAAAGTGCCTGCCAGTGCCCAAGGACTGCGGCAAGGCAGGCAACGTGTGCTGCCCAAGCAACACCGACAACCCACACACGGCCAGCCAGGCATTCGAGCGCGCCCCCTTCTGCCGCGATGGCAGCACCTGCTTCTACAACTCTCTCGATGCAACTTTCGCCTACACTCCTGAGTATGCTGGTGTTCCAGGTGCGCCCTGATGGCTTACTGAGTTTGCAGCGGCAGCACCACCTTGCACATTTGGCAAGGGCAGATCCACCCACTTGAACAAGTACACCATCAGGCACAGATGCCAGCTGATGCCACGGGTGACATATGTACATGGTAGTGCAATGCACACTGCATCCGACACAGCTGCTACTGGCACTGCTTTGCAACTGCGCTGATGCTTGGCGATGTGTTTACTAAGCCCCAGGCTGGCTGCGGCAGCCACCTGGTGCCACGGCTCTTGCAATTTGCAGGCTCTTGTTGTCAATGCATCCACTGGCAGTGCCTGTGAGTGTAAGTCGTGTTTGCGCTGCTGCTGCTGCTGCTGCTGCTGTGACTGTCAGGGCAAGCATGCGTTGCCGTCCCACAGGACTGCGGCGAAAAGGCTGGCTCCATTTGCTGCCCCAACCTCTACAGGACAAGCACAGAACCCGCGCTCATGAAGGCCCAGTGCCCCGCCGACACATTTTGCGAGTCTGACAAGGAGAATGGGCCCAAGTACCCCGGCTCTAACTTGCTTGGAACGGCCACAGGGCTCTGTGTGGCCAACGCCCCAGATTGCGGCAAGCTGGGCAAGCGCCTCTGTGTGTCCCAGGGCCTCGCCACTGTTGCCTTTGGGTGCAACCCAGAGAGCGGAAAGAAGGGCTACTGTGTGTCTGCTAGTGGCAAGAATGAGGACCTGATCTGCACTCAGTGCCCTGATCTGCTGCCGGCTGGCTTCAAGTATGCTTCTGACTGCAGATCCTGAGCACCTGCAATCAACCTTGCGCGTTCAGCGCAGTCACTGTGGTGGCGGTGACGCTTTTCGGTGCTAGCAGGCGCAGCACAGATGTATGCATGGCCACTGAACCCCAGTCATGCGCTAGATGCCACAGGCAAGGTCTTAGCATGCAGCCTCTGTTTGATGTTGTACTGTTTGATGGCTCGATATTGACCGAGTAGTCTGCGCTGCAGGCAGTTGGGGTGTTGTGCGTTCGTGCAGTAATTGTGTACCCACAGACGGTCTTGTTGTAGTAAGATCGCAGAGGCTGAAGCTGCCGTGTCTGTCAACGAAAAGAAGTGGTTAGTTATGCATATGCATGTGCAGCTGAAGCTAGATGACAGTCTTGTTGTGTAAGCCAGTGAGCTTGTGGGTGGCTTCATTCATCCCACGCTGCAGTCGTGAGTGCCACTCGCCAGTGGTGGGTTCATGCGGTGTATTTCTGGTCTAGTCCAGTAGCTTTGCAGTAGCTCTGTTGTAGAGGTAGATCAGTTGGCCGTCAGGCGTGTGCTGCCAGCATAATGCACTTGCAACACATCAACGGTGTATTTGTTTGGCTTGCATACAACTTGTATACAGTGTCTACATACAGTACAGTGTCTGTCTGGACCACACCAGCAGGCAACACTTTAAGGCCACAACAGGGCGCAGAGTACATTCAAGTGCACAGGAATTGCGTGCCTTGGGGCCCAAGATAGGCTGCATGGTGTTAGTGAAGTCTCTGGGAAGTTTTCCGGAGCCGCTGGTGACCATGTTCAAAGGCTTACTGAAAAGGAAATAAAAACAGTTGGCAGGCTGCGTGTGCAGCATGTGCTGACCAGACCACAAGAGAACAATGATGAAGCATGAGCAACACGCTCACTGATGATCAAACAGTCACAAAGGGTTCTTCTTCCAGTGCACCTGTCAGCTGTCAACCATTCAAACCCAAGCCCATGCACCTGCCTACAAGCCACGCTGGCTGGGCACAACTTGGCATGCTGCATGTGTGGCTGCATTGCATGTCACAAAGGCAGGCAGCCAACAGCACTGCTTACTCAGCAGAATACCAAACATCAATGGCATCAACAACACCTGAAACTCAGCTCCCAATCATATACAACTCCTCATCAGGATCCCACCCAGCCGGCTTTGCAGCTTCTAGCGACAGCACATGTTCTGTTGCCAACTGCAGCTGCTGTGCTGCATGCCACCTGTCCAGTTGCGGTGCGTCAGCATGCTCTATGCCCTCACATACATGCTGCTGCTCAGCCTTCCAGTTGCCTGGGGGCATAAGCTCCGGCCACCAGGGGTATGTGGAACACTGCAGGGGTCGCACTGGGTAGATGCTGCATGCATTGGTGGCTTCGTCAAGGAAGACGCACACCTGCACAGGGTTTGCGGCAGGGGCAATGTTGTGGGGCAACGTTGAGGGGCAAAAAAATGAAAATTGCGGCAGGGGCAATGTTGTGGGGCAATGTTGTGGGAATGCACTGTGCTGCTGTGGGGATGAACGATGCTGTGTTGAGATCATCACCTGCACTGGGTTCTGCAGACATTGGTGACCTAATCTAGGGCGGCACGCACTGTCTGGGTATAACCCCGCATGCACACCCTCTGTCGGCACACAATTGCTTGATGTGTCAACAAGCAAAATGTGTAGAGGCTGAAGCGCGCCGACAGGAATGCAGGGCCCCCGGGCGGCAGCAGTGTAGGCTACAAAGATATGAATGCTGTGGTGCTGCTGAGGCAGTGAAGTGTGTGGGTTGCATGGGGTAGACCCGCAGGTAGGTGGGTGATCACGCATGCTTTTGCGAGTTTGATGATTACCTCATCGGACCACCTGCAAGCTGACTACTGCACCACTGCAGGAGACAGTGTCTCAGAACGCAGTCATATGCAATATCCTGCTGCTATTGGGGCATGCGATGCTGTCCTACACTGCTGCAGTTGCAGTTCATGCCATGTGGTGGTGTCCCTGCTTGTAGCCTCCAATCCAGCCCAATGGTGCCCATCAAACCATTGATTTATACCCATGCTAGACAAGGCAGCAGACAGGCAGCCACCCTCATCTGCGCACCTGGCGCTGTTGCTGTTGCTCTTGGTGTGACTGCTGCAAGTCGGAGGGCCAGGGCCCTTGAACGGTCTTTGACTGCAGCAGATGCCACCCAGGCACTCGATCATATGGCTGTAGGTACTTTGAGGTCGCCTGTTCTGTGCTGATGCCTAGGTGGGCAGCAATGGAGTCCAGTTCCTTGCTGTTGAGCCAGACTTCTACATCATCGGCCAAGCTGCAGCACTTTCCACACGACGTGCATTTGAATGAATTTCCAGAAACGGTAAGCAGAGCATCAATAAGGCTGTAGCTGCTGACAGAGACACCACATGATATGACAGGCTGTTCTGCTGCTTTGTCTGTGCTCAACCCAGCTGGCTCAGCAAAGCATTGAGTGCAGCCGCGGGGTTTTGAGTTGCTGATGCTGTGTTGAAAGTGGTTGTGATTGCACTGTGATAACTCCTGTGTTGCTGGCAACACAAGGTTGGACCTTCGATTGCAGTTGATGGTGTTTCTGAGAGCATGCATTCCCAGGATGGTTGCAGTGAACGTTCGCAAGATTCAGTGTTGAGAAAGCTGCATATGCGTGTTTGTGAGGCCTGTTCCCTCAGTCAACACACATTGACCGAGTTTGACTCTGGGCTGGCTATCGATCTTGATGAACTCAGAGCACAGAGCAGCCAAGTAGCACGCAGTAACAAAGTAAAAGAAGAAGTATTGTTGCCCAAGTGTTCAGCAGCTGGACGTGAGCAAGGCACACATGCAGATCACAAACCTGTGCCCCCCTGCTGCCAGGCCCTGGCCCTGAGGGAAACAGGTGGTCACTCAGACATGTCCGAGCAGGTGTCTCACATTGCTTACTCTTCTAGCCTCCTGGCGTTCATTCCTGTGCTTTGTCATCCTGAGCATCCATAAACGACGCACAGCGCACATTCCATGCAGAGCGCAAACACGGTGTCAACATAGCCGAGAAACTTCGGGCCCCACACAACTCTCAATCAAACACCCCGCACCAACCACAGGACATCCTATCCGTTGTGCATGCAGCTGCACAATCAGCGGCGCATGGTGAAGTACGCACGCAGCAGCTCCAGCTTCCTGTCTGCCTCATTGTCATGTGCAACCCCAGAGGGGCCTGCACCACCAGCATGTGTCACCCCTGCTGCTGCCTGGGCAGGCCCCATCGGTCCAGCCACACCGTCTGCTCCCTCTGCTGTCTGGTCACCATCCTCCACTATCTCTGTCTGGCCATGATTCAGGAAGCGCTGCGCAGAGGCCGCCACGTACCTGGAATGCAAATGTACAACAGAAAGGCGACAATGATATGCAGGTTGATGCTGTCACAGTTGTGGGGTGCACCAGCTACAGGCGTAGAGGAATGTACAGCAGATGTTGCTGTTGCTGGTGCTGCTGACATATCATTCTGAGAAGGTACGCGGCATACCTATGCCACTAATCAAATGCCATTTGTGGCACAGATGTACTCAGTACACCAGGCTGGCTACTGGCCCAAGCTTCACATGCCATGTATGTGTGCCGATTGGCCCCAGCAGCGCGTGTGCTGCAAGGCTGTACCACTGCCCAGGGCCTCACCGTGGGGCCGTGGGTACTGGTATTACATCATAAATGGAGCAGGCCCCCTACCTGTCATGCAGCAGGCTGTTGAAGCTGCCCTTGACCACCGGGAACTTGACATGCTGCTCATGCTTCTGCCCATACCGGTGGATGCGGGACAGCACCTGGATGACACAACACAGCACAGCATGTCACAAAGGCTCTGATGTCAATCAGGATTGATATGGATGATTGAAACTTGGATGCTGAGTGGTAAATTTGACTAGGATTCAAATCACAACTTGTGGCTGCCTGCTAGTTACGGTGGCCCACTGATTCCCGCACCCACCCACCCACCTGATGCAGGACTGGCTCGCTCAGCACGGGGTCGCACACGATCATGTGGTGTGCGTTGGTCAAGTTGATGCCAAACGCCTGCTGCTGATCCTGCTCAGAACAAAAAGTAGGCAGGAGCACACAAAGGAGCAGCGCATGGCCATAAAGGTAGAGCATGAAGCAGGCTGGAAGGACACAGCATTCAACACCATCGACACCAACTGTGGATTCCATTTGTTGCAGCCAGGTTCCAGCATCTTCAAGGCAGATGGTCGGTTTGCTAACGCGGGCGCGCCGTGGCATTTCAAGCGGTTGCCTCACAGCTGACAGACACCACCAGCTGAGTGAACACTGTAGCACATATTTGGCAGCTTTGAACCGGGGCGTGCCAGTCATGACCCTCCAAAACACGCTTTGGATCAACACTGGTTGCAGACCCTGCAGACTTGCATGGCACTCAGCTTGAGGTCCTTGCCACCGTGCATACATGTGAAGCTCGCTGCTCTTGTGATCGAGGTGGCGCCTTAGGTGGGACCGTTGCATTGGAGGGACATGGTTTGGGTCCCTGAGCTTACATGGTGCCACCAGCCTGGGGCTGGGTCTTTCGGGAATCTCAATGTAACGAACAATGAGTGAGTGAGTGAAGCTTACCAGCAGGTTGAGCACCAGCACTTGCGCCTCATTTTCCTTGAAGCGTGTCAGCCCCTCCTGCCGCTTGCGGGTGCGCGTCTTGTGGCCCCCAGGCCTCTCCTCACACTCCTCCCAAGTCTTGAGATCCAGGTGCTCATGGCGGATCTTGAGCAACCACAGCATGTCAATCACCTCCCAGTACAGCAGCTTGTTTGCCGTCACCACCACCACCTGCAGGCATCAAGCATTGCACCCTCCACTTATGCCGCATGAAAAGGTTAGGCAAACAAGCCGGGTGAGGAAGCCATACTACAGTGCAAGGCTTCAAATTTACATGCCTTATGTTGGTGAATGCCACTATGCAGATATGTTCATGAGCCCCAAGCACGTGGTTGTGAACGTCTCAGAAGACTGGAGACAGTAGTTCAGCAGGCTGCTCAAAGCAGCTCCATCACACAGCACGTAAATTGTCCTTTGAGGGGCACCATAGTCTGTAGTACCGACTGATTGTGGTCACCTGCTCGTCCTTGAGGTCATCACTGAGCAGCAGTCCAGCCAGTCCAGCCAGGAGCGACCCGTACTTGAGCTCAGCGCGGCTCAGTTGGTCCTCTGCAGCCTTCCTGTGGGGTATCAGAGCAGCACAAACAGCCCCAAGTTTGGGCATGGGAGCCCAATGCACTGTTTTAAATCAAACGTCATGGCTCAGGTCCAAGTCACTGACTGGCCCGGCCACGGGTAGGCGGCCACAATGATGTGATCTGGAGACCATGTACCATTGGTTGGACTGCTATGCTTGGGATATTTTGCAGGGCCCCATTATCCGATGATGGCAGGGAGGTGGGGGCTTAGGATCATCATGATGGTAGATACCATCACTATCACCATCACTTGGCAAGTCAGCACACAGACACCAAGCCACCATGATCGCTCTGATCAGTGCATAGCAACAGCAGATGCTCACTCAGCCAGCTCCCGTGTCTGCTGCACCAGGTCGCACACTTCAGGGTAGGTGCGCACACGCAGCGTGTCCAACTTGTCCTGCAGCTCAACTTGTCGCTCCTGCAGTATCCACAAAGACCCTGATGTCAGCACCACCGGCGTGATCACGTGCACTGCACTTGCAGTTGGCTATACATCCACCGTCAACCAGAACAGCTTTCTGCATGCGCAGATTTGCCAGACACCTGTTGCATAGGCGATGTGCATGAAAACCTACGTTGGCGCCGCTGCACATGGAATCTTTCAATAAAGTGCAAGTAAAGCGGCACGAGCAATAAGGGGCAACATTTCTCTGAGTGAGAGGTACCCACCTCAAGCATGGTCTCTGATATGCTGCTGACGCGGGGTGCAAGCTTAGCGGCAGCTGTCAGAAGTGTTTGAGCTGCAGCAAGTGCTGCACGTGCCGCCTTGTGCTCCGCCCGCAGCTGTTTCAGCAGCTTCACCAGGGCTGACTCGGAGTCCAGCATGGTGTTGAACTCACTGTCGAACTACAGCGCATCACAATGTGTGGTTGAGCCGTTCCCACGGGACAGTCGGGCAGCAGGGCAGGTTGCTCGAGGTTTGGTGGGTCACCTTCATGCATGCATATTCAGAACATGGCAGTCCCAGCGCCACATGCAAGACACATCATGATGTTGCTGCCAAGCCCGATCCTTCAAAGTTCAATGTGTGCCATTAGCCAAAGTCACAAAGAGACAGTTGTATACAACACATGCGAATGATTTCAAGGTGCTACATACATCATGCATGTTCGCCACCTACCGGCAGCTGCAGCCTCACACCCTCCAGTATGAAGAAGATGCCGTCCTGGTCAGCGACCCACATGTCCATCCTCCCCATCACATAGGGCAGCTTCATTCCGCGCAGCAAGTGCCTTGTCTTCCAACACTTCAGGTAGTGCTCATCTGCCTTCTTGGCCACAGCAAGCAACTCCGCGTATCTGTTCAGCTCATGGGCAGGCACCAGACCAGTCTCCTCTGGAAAGCATAGGAAACAGAAGAAACACACTTGCGTACTGAGTACTGACAATAACATGGGCTGAAGAGGAGCTGCGGGAGTACTACACCAGCAGCACTGATCCATAATCCACATGCAGCAGACCCACGTGGATGCCGCAGTACACTGTGTGCGGTGTTCGTCCCCTGGACCACTTCAGTAGACTTCCCCATTGCAGTCCATGCCATCAGCCAGGCACGCTTTGAGTCACTTCTCCCACTGAGAACCTATGTTCGCTGGGGAAACGTAAGTGTTGGTGCGGCAGATGCTGAAAACAGTGCACCACTTGCGCATGTGTGCCAATGAAGGCATGCCCCATACCTGCTTCAGGAACCTCTTCCAGCGCGCTTGTGGCCTTCTCCAGCGCGTCACGCTGGTGCTTGAGTGCCTTGAACCACTGCACCATCTCTCCAGCACCCAATCCTGGCCCTGCTGCCGCCTCGATCTGCTCCCACTGCTCCTGAGTGCCGCACAGCTGCTGCAGCTGGGCATCTGCTGCTTGGCAATCCACTGCCTGGAAGGCCTGAGGGGCCTCTGAACTCACCCACAGTTGACTGCACTTCCTCTGCTGCGTCCTGCACCTGCAGCGACAGCCCCACCAGAGGCACAGGGACGACAACCTCCAGCACTGAGGGGTCCTCCATCTTCACCCGTGCACCACCGCCTGCTGCAGCTGCAGCCTGCGGCATGTGCAGATCCCTGTTCAAACTCTTCAGGAATGTGTATGCGGTTGTGAAGTCCTGCACAGCGGCTGCATACACCTGGCGGGGCCTGTTGTAGCCACCAAAGGCCTTGTGCATGTTGTACATGGACCCTGCCGCTACCCCAGCTTGCTCGGCCAGCTGCCTGCTTCTGCTGTCCAGCTGCTCCAGTGTCAGGGGCTGCCTGCTGCCGATGTGGTCAAGCTCATAGATGGGAAGCTGCTCCAGACTGTGCAGCGCCTCCCGCAGCACACGGCGCGCATCTGCAACATGCAGAAGTCAGGGGTGAACAGGGCAGGCAGCAACAGCTTTGCTAAGTTTGCACACACCCCGACATGCACACCTGGCAAAAACCCACCAAAGCATGTCAGGAGCAGGTCTTCAAGACGTGATGCAGTATTGATGACAAGTGTGCATGTCAAGGTGCAGGTAAACCCTGGTGACGACCCTGTGTCTTGACATTGCGCGTTGGATCGATGCCGCATGCAGGTTGCACTCTGTGTGGCCAAGTGACTTTTGTTGGCCATGATTGGCCACAACAGTGACCTTGACAATAACGCAGAGCATGCGCACAGACATCCTGGACGAAGCTCCAGGTCGCATGCTATCGCTCTTGATCAGGCACATGCCAAGTGACGGTGTGTATGAGAAACACATGTCCTTCACATGTTGATTTGACAACCTATCAGGATGTTTCTAATACAAAGTTTGAGCCATGCCTGGACGCCCCGTAGGGAGACAACGAGGCTCGTGAAACAACTACCATACATACATACACACGCACAACGAATGCATACACACAGGCGCACACCTGATGGGTTTGTCCCTCTGAGCTTTGTTGCCAGCTCATAATCTGTCCAAGCCAGCTGGCATGCCTTGTGAAGGATCTCCAAGAGCACTGCGTCCTTGATGATTCCAGCCATAGAGTCCTGTGGGCACACCTCCGTCCACTTGCCGTGACGCATGGGCAGTGCAGCAGCACTGAGTGCCCCATAGGCGTACATGTTGTCTGCGTCTACCTGCAGCTGCCCGTTGAACTGCGCAACAGGGCAGGCATCAGGAGGGGGACACCTGTCAAACCTGAGTGCTTATGATTGTCCCGCCCCGCCATCACATGTTTCCCAACCGAATCAGGTGCCAAAGGGCATTTTTGATAGCAGTCAACTCATTTTTTTTCCAAGCAAACACAACTACTTGGGCTGTTCTGTAGCAGGTGCTTTCAGTTTCAGGCTCCACAGGGGCTTGGGCAGCTTGCTGCTGCGCCACAAACATGGTTGTTTTTGTTTTGGACCATGGTCTGGTACCAGAGCGAGAAGCAGACAGGGTATCCTGGGTCACGCTGATGGAACCGTCTGACACCGGCTGCTTTGCACTGTGTGCTACTTTGCACAAGCTTGCAGGAACACAACACTAACTGGCAATGCCAACCCACCTGTGGGTGGCTGCTTGCCCCCATCAGGCGATTGTACAGCATGTCAGCCCGCCTAGCTGGCAGCTCCTCTCCAACTGGGACCTTGATAGCCTGCAAGCAGCATGCAGCACAGCACAACACAGCACTTTATCAGTGTGTAAGGCTGTGATTGAATCAGCATCATGAACACAACATGAGAGGTATGTTTTTGCGCACCTTCGTCACGGGTAGCACCTTGTACTTGCTGCAACTTGGTGCACATGATCAATCCGCCAACATGCAGCTCAGTACATTGTATCCACCAGCCCACCCAGTAAGCGGAGTGCTGCTCCTGCCTCAGTTCAAAACACAGTGCGCCAACAGTCATGACACATGCACAGCTGTGGTATGCCATCAATGAGTGTTTGCAGCACCAGCAACAGCACCAAAACCAGCACCATGTATCACATCCAGCAACACAGCCACCTCACCCGCTTGGCTGCGCCCTTCTGCAGTTCCATGATGCAGCTGCAGCACAGCTTGGGCTTGACCTCAACCACGTGGTGGTGCTGACGGGGCACCGTGAGGCCTTGCCCCTTGATGTCATCGTGGGTGCGCCTGATCAGAAGAGGAGCCACCAGCTGCACCAGCTCCTGCTGAGCTTGCCCTGAGGTCATTTCCAAACGTCACATAGCAACATGGAAGAAGGAGAATTGTTCCAGTGAGCGAACTGAGCGCCTGATCATCACACGAAGAGTCAGGGAGCATTTTGGATGGGCCAGCAGCAAATTGCGTCCCGAAGTTCGTCTTGCAGTCCGCTGGAAACAAATGATGGTCTATCCGCCTATCTGCCAAGAATGTCGGCATCGCAATTGCGCGCTGTGAAGTTGAACATCGGCCGATGTCGCCCTTCCCTTCGTGCCAAACGCCCAAATCTGCTGATTTTTAAGCTGTGGGTGTTGGCAGCATTCTCGGACCCTGTCGCACCTGCTGTAGTGCTGCTCGTCTTGTTACCTCGACCAGGCGCGCCCATGGCCCTCTCCACCAGCGCCTTCACATCGGCAGGCACGTCGCCCAGCTGAGCTGCTTTGGCCCGTCCAGGCAGGCCCTTGGCACTGAGCAGCACCTCCAGCTGTGTGACTAGAGCAGCAGCCTCATGGCCAGGAGGGAAGGGCGTGCCTGCAGACATCCGCATGTCACATGCCAGTGGGCCATATGCGCACATGGTGCCAGCTGGTGCAGCGTTGGCTGTGGGTGTCCACAGACATCTCTCTCCAGTGCTTACAGGACCAACGGACGCGGGGGGTGGGTCCCCTCACTAGCGTTTGAATTGTTGTCCTGGGTGCCACTTCCCAAGCTTGTCGTCAAGTATGATGACCTTCTATGCAGCACCGCTGTGAGCGCTGTGATGGATCATTACATATGTGCAACAAACCTTGGGTAGTACTTCAGGATTACCACAGGGTTACACTGGCACCATCTGCTGACCCAATGCATAGACACCAACAGCAAGCAGGCCAGCCCCGTGGGCTGGTCAGGTATGAGTAGGCGGCTGCAACTCAGCTTCATAGTTCGAGCGTGCTTTTCTTACCTGACATCACCAATTTGTGCTGCGCTGGTACGGCGCGTGCCAGTTGTGCCACCTGGCTAAATGATGTGCCCATGTGCTGCACCTCGTCAATGATGAGCCTCTTGAACTCCACCTGAACAGGGCGGCACAGCAGGGGCCACAGCGCTATGGGTGGCAGCAGCCAGAGCTGATGCAGCTTCAGACGCATACATCAGTCACATCAGTCCAAGTTTCTTAGACATCAGTCTGCAGGATGCATAAGTATCCAGTGGGCGCGAACTGCCCGTGGCACGGTATGGCCAGGTCCGCGTAGACATATACATGCATACATGTATCGTACGTGTGACATGCGTTAGCCTGATGCAGGCTCGAGTTATTGCCGTGCACTTGTCACAAGGCTTGGCTAGAAAGATTGCTGGCCCCGGGGTCTGACGCTGTCCTGTGAGGAGTGCATACAGTGCAGGGAGACAGCTGCCATCGGGCCTGCTGATGTACTACGTGGTTAGTAACCACACGTTAGCTCAGCACACACCTGCATCAAGGGGCTGAAGAGGCGCTTCCCTGTCTCAGCGCCGCTGCTGCGGGTGTGCGCGCGGCTGTGCGCCATGGATGCCGGTTGTAGGTGGCGGAACTCCTCCTGCTTAGGCAGCATTTGCAGAACACGGAGTGTAGCATATGTAATCAGGGCACAAGACGTTCCAGCCCCTGAAGTAAGCACTGTCATGCAGTCTACAAGCGCTAGCCTGAAGGTGCCACCAGGCAGTGCCAGTCACCCTGCATGTGGAGGAAAATGGTGCAGTTGCTCCTTAGCAGACTGGCAGCCACATGCGCTCCAGCCAAGCTGCTGAGACCTATGCTGCTAGTCGACGTCCTTCCACAGGTCAGGGGGCACAGGTGAGCTGGCGTTCGTCTGCATGCCAAAATAAATACATAGACAGACCCTCTGGCGCAATGTCCATGCTTGCAAGTATTATCAGCAGCTTGCAGGCCATCTTGAGAGCTTCATGTGGAAAAGCTTGCTGTGAAAAAAAACTGTTTGTTGTCCCCTAACGAATTGCCCATCATGGACATCGGTGGTAGTCCCACACTTACTCATGCATCATCAAAGGACATGATGACCACATCATACTTCAGCAGTGCGGGTATGAACTGGTCCTGAAGGCTACCCAGGGTGGGGGCCTGCACAGCTGCAGCTGCAGCGTCCGGGTCCTGACCTCGAGCCCTGCAACACTAACACATCACGCAAGCAGTTTTCTTACATGCCAAGCGATACTATCACAAGCTAGTAGCTTGTGGCGAACATGCTGTTGTGTCTACACGCTGTAAGGCTGCACCTGGAGCCTCCAGACAGCGTGGTTGTAGAGACAAGGCTTGCACTGCATGCAACAGCGAACAACGGTTCCTTGTGCCACAGAAAAGACCCTTGAAGACGCACCTTGGAAGCCACATGTTATGTTAAGTGGTTATAGTAACGTTACTTACTGTGCATCCACCCGTGCTGCCTGTTGTGCTGCTCCATGCTTCTGCATCAGAGCGCCATGTGTGAGGTGCTCCAGCGGCCCGTTTGCATCTGAGGACAGCCTCGCAGCCCTGGAAGCACACAGTTAAATCATGGGACACACAGTGCTACCTCAACTTTGAGCG
The DNA here is from genome assembly GCA_007449985.2 of Desmodesmus armatus. Lineage (NCBI taxonomy): Eukaryota > Viridiplantae > Chlorophyta > Chlorophyceae > Sphaeropleales > Scenedesmaceae > Desmodesmus > Desmodesmus armatus. The sequence goes on from VIIQ02000679.1 coordinate 502,575, forward strand.
TCGGTGTGTGTAGTACACAGCTGTGAGAGGTGCTGGGAGGGAGCCCCTGACTGCAGTACAGCATTGCTGACGTCACCTCTGTTGACATCCTTGCTTGCAGTTGAAGCATGGCATACAACAGACCTGGCCAACCAAGCATGCGGCAGGCCCGGCTACGAGGAACCTGCGACAGTATTGTTGTATCTTTGGCTGCCCATACATAGCTCAGCAGTCTGTAAGCTGTCCCGGACATCCTTCATGAGCATGCCACCAACGTACTTTGACTTCCTCAGGCTGTGGTTGGCCACTCCAGTGTAGTGCAGGACAGACAGGTTGCTGTGCACGTGCAGCTCCTGTCCCCATACATGGCGCGGTGAAGCAGCAGCAGGCAGTACGATGCGCACTTGGTAAGTATTCGAGGCACTGCTGGCAGCAAAGGGCCATGGAAGGGCCAGCCGGTCTGACGCAAATGCAAATCTTGGCAATAGAGCTAACACTGCAAGCTGCGTAGCTCTCTGATACACTATATGCAGCATGACATGGCATGGCTGTTCTACACAGCTGCGGTGCCTGGTCAGTGCATATTGCTCACCTCCTGCCACTGCTCAATAATTTTGGGGGAGTATGTTACATGGACATTTTCGCCAAACAACAATGGCATTGCCCACCAGGATCGAGCCAGGTGAACCTCATAAGTTGTCTCCCCTGCGGTGGTTTGCACCACCTACACCAGGTTGACCAAAGAAGGCAGAACCACCAGAATTGCAGCAAGTGCCAGCCATGCTAGGAACCTATTGTGTGCAGAGATGAGGGCAGGCAACTATACCAGTGTGGACACAAGAAACAGAACAAAGTCAGTCAAATACCCATAGTAAGGCCAAGCAAGCGTGCTCTGCGCACTTTCATTTTGTACAAAGTGTGTGCCAGGGCCGACTGTTCGGCATGTTGAAACACAGTAGCAACACAATCTTGGTCACCCAACTGGACTGAAGCCGGGTCAGCAAAGGCTGGGCAGGCGGTGCGCAGATCATCATACACGGGACATTCAAGAATGAAGTGCTTTAGATCTTCAACATTGTTGCTGGTGCCAGTACGGGCCAGCACAGCAGCGCGGTTGGCCAGCGAAGCGTCCTGACCAGAGCACAAACGACAGATGCGATCCGCCCTTGGGACAGACTCCCTACGCTTGCGACCCTGCTCAATTTCAAGATGTGCAGAGCCAACACGCAACTGCGCCAGGTTTTGTGCCACGTTGAAAGACAAGCACAACTTCATATGCGGGGCTGCATGGTCTCTAGAGAAAGGATCAAAGCCAGGGTCAAGAGGGTATACCCATGCATGGTGTGTAAGCCTGTGAATGCCGGCAGACGGTGCAGTGCGAGGGCTGCCTTCTGTAAGACCCTGCCACCTATCACGGAACAGGCCAGCCAAGGCAGCCTGCACAGCTGACTCCTGCCACCGCTGCTGCAACACCCACTCCAAAGGCTGCTGCCGCCAGCTACTATCAAGGAGCTGCAAGCCAGACATAGTGTGCAACACACCATACGACCAGCAACGCTGACAGCCATCCAAGGCCAACATAACGTCCTCGCGCCACACACAACTGGCCAGTGACCTGGGGTCCTCATCACGCGAATCCGACAGCTTGGTCCACCACCGCGCAGCCAGGACTACCCAGTGGTACATGACGGGAATGCGGTGCAGGTCCCGGTATAATACATCCTTGGCAACCCCTTTGATGGATCCTGTCATGATCCTCAGGAACGAGGTGTGCACACTCTCGGCTTGTGTGTCGTACGGTGCGGAGTGCAGGCGCTTCACAAACATTGCCGGGCCCCAGATATGCGACGCATATGACAACACAGGCTCGACCAAAATATCAAACATTCTGCACTTGATGTCAAACTGGGTGAGGCAAGCCCGACGACAGCGCGTCAGCATGGCATGCATGGCTTTGCTGCCGGAAACTGCCAGCGCGTCCGACGCCCCCAGAAGCCCCCGAGTGGCATGCACACGCACGCCCAGATACACGTACTCTGATTGCAGCGCAATTTCACGGCCCCGAAACACAAGGCGAAACCCTGCAGGCACCCTCAAGTGTTGCGGGCGGAAACACACGACACAAGTCTTGTGCGGCGCAAGGTTCACCTCCATATCAAACAATGTGCAGAAGACATCAAGCACATCCACGATCTGCTGTATCTCGCAGGCCTCGAAGCTGAGCAACCCCACGTCGTCAGCATACATCACGTCAGGCACCTTAAGTCCACTCAGCACTGGCCCTGCCCCCGGCAGCTTGAGCCTGATCAGGTAATGCAGCAACTCAATAAACAGGCCGAACAAGAGGGGGCTCAGCTCACTCCCCTGCTTTGTGCCAGACACTGTGGGGAAGGCGTCCCCAAGCTCCCCATTGACTGCCACCTGACAGCACACCCGATCATACAACGCCACCAACATGTCCAGAAAGGGGCCATGCACACCCAACTGTCGACATCGCTCCAACAACAGGTCCCTCCTAACCTTGTCAAAAGCCTTCTTAAAGTCCACAAAGACCACATACAAGCGACGGCGGCGATGCTGCGCCACACTGATCAGATGCTGCAGCGTGAAGATGGCATCTAGTGTGCCATGGCCCGGCCTAAAGCCACACTGGGTGGGAGCCCGAAGTGACAGGAGTGACGCCAACCGCTCAAAGCGCTGATTCAAGAAGCGATCCAACATGCGGGAAAAGACAGGTGACACAGAGATACCTCTGTACTGGTCCCGTACTGCCAGGGCAGCAGGGCTCAGCGACTTCGGCACGGGGACCAACTTGCTGGTGCGCATAACCTCCGGGACACAAGCATTAGAGAACATGGCCTGCAGCAACCACTGTGCACACTCAACAACGACAGGACAGGCCGGCAGAGGGTCACCACTCGAACCTGTATCACGGACAGGGGCAGCGGCCAGCCTTAAGAGCTCTCCAGTCAGCCCCTGAGCATCAGGGGCTTTGCCGGCCGGGAGCGCCATGCATTGTTCCACCTCAGCCAGGGTGACATCAGCGTTAAGTGCAGCCATGGCTGCCTCCTGACCCCGAGGGGCTGCTGCGTACAGCTGCTGCTTGAGAGCGACCTCATCGACAGACAGGGCCTGTGGATGGGGTATAATGACATCAGGAACAAAGATGAGGGTGCCCGCCGCCCCTGCACACACCAGCAAAAGTGCAGAAAAACAGCGCAGCCTGTTCAAGCATGGAATGCTCCGTGTGACCATTGCACTCAACAAAAAGCTTCCCATGTTAGCGCTGCGTCCTACACCATAGCATGGCTCGCTTCGAAAGCTACCTCAGCAGCAACCTCATGCAAAGTGCTTCAGCAATGTCATCCAAGCTTCGCCCTTAAGGGTGTCACGCCCCCAGTGACAGTGGGGACATGCATGTCTTAACAATGCTCAAGGGCCACTGGCTTGTTGTACAACACATGTGTCCTGTGCTTGACTGTGCATGCAGTGCCCACTGGGCAGTGATTTTGTGTTGACAGACAGCAGGCTTTGCCAGCTGCCCTTGGCTGTGGTGGTGTCGTGTCTCGTACTTATGAATGCCAACGAGTGTTGAGACTGGTGGTTGCCATCGAATGCTTGCACATTGTGTGCCCAACACAGTGTGACACAGACACTCACTGAGTTTAAAACCAAACACACCTGGGCTGCGTGGGTTGGCCCGCACGAGGCCGATGGCCTGGATAGTCTTGCCCAGGCCAGGACTGTCAAACAGCAAGTTGCCATTGGGACCCCGCAGGAGCACCTGCGGCGGCAAGAACATAGGGGCTGCGCCTTTGCTGAGGGGTGGTGCCGCTACTCAAAGGCGCAACGTTGCTGATGCCGGATGCTCTGTTCCTTTCAGCTGATTGACCATGCAAGAGTGCAGCCGAGCAGAGAGCAGCTACAGGTGCAGTCAGGCACGACTGCTGTTCGTCATAATTTGTCAACTGCTGTGGTGGGCATGTCACATGCACGCGTCTGCGTGTGGGTACTGCGTCGCCTGACACACACAGAGCAAGCTGTTTGAACAAGCTGAATTCAGGTTGAAACAGCCATCTGACTGCAGCAGTCCAGCTGAATAGCCTGTGCAGTATGCTGGTCGATTTACCTCGGGCGTGCTCTCCCGGTACAGCATACGAGCCACACCTTCTTGCTGGAACGGTATAGACTGCACGGCCTTCATGCCAAGTGATGTTAGGTCCCTGCTGCAGGGTCAAGCAGCATCAAGCCAAAAATGTTGAACACTGTGCCAGTAGCTGGCAGCATCCCTTGCATGTGACATTTTGGCGGCAGGTGAGCGCATCTCCCACAGCAACACTTGAATGGAAAGCAAGACCTGTGGGTGCCCTGCCCTAGCCTATGATATCACTTGTCTGCGCGGATACAGCCGGTGACCTTCAGCCGGGCAAGTAGTTGGTGTCAGGCCTGGTGTCAGCATGCAGTTTAACGGTGTTGTGCTGTGGCATCACCTCATGCCCCTGCACCCACCTGATTTCAGCTGGTGTAGGCACATGTTCCAACTGATACTGCTTGGCTGCCGTGAACAGCTGCTCCACCTTCATCGGCTCGACATCTACACTGTCCGGGGTTCCTGTCTCATCTGTATCTGCAGGCTGCATCTCAATGTCATCCAGCTGCAGCGTCTCGGCAGCAGGGACGCTTCCAGGCTGAGGTGCATCCACCCTGGCCTCGCTGTGCAGGCCAGGCGTGCCTGATGGTGGGTTGGAGCCTGTGGGCGGTGCCGGAGTCTGCTGCTGGTTGTCTGGGGAGGTCTCTGCCGCTTGACGCTCCTGTGCTGCTGCTGTGTGCTGCTGCTGGCCTTCATTCAAGCTCTCACAGTGGCCAGGGGTGACCGGCGTGGTGCCAGGGTTGACCTGTATGCAAGTCACAACAGGCCAAATTCTGCTGCAGCACACTAGTGTGTCGCATGTTGTCGCGCATTGGTGCGCATTTTCACCGTGTGGCGCCCTTTGACAAGTTGAAGACAATTTAGGAGGCCTTCGAGCCTGCGCGAAGCATTCACTTGAGGCAGGACCTGCTTTCATCTGCTGTCGTGAGGTGCGGTGCTGTGAAGGGCCGCTCCACCTCCCATGTGAGATGACTTGCCTGAACAGAAGTCTCAAAGAGTAGATCTTGCACGCCTTGCTCAAACGCCTCTGTTGCGTGCTGCAAAAGCCCGTCTTTACGCCACCTTTCTACTGCTGCCAACTTGTCATCGGTATGGCCTCGGACAGAGCGAAACGAGTTTTGGAGCTTTTCCCAGAACAGATCTTGATCCTTTACCGCTCCAGGGTGCTGTTTGAGCCTCTTCAACGCCCTGTCAATGTGTTCCATCATGCATGAAGCCTTGCGATGGTTGCTTGTATAGTGTGGTACCTTGGTAATGAAGTTGATGAATTTCTGGGGCTCATCTTCGGCGGTCCAACATCACCAGGGTTTGAGGTATTTGTCAAAACCACCACAGTCCAATCCCGACCACATGCAGGAACCGGATTGGGTGCATTGTGAAATGTCTTGCATCTTCTAGCACTCGAATGGAGCATGTTGCTGGAGTGGCGCAAAGCAGCTGCGGCTGGCTCAATGGCAGGCAGTTGACTGTACAGTCTTGCAAGACACCCTTGGCAAACTCACCTCACCATTTGCATACCATCACCACTGGACGGTGTTACCCTCTAGCAAGCCCACACACTTGCAGGACTGCATCAGCATGAAGCCTCCAGTGCCTGGGTCGGTGGGTGTGAGCAGGAGCAAGTCCAGGCCAGCACAATCTGCGGGTGCACAATCTGCGTGAAGTGCTGCACCTCAAGCCTTCGAGCCCCGAGGGGACTGCTGATTTGGCCATGCCTGATACCATCCTGCATGATGAAACTACATGCATCAGGGTATGTCATGCATACTTGCGGTAACAAGCGTGTGTAGCCAGATGGTAAAGATGACATGCAAGGGGTAGGGCGCCTGGTTGCCACTGACATCTAGGCATGGCATAGTGTGTGATGCATCGGAACACTTAACACCTGGTAACAGGTCCTTTCGCCACGATGGTCTCTGATGCCCCACCTGGATCCTTCCCACCTACAATCAGCCCTGCAGACCTGCTCTGTCCATGCTCCTGACAGCCCACCTCACTCAAGGTTCAAAACTGGGCCTAGACAACCAGATTTGGCAACATAGTTGTAATTACACGGCAAGGCACGGGGGGACCCAAGAGAGGACCCAGTGAAAGTAAAATAACAAATGGGCATTCACTGATGAAAGATAGGCCCCACTTGATAGCAATAACAGCGCAAGCACCAGCCCTCCACAGGCTCCAATAGTGGCAACACACTGTGACACACACAGTATTGGACATGCTATTTCAGTTGCGCAGCTGCTGGCAGACGGTAGGTACTCAGTCAGATCCACAACTCAGTGAAATTCAGCAATATACGTATTGAACGAACTATTTGAAGAAAGGTTCAGCTTTGATAAACACCCCCTGTGATGACACCAGTTCAGTGCCAGCTAGGGCACCGCGTGCATAATACACTTGACAGACCCACACCAAATGAAGACCCCCCCCCCACACCCCTCCCACACCAACATCTGGTTGGCTGGACAGATTCATGCGCACACTCGTTCAGCTGTCGTATACGTTCACCTTAGCTAACTGTCACCTAGCAGATTAGCAATCTGCTAGCCAGCACTGTGCCGCACCCTGAGTGAGGGTGGGGACGCAACACCTCTCGTCACAGTGACAGGACCATCTACTTCACTCTGTATGCTGCCTGCCTGCATGCTGGCTGTGCCTGTCCCTATCAAGTAGGCCTCCCCACCAGCAGCATTGCAGGTGTGATGGTGCTCCAATGCATGGCTGCTGGCGTCCACCAGAAGGGCCACTGTGCTGCCTCCACAGCTGCCTCCCGAGGTGCCACAGCCAGATGACTTGACCCTGTGACAGACACACACACAGCACAGCACATCACAACACAGGAGCAGAAAGTTGTGCTGGTCAAGCAGCTTGATGTACTGCTGTGTGCACATCACCCTGCGCAGGGGTATGGAAGCACGAACACTCCCAACTGCACATACAGGCAGTGGGCCATTGCAACCAATGCGACATTTGTGCTACAGTCTTGGTGCATTGAGAGTGTGCGTGTGGTTGTGCCCTACATCCTTGTCTGCTCCTGGGGTCCCAGCACTCAGGAAATGCCACCAAAGACACAGAGCACATGCATGGCACCCCTGACCCAAGCTGGTGTGCCTCTGTTACTGTAGTGTCACTCTCAAGGTGGCCCTGGGTCACTTACGGTGATGCAAGCGCAGCTGCCAGGCCGCCTGCTGTGCTGCTAGGTGGTGCTGAGGGGTACATAATCTTCAGGGCGAGCAGGAACACAGACACCACTCCCCCAATGCCGTTTGGCACCCATATGAACGGGTCTCCTACAGCCTGCAGGTTGCACAACAGCAGGCTTAGTGCCTCTGCAGCACAAGAGTACGAGTTGGCACTGGCAGCGGAGAGTTGGGCCTGTGCAACAGCTCAAGGGCCAATCCTGCACGTGCCTGCTGCTGTGTTGTTCAACGGCATTGCGACAGCTGCTTGTTCAAACTGTGTGCACTAGCCCGGGCATGCCAAATGTGCAAGGCAAAACATGTGGTTTGACGAGATGCAGCACTTACAAACTCACAATGCCGTAGGCGACCCACAGGGCTGCGTTGACGAGGTTGGCGATGCATGTCGGCCGGTAGATGGACGCGCTGTTGCGGGTGCGCACAACCTGCCGGCGAAGCAGTCAAGTGCAGTGCAGTGGTGGTGTCAGCAACCGGCACGCCACCGACAAACGTGGGGCTGGTTGGCCCTGCAGGATGCTAGCCAGCGCATCTCTCTGCTGTCAACTGCGTCAGCGCTGCTGTCTGGCCATGCATGTGCTGATGCTGATGCGCAAATAAAAACGATGAATGGCACCTCCCTCCCTGCTGCTTGGACTGAACCGTTCACCTTGACAGAGCTGCTGACTGGTGCTGCATAGTATATCACAGTGATGATGTTGCACAGCACACCCCTGTGCAACAAAATCCAACACATGTGCAGGAGCAGATTTGACAATCTGGTCAGCGAGTGTGCACAGCAACTGCTGGCATGGCATCTTGTCCAGGTAGAGTCATTGCAAATTGAGCGCCACTTTTGCTGGCCGCAGCACACCCCTCAAAATGCTTCCAGGAGCCTTGAGCAAGCAATTGCAGCCTGGTTGTGCAATAGCACGGTTATGCTTGGGTGAATCTACCACCAGACTGCACCACCAGCTGCTCTTGACAGTGCAGTAGATGCTGCAGCAGCCTCCTGGCAGTAAGTATGCTGAACGAGGCTCAGTCTGCCTCATGCGCTAGAGCCGACAACCCCAAGCCACGCACCACATGAGCCTGGCTTGCTGCGCCTCCATGACAAAGCGTGCCATCACACCCAGCAGCAGAATGACAAACGCCGAGCCACACATGATGCTGAGCAAGATGTTTTGCACCTGCATGGCAAAAAGCAGTAAGCGGGCTTGGTTGATGTGACAGGTCAGCACTCAGCCCAGCACACAGCCAGTTGCTGGTGTCTGCATAACTGCTGCCTGCTGCGGTGGATGACTGGATGTGCACTCCCACCCACACTGTTTGAAGCTTGCTGGAGGCTTCAGGCAGGTTCTGATGCTCTATGCTGCAAGGCCTACTGCATGCACTGCTGTGCTGATGCCTGCAACATGCTGCTGCCTGTTGAGCTACGAGCCCTCAATGGTGAGGATGGTTTCTGCTGGTCAGCACACGATCGCACCTGGAGGGCTGAAAGTGCATACCATGTCACAGTCGTAAAGATGGCTGCAGCCAAGCCTGGGATGTTGGATAGGAACATGCTGTAGTCTGCAGCGCCAGGGTGAACATGAACGCTCAGCACATGCATGATGGGCCTGGTGAGATGCAGCAGGGGCTACTGCGCGGCGTGTGTGTGTCCTGATCGGTACCAGTAGTTTGCCACCACTGGCCATATGAGCACTGCTGACGCACCGTTTTAGTGGCAACTGCAAGGGATGCATGACTCTTGAGGCCAAGCAAGGCCATGGCTGACCATGCAGTCATCGAGTGAGGTGCTGCAGCGGCTGCAGGTGTGCTGGCTCACCTGGTGCTGCAAAACCATAGGCGTTCCAACAAGCTGTGCTGGCAAAGGTGACTGCAAAGGGCACCGGGTTGAGCTCCTGCGGGACGTCAACTCAACAGGTCAGGCTCCTATCACTGCGCGTCCAGCTCGTAGCTGAGGACCAAAGAGTCCTGCTTCCTGTCTCACCCCAAGCTGCTGTTGCTGCCTGGCTGTGTAGCAGGCCTTGAGGGGGCTGGCATACATCACAATGGCCACCAGGCCACCAAGAACGGGAACTACGGTGCCCAGAAGCACTTCCTTGCTCATGGTTGCTGATCACGGGCACACGCGCCTAACGGCACAGCTCAGGTGTGTTGAGCAGCAGGATTTTGACTGGCTGTGCAGTGTTTCCTAGTTGCTGCTGATGCAAGAACTAAATAGCTGATGCTGGAGAACTAGGAGGTGACACCTGGACGGCTGTGCGTGCATCGCTTTATCGTGCCTTTGTTATTCACAACTGCTGGTGACAGGTGTGTTTGACCGCTGCGCCCCGTGGGGGCAGTTGTTGGTTTTCCTGTACGCTGATTTGGCTGTGGTTGTTGTATTTGTGTCAATGAGGTGTCAGGATGGGGGAGCTGGTATCCTCTCATGAATTCTTGAGGATCCAAGGGAATACCTTTGTCGTTTTTCACCCACAGGGGGAACAACTGGTTCTGGGCCTGGGCAGCAGTGAAACACCTGTCGTCGTCCCACACTGCGTGGCGTACAGGCGCAACAAGCACCTTGATCAAGGTCACAACAGATCACAGCATGGCTCTGAGCAGCCCTGGCCTTCAGAGGCAGCATTTGAGGCTCTACAACAGGTATGTGCCTACCTCATCGTATCTGGCTCACTGCTGCGTGTCTTGCTTATATGCATCACCTACCAACCGACGCCTGCACAGGTGCATCGCCTCCTGCACCTGCAAGCACCAGCAACACCACCCACCTTGCAGCAGCGACAGGACCAGCAGCCGAGCAGTCAACAGTCAGATGTGTTAGCTGCTGCTAAGGCAGGCCTGATAAGCCAAAAACAGGTGCCGGAGGGTTCGGATGGATTCATCTGGCTTGATGGGCAGCAGCAGGAGAAACTGCTGCAGCGGCAGCAGCAGCAGCGCAAGCAACAAACAGCGCAGCAGCAAACACAGCAGCAGCTTAGCAAGCAGCAGGATCTGGCGAAGCAGCAGCTGCCAGTCTTTGCTGGCGGACAGGTGGGTCGTCCTCACTGCTGTCAGCGAGTCTGTTGGTGTGGGTGGTACCAGTAGCGCAGATGACTCGTAGTGTGCAGAGCAGAGGTATAAAAAAGGTACGGCTCTTCCCAGCTGCATCCGTCTGACAGCATGTGTTGCTAGTCATCTGTCTACTCAGCATGCCATCAGTGCTTCACGCAGTAGGTTGGGTTGCGCCAAACCACTGATAGTGCTTGGGCTGCCTGGGGTGACATGTTGTTCAGGTGCCTGCTCTGTGGCCACCTGATGACTATGAGGCAATGTGGCTCATGACACCAGACAATCACATTGCAGGGCTGGACACCATACCCCAACATGTCCTGCTGGACAGGTGCGTGAAGGGGTGCATGCTGTGGGAGCGTGGGGCAGGTGATGACAGGGTCACAATGAAGGGTGGAAGGCAATGCACAGTGATTGGGTTGTGGAGACTGTTCAGGGTGTGTTTTGCAGCAAGCTGCTTTGGATCTGCACACCTTTTGCTTCACTGCTGCAGCACAATGTACCGCACCAGTGCACAAGTGAGACTTCAGAGCAGAGCAGTGCAAATTCCCTGCGCGTGTTGCATACACACAGGCCAACAGACAGTCATGGAGAGCTCAGGCCTACCTAAACGCTGCACACTGTGCATGCTGTTTGCTGCCCATGTGTTCTTCATGTACGCTGTGCTTCCTGCGACACAGGTTTGAGGCGACCTGGGGTTGGGCTCTGCAGCAGCTGGGTTTCACACAGGCCCGCTGCAGGAACCTGTCTGCAGTGCTGGCAGTCCCTATAGACATGACAGCAGCAGAGGTGGGTGCCTGCAGTTTAGAGAGAGATTGGCCAAGCAAATTTTGCCTTGGGGGATCAGCAACAGTATATTCAGCAGTAGTACCGGCAGTGTGCTGTGCGGGTGAAAGCTACCATGTGGTGTGCAGCTTGAAGCAGCAGCCACAGTCTCTTGTTGGCAAACCACACCTGCTCTGCAGCAGTGCTCTGCCGCTAATCCACTATCTGACACTATCTGACGCTGAACCAGTGGTCCCCCCTGGGGTTCTGCCCCCTGACTTTTTGACCATGTTCTCCTCACCGCTCTTCTACTTTGACTGCATCCCTCTTCAAGCCAGCCATTGCTGCCTCTGCTGCCGCCCTCTGCTGCCGTTCTCTGCTGCCGCTCTTTGCATGCAGGTGCGCCTCCTAGCAGACCTCCTCCTGGGTCGTCTAGGCTTTGCAGCCTTGCTAGTCCACTTGGAGCCAGTAGCAGCCTGCTTCGGCAACGGCACTACCAGCGCCTGCATCATAAACGTAGGCAGCAGCTGCTGCACAGTGTGCTGTGTGGATGACGCCGTAGTGCTTCCACCAACTACCAGCAGGTATACGCTGCCGCTGGGCCTGGTGGATATGGCTGCAGCGCTGACCGGGTGGATGGCATGCTATGGTCACTGGCCGGTGCAGCTGCTGCAGCATGGGGTAGGTTTCACCAGCAGCAGTGGCGCCCAGAGCAGCGGGAAAGGCAGCCCTGGAGATAAGCAGGCAGATGACACGGCAGGTGCAGCAGCAGCAGGAGTGGGAGGAAATGGTGCGAGGATGGCATGCAGCAGGCAGGGCGGGACTGTGTCACCAGCCAGCATATACGGCCTGCTGCTGTTGGAGGACTTGGTGCTGCAGCAATGCTACTTTCCCAAGGTGCGCCACGCAGCCGCTCTATGCACAGCAGCGGGATGATTGTGTATGATTAGCTGGCATTCGCTTTGGGTGTGCTGGGTGTACACAGATGAAAGAGGCGCTATCTGGACACCCCGGGTGCTTCACCTGGTTCACACTATACTGACAGCAGCGAGCCTCCTTGGATTTCTTGCTGCACTGCATGGTACTGTTGCTGCGTACCTGGCTAGCAGCCTGTACGGAACGTCTCACCAAACCAAAGCCACACCTACGCTTGCTGCTGCTTACATGCATGATCATGCAGGATACCTACCAGCCAGGCCTTTTGGGGCAGCCCATGCTGGAAGACCAGCAGCCAGCAGTAGTACCCACCCGCTCTCCCGGCGAGTCCACCACCAACTACCACGTGTCACTGGGCAGCTGGGCCGCAGCAGCAGCCATGACCCTGTTGCACCCTGCAGTAGCGCCCCCAGCGGCCAGCACCACAACTGCCGACCCTGGCCAACAGCGCAGCAGCGGCGGGGCGGGGCAGATACGCTCGCCGATCAAGCAGGAGCAACCTGAACCCGCTAGCAGTCAACAAGACCCACAAGCAGCACCGGCACCAGCAGCAGCAGACGTTACAGCACCCTCAGCACCCCTAGCAGCAGCAGAACAGGGTTTGGGTGCTGAAGAGGAGGGCCGATCTGAGTGGCTGTACAGGCGGTACCATGCAGGTACTGTGGAGGTGCCAGCAGCAGAAGCCCTGCACTTCCAGAGTCAGTTGAGGGTCCGGCTGGAAGCCGGGGACACAGCGCCCCCACCTGATGGCATGTACCTCTTGCCCATGGACCTGACAGACAAGCCAACTGCAGGTGCAGCAGGTGCAGGAGGGGTGTCAGGGACCTCTGGTGCGGAGGCTCCAGAGGTCAAGCCAGCTGTGAATGCTGCTGGGGGCAGCGGGCGTGCTGGGGCCAGCACACCTGCAGGAACTCCCAACATGGGTCTTGATGAGGTGAGGATTGTGTTCCAGGGGGCAAAGGAAGAGATAACAGCAGCAGTAGTAGGGGGCAATTACGATAGCAGCACTGCCCCATGTGTGATGCAGCAGCTACTAGTCACACCAGCTGCAGAGGGTGCAGTGCCTGCACTCTGCAGTGACGACATATGTTGGCAGGCATGGCGCATGGCGCGGCAAGTGCCAAAAACAGTCAAAGCTCCATGTGTCCTTTGCTATCTATGCTCAGCATGCTCAACAAGTTGTGTCGCGCTGTCATCATCATACTTCATCATGCAGAGCCATGTGTTCAATCATGTGACGTGCTGTGTTGCTGTGCTGTGCAGGCTGTGTTCCGCAGCATCCTGGCGACCTCAGCAGGCCGTCCTGAGCTGATGTCCCGCCTGGCTGCTGGGCTGCTGCTGATTGGGCCAGGGGGTGGGCTGAGGGGCCTGGGCTCCATGCTGGAGCGGCGAGTGGGCCAGCGGTTGTCTAAGGCACGCCAGCCGCAGGTGAGGGTGCAGGGACGTTGTTTGGGGCAGAGAAGGCTACTGCATGCAGCCGGTGGCCAATCACAATGCAAAGCCTTGTTGGCAAGCCGCCGCCCAGTTATCACTGTGTGCAGGGCGCAGCTTCAACACGGCAAGAAACGCGCACAGCAATTGGTTTGGGTGCTTTGATGTGATACATCATTACTGTGTGCAGGTCGCAGCTTATACAGGGCAAGAAGCGCGCGCAGCAATTGGTTTGGGTGCTTTGATGTGATTCATCACCATCATCATTGCAGTTTGTTCGCTTGATGAAGCAGAGCCCAAAACATTTTCTGCTGTCAACAGCACTGGTGATGGAATCAGGCAGATGCTGGTTCGTTGCTGCACCCAGCCCTGAGTTGCTGTTCTGCCTGCTGCGCAGGTGGTGTCTACCCTCGAGCCCCGTGCTGAGCCTGCACACGTGGCATGGAAGGGAGCAGCGCTGCTTGCTGCGCTGGACTCTGGGCGGGAAAACTGGCTGCCCAGGCACCAGTGGGTGGATGGAGGCATGGTGGTGCCAGCACCTGCAGCCAAGGGCCCTTCAGGGGGTCCAGCAGGAGCAGCAGCAGCTTCAAAGAAGGCGGCGGGTGCAGCAGCTGCTGCAGCGCTAGGTGGTGCTGCTGCTGGGAGCGGGGGTGCTGCAGCAGGGAGTGGCAGCAACTCGGTTGCAGCGGCGGGGCGGCATACAAAGCTGTTTTACTACTGCAGGGCTGAGCAGGGGATGCTTTGAGCCTTAAATTGGGAATGTGGTGTGTGTGCCGGCCGTGGCAGCCTGCCATGGTTTGCCTTTGTGTTGCAAGGCAGTCCAGCTGTAAACATCTTGTCAGTGTGTGTATGTGCCGCATGCATGTGCATATGGCACAGCAGTTTTGCTCAGGGGTAAAGATCGATGTTGCTGGGGTTGACGCTTACTAACTGGCCTGCTTGTTTCAACGGTCACAAACGTGGCAGCCGACATTCAACATACTGCCATCTTGTGCAAAGGTCTGTTGCTGCACCCACTATTCTTCCACGAGTCTGTGATGCTCAATTGCGCAGTGGTTACAAGGAAGCCCAACAATGACAGAACCCTCCCAATGGGAGCACATGGAAGTGCACTGGCAGGCACGTGCAAGCCGCAGCTGTTGGGATCGTCACGGGCATGGCAACATTGAGAAACTACAAACTGACGCCAACGATGCATATCCCTTCATGCAGTATGTGAGCAGCCACACCTGTCCAGCAGGCACCTCTCTGTGTGTCCACAATGACAGGCAAGGCCCTGACTGCTATGCAGCAACATGACTAGAGAGGGTCAGACTGGTCCACACCAACATCTATGACTGGCACAAGCGCCTTTTCGGCACTGCTGGCTGCTCCAGCTGTGCACAACCGGCTGAAAAACAAAAACAAATAGTGACACAATCTCAAGCGCCGTATTGCAGCAGTAGCGATTCAGGGCTGCAGAACCACTTGCAATGTCCGATGCCGGCTTGCGCCACGCCGCCAGCTCCTTGACGGCCCTCACCTGCAAGCAGAAAACACGACGGTCAGGCAGCAGTACCATTTGGTTGCAACACACCAGCAGCAGCAACATCCACACACCTCACCAACATAGCTGACTCCTGCACCTGCCTTTTCCTGCAAGCCCCCTTCCCACTACCAATCAAGCACAGTGGCCCTCTGTTCTGCTCGCCATCTGACCCCTGCAAGTGGTCACAATCTGCATCTAGTCAACCTGCAACCCTGGGCATACCGACACCCACCCACCCTTACCTTGCCGTCCATTCTTCACTGCATCTGTGCCTTCCCCTCCCTTCAAGTGGACTCTGACGTTCCCTTCAGCTCAGCCACACGCGCTGCATCAGCAGAGGCAGCAGCAGCACGAGGGGTGATCACCTCCTGCCGCCACTGCTTGGCAGGAGCCTTTGCGGCAGCAGTGTCGATACCTGCGGCTGCCTGAAGTGCTGCCGCCGCCCTTGCCGCTGCAAGCTCAGACTGCAGGACGGCCACAGTCTGCTGTGCCTCTGCTGCTGCGCCCTGTGCTACTGTCAGCTGGTGCTGCAGTTATGCTGCTTGAGCCATGAGTTCCTGTGATGCCTGTGCCGCCTTGAGGGCGGCTGCCTGCTGGTGCAGGAGCTGCTGTCGCAGGTGCTCCACTTCTGACTGCAGGTGAGGCACCTGGACAAGAGGGTGGATTCAACACGAAGGAAAAGGTTGTGTTGTGCAGTCATTTTTGCTCCTTGTGCACATTGAAGCCACATGTACATGGGAGGGGCATAGAAGCCCCCAACAGCCGGCTAGCGCCTTTTCATCAAGATCATTGTGCCCCCTGCTACAAGGCCCTACCCCTGCCCCTTTCCCTTTTCTCGAGAAGCCACAACAATCAAATGGCCCAAACCGACACATGTGACATGCTCTACGACCCTCCCGCTTGCAGGCCCAGCTGGCACCAACCTGCCACATCGCCTTATGCCTCACCTGACGTGCCAACTTGTCCCTCTCGGCGGTCACTGCCGCCTGCTCCCTGGCTAGCCTCCTCCAGTACGCTATCTCACGATGCAGCTGATCTAAGTCGCCCTCCAAGCCCTGCATCTCCAGTGAGACCAGGCCAGGGCAACAGCTGGCGATGCGGCAGCTGTCAGGAGCTGAGGCTGGCTGCCAATTCGAAGCTGGCTCTCGCGGAAAGAGCTCGAACCTGGATCCTGGCTGCCTGACATGGGAGATATTCAACGACCGAAGGTGCGGCAGCCCCTCAACAGGGAGTATGTACTGCCATACCCCCGTGTCTGGCAGCTCGCACCCGCTGATATCCAGGTGCTGAAGCTCGCTGTTGGCTGTCAAGGCTGTGAAGGTAGCTGTTGGGATGCAATTCAAGTTGGTGGAGACGCGCAGGTGTGTCAGATGCAGCATCTGCTGCAGGTTGGGCAGGTCCCTCTCCAACAAGTATACCCGCTGCATGTCCAGATGACGCAGCCGAGTCTGGTGAGCCAGGGCATCCAACTTCAGGCCGCAGTCTGACAGTACCAGACGCGTCAGGTGGGGTGCGCAGGACAGCATATTGGCATTCGTTATGGAGATGCCGCAATCGCGACGATGTGTTGCCTCAACCTTCGTCAGACGCAAGTCCACCAGGCGGGTCATGGCCTGCAGGGTGGGGCCAACATCGCCAGGCCCCATGAAGCGAACATCAGCAAGCTCAAGGCAGGTGAGCTGCTGCAGGTGCTGCAACACGCGGGGTGAGAAGACCTTGGTCTTTGCTGATGCAATACAGAGGTGCTCCAACCCTGCAGGCAGCAGCGCCAGTGCTGCTGCCAGCCCCTCCTCCCCGTCCAGGAAAGTGCAGTTGTTCAGCTCCAGGCGCTTGAGGGCTGCTACTCCTGCAGCAGCCCCCAGCACGCCCCGGAAGCCACTCCACGGCTGCAACTGCAGGCCGAGACCAGTGAGCTTCAAGCTGCTAGGCTGCAGGCTGGTTGGCAGCTGGCGGAGGTTGACTGCGTGCTGGAATGCAGGCAGGGCCTCGACCTTCCAGGGGAACATGTCACGTGTATTGATCTGAAGCATGGTCTGCTCAAACTCATAGCCTCCTAATCGGATGCTGTCAACATGCTTGACGTGCTTGCTCAAGAACACCAGGGCACTGTCTGCTTGCTGTTGCCGTGCGCAGGACACAGAGATGCTGCCGAGCGTCAGCACAGCTGCCTTCTCCAGCCTGCTGTGTGCCCTGGCGGCACTGAACAAGCTGCGCTGATCGTCAGCTGCACAGCACTGCAGCACCGCTAGCAGGCAGGGGTCTGGCAGCGCCAGCAGCAGGGATGGTGCTGACTTGGCTGAGGGCTCCTCATGTGCCATCCTGTGTAGCCATGAAAGCAACAAACAAGTAGACACGCAGGTTATTGGTGTGAGGCAATTGAGAAGACACAACTTTCAGGGCCGCTAGGTGGCCGCTAGGCCTGGGCAGAGCAGCAGAAGTGAAAGCAGCCCGGGACATCGTTGTACCTTGAGTGTCCTTGGAGAACTTCGTCAGGTATGCTTTGCGATTATGGCTCCACGGGCAACAGATTGATGTGATGAGGTGTTGAATGTGGAGTGACCCCCGGAGTGGCTTGGAGTTGAAAGAGCAGGTGTCTTGGGTGCAGATAGCAAAGCCTTCCAAAGCAAATCATGTGCACTTTTACATCAGTCAGGTCTCTCAAAAGTTCACAGACAAAGACCAACAAAACACCAACAAATCACATTTGAAGGGAAGGGTTCTGGGTGCACCCCGTTGTCCTGACTGCGTGGAAGCTTTTGAGTGTGCACACACGGACTGTATTGTACGTAGTTTTTACTGGTTGCAAAGCGAGCAAACCCGCTTCAAACCAGTGCTTCTCGAAAGTCAGACACCTCAGATCTTGTTGGAACCAAGAAACGATGCTCCCCCGCTTTCACTCAGGCCCTTCCAACCGTATCACAGCAACAGCGTTGAACAGGCAAGCCCGTGTCACAGGTGCGGTTGGACGGCTGATTTGTCTATCTGCTGTGTCAGCAGCAGCAGCAGCACCACCCAGTGAAGCACAGGTCCAGCATGGTGTGCAGTATGTTCACCCACAGACACTCGTTGTCCGTTGTGCAGGCACAACATCTTCAAAGCGAGGCGGCCTCTCAAGGCTTCCAGTTGTGAACACACAGTGCAGGCTTGTGCTTCGCCCAACAGGTGGGTGTGCAGCGGTAGCCTTACAGCAGATATGCAATTGAGTGTGACTGCGTGCCATGACAGGCAGATGACACCGCGCGGTGCATCAGCCTGTTGCAGTCTTGCTTTGGGTTAGACTAGCAACCAGAATCCATTGCGGTACTAGCCACTAGGGACCATCATCGACAATGCAGCAGCACAGCAGTTGCAGCAGCACAGCAGTCGTAGTGAGGTGCAGCATGCAGCTGCCTCCCTTGAGCTGTGTCACCTTGAGCCCTTGTGTTGCTGCACCTTATGTGAGACTGTTACCGCACATTCTGCAAGAGAACCAAATGCATGCTGCATGTGCACGTGCAGGAAATGGCAACTCGGATCACATTGGCGACAAGGTGCCCTTGCCCTCTGTCATTCACTTGAATGACGGTGTGTACGAGGTGGGGCGCACCTCACCAGCCGACATACGCATTGAGGTTCCTACAGTGTCCAGCAGGCATGCGCTGCTGCGAGTAGGTGAGTGGTGTGTGTAACAGGGTGGATGGAGTGGTGTTGGGATAACTGGGCACATGATGAGTGGTGACATTCTGAGGAGGAACGGCAGTGAACTAGACAAGCTGGAGCAGATTGCTGGGCCAGGTAGAGTTGGGGCGCACTGCGGGGCGCTTGCAGGGTGGTTGTAAGGCAGCAGGCGCACTCCCGCGGCATTCAAGGGTGCATAGGGCCCTGTGTTCCTGCAGGCAGTAGTCAGCACACACGTCATGTTCACTGGCAGTCTGCATCCGTGCTTCTACTGCGCGCTGCGTTAGGCAGCAATAAGCGCATGTCATGCAGTGACTGTCTGCATTTGTACCCCTGCTGTGCACTGCTACTGGCAGCAGTCAGGGCACATGCCATGTCCACTGGCTGTCTGCAGCTGCGCTGCTGCTGCGCACATGTCTGTTCACTGACAGTTGCTTCTGTGCTGCTGCGGTCCCCTGCTCTGTGCTGCTGCTGTTCAATGCTCCAGAGGACAACAAGATGTGTGTGACCGACCTCAACAGCACCAACGGCACTGTGGTCAACGGTCAGGAGCTGTCACCTATGGACAACATTGAAGTGGAAGTTGGCAGTGAAGTCATATTTGGTAAGCGCCAGGGCTATGCAAAGTGCTGGCTGATGTGCATGCTTGACCTGTGTAGCTGAGATGGCGAGTCTTCTGCTGTGCAACGCGGCTGTATGCAGCGAGCATAGTGCAGGTTTTCCACAGACATGCGCTTTCAACTGGGTCATCCCCTGCTTGTATCAAGAAAGCTCTACATGCCAGGAGCTGTTGACATAAGCTAGCAGCATCATGGATGAGCTAGCAGCGTCATGGAACTGCCTCATCAACATGCATGGTACCCCTTTGCTGCCTGTGCTGACCTGCTGCTGCCGCAGGTGACATGTACCTAGCGCGCTTCCTGCTGGATGAAGTGCCAGATGGGCAGGAGCATGATGCGCAGGCGTCAGACAGGGCGAGCGAAAAGAAGCAGCCGTCACCAAACAACACGACGTTCATCACCTGGGATCAGTCGTCGCGGTGAAGGGGCCAATGAACGTGCCACTTTTGTTATTGTGGGGTGCTTGTGAGCGCAAGCAGCGCAGGCAGAATGAAAGCATAGCTGCTGTGGCTGTTGCAAGCATTTCCTACGGCTTGCCAGTGCTGAGTGCGGATACTGCGGCGTACGGACAGGGCAATTGCTGCAGGCGATCGGCCTTGTGTGCTTGTGCCATGTCCAGCAACCCAGTCCTGCTCACCTGTGTGGTGACTTGACGCAGCAGTTGACAGCTTGCAGGCCTTCCACCGCTTCTCGCTGCTGGTTGTACTTGTATAGCATTCTCGCCGTTGTTTGTTCGTGTGGTTGAGATGGATGTTGATGTGCAGCAGTTTGCGATGGTGCTGCGCAGTGCTGGCAGCGGCTTGCGATGTTTTCCAGGCGGTTCTGTGCAGCGGTTGTGGGCCTTCTTATCCTCGTGCCATACTTGGCCATGAGGTGGCAGTGCCTTGTGCTGGCAGTCCCCTAATCACTTGGCAAGCAGAGCAGCCGGCAGTTGTTGGCTCTGTTGTTGGCAAGGTTGACCTGTATGAGTGAGCTCTGGCCCTTGCGCGCTTCCGCCGCACTTGCGCAGGCACCTCCACCCTTCATATCTCATATTCAGTTATCGTTGTGTATGTTGCCACATGGAGCTTGTACAGGGACAGAAGTACTGGGAAGTGGTGGTGCGGCAAGGCAGTCACTGAGTGTAGCTAGGTGGTCAGTGCTGAGCGGCACCCTGGCTGTTGTTCTTGGGCTGATGTTGATGGAAATGGTGATTGGTTGTGCGTGTGAGTATGCTGGTACATCATGCATGTGCATGATGCCATGTGCTACCGGTGTCACCAAGGGTGCCTTCAAGTGCACCACTGCGAAGTGCTGTGTCTGCGCATAGTTCGTGCTCTCACCCGGTGCATTGGATGTGGGCCGCAGGTTGTGGGTCTTCCTACAGTGCCACTTGCAGCTGCCGCTGTCTGGTGGAATCCTCATAAAGGAAGTTCACAGTCATGTGTGGGCCCTGCACGACAGGCCAGTTGCCCTGCAAGGTTGTGTGCCTTTCATGCTGCCACATGGGGTGGCTGCTCGAGCTTGCTGCGTGTCGCATGCACCCCCCCCCCAACCGTCAGGGGGTGGCCCTGGTGGTCATACCTACGTGGTCTTTGCACGTTGACCACAACGCGCGTGGGGTGAATGTCGCGTCTCCGGCCTTGCAGATACAGTGTATCGGACTTGCAGTGTGCTGTGTGTCTTTGGTTTCCCCCTCCTTACTGGGGTTCCTCATCATGTGTTGCATCTTCATGCGCTGCATTTTTTTATGATGCATCATCATGTGTTGCACCGCCTTGCTGCGCAAGTGGATTCCTGTTTGGCTTGCTGCAGAGGGGCCTGTTGTTGCTGCATCATACCTACCCAATAGGGACATGGTCTTCTCATGTGCACCCTGGGGTCTGCGTCTGAACCAGTTTATGACCCCTATTGAAGAACGTACATGGGAAAGTGTGGGTCTGTGCTGGTGTTGGCAAGTATTTCACCACTCATGTTGTGACGCCTCGTTTTTGGTGGTCTATGCAGCCTGGTAACATGCTGCTGGTGTGAACGGGGCCAAGACGGTGGTTATCACTGTTCAGTACAGCGCAGCCTTGCGCATTGTCGAGACTGGCGCACATGCGGCGATTATGAGTTGGGACATGCATGTGTGTGTGGACTGCTGCTACAGAAATCTTAGCCCAGTCTGGTCACCGGGAACCTGCTGACGCTGATATTCATGTTATCATACTTGGCAAAATGCAGCAATGCACATGCTGCCAATAGCACAGCCAACAGATCATGCCTGTATCGCTAACAGTATGTGAACAGGAGAACCTACACAGGTGCAGGCGGGTTGGTGTGCTGACCTTGCAGATGCTTTCAAACAACTGAGTCTACAGCTTATACAGGGACCAGTCACATTTTGAAATGTTGTACTTTAGACAGTTTGGGATTCGAACCCATCACAGTGTGTGGTTGCCCACAGACACCATGGCACCAGGCAAGTCCTGAGGGGTGCATGGGTGATAGCCTTGTGAGGCCACCACACCACACGGCCCCAATGCAACATGCAGTGCATGCCTACTGCTGCTGCCTGCTGCAACACCTCAGCTGTCTGCATGCCACATGCAAGCAAGCTGCCTAACAGCTGCATCTACCTGTGGATGGGTAAAGACCCATGTGGATGAACAACGACCACCTCCACCCCTAGTGGACAGACACCTTCCCCTGCAGAGGGAGCCACCGGTTCAAGGCGCTCTGCAGGCTTCAGCGTGTCTGCCCAGGGCTTTGGTGACGTACAGTGCTGCTGCTGTTTCACTGAACTGTCTGCTGTAAGCCCACACCAGCTTCAACAGGATCCCCAGGGCAGGAGTGCGTGACACCCCCACCCTTCACCTGAGGCCCAAGGCATGACCCTGGGAGCTGGCACACTGCAGCAGGGCCGGGGAGCCACTGCTGCAGGGTCGTCTGATGCGCTAGGAGGTACTGCTCCACCAACAGCCAGTGCCGGAGTGGGTTTCGGCGACACTGTACACCACAAGGGTGTGTTTTCACGCCAATGTGACCACACTGGGCCGTGGGCGTGGCTGTTGGCAGAGAACCTCCAACATATACGGGTTCAACCGCAACCAGTGATGTGGGCGTGCTGAGAGGTATCGCTGAGCATGAACGCGGAAGCTGCTGCTGAAGCTGGAGCTGCTGCTGTCTGAGCTGGGCTGGGGTGGGGCTGTGTGCAGGCTGCTGCATGCATGCTCGTGCGGTGAAGCACAAACATCGCTCTACCCAAAAAAATGAAGTAACCAGCTGCTGTCTGGAGCAAACTCGCAGTAAGTCCACTGGCGTAGTGCGCCAGTTCGGCAGAAGTAAGCCAGGTGGAAGGTCACCGCTGCTGTCTTGGGTCGACAAGTGCAGAGAAATGCTTTTCCGTAACAAAGAATCCCTATGGGGCCCTGCTAGGGCGCAACTGGGCCCTTTTGCCCCATGGCAGTTCGGACGACATTATGGCCGTTGAATGAGAAAGTGAGGTTTGCGTTCAAAGCTCCAGAGCAGCTTACAGCTGGATAGAGCAATCAAGATTTGAATCCCAGGGGCATATGTGCCTGTGTGTTGCCTGATCAGCGCTGGGTTGTGAGCTGCTGCTGTTGCCTTGTTGTGAGACAGTTTGTTGGAGACTGAGACAGCCTGGCCTCGCTGCTGCTGTTGGCGTTCAAAAAGCTGCTTGAGAGTCAGCTCCCTGCTGGTGCGTGGGTGGGTGCACAAGCCATGCAGCTGCTGTTACAGCATGTTGTTGAGGCAGCAGCTGCTGGTCCCCTCCTGGCCATTTTCAGCTGACAGACCCCATTTTTCACATGCAGCTGCTGTGCAGACACTCAAGGCAAGCACTGCAGCTGCCTGTACGATCTGGTAGGTACTTGTTAGCCCTAGCCAGCTGTGTGTAGACCCCTCCCATCTGTCCCTGCATTTCAAGCCTGTGGTCCCAGTGACGGTCTGACTACTTGCTGCCAAAGCGAAGGTTGGTTGACTTTCGCCGTTGGTGCAGCTGCTCGCCCGCAAGCTGTGCCAGGCTGCAGTGCTACCTGGGCAGATCTGATCGCACTCACTTGTCACTCGCTCTGCTGCGCTTGTTTTTGCCCATCTTGCTGCAGCGTTCCAGGCAGGCTGGTGTCGCGGACCTGCATAATCCGCAGCGGTGCGTGTACCAAAATGTGTGTTTTTGTGCATTGTGAGAGTCTATCTGGTGCAGCGGGGCCATAGACGCCTCAGCTGACTTCAGACTTGAGCAGATGCTAGTGATGTCTGGCGCGAAACTTCCAAAGGGCTTGCGTGCAGCTCTCGAAAGCAAAATGAATGACTTATGAATGCTTTAAGAGGACCTGTCAAGCACGTCACACTGGCACTGGCCTTATCGCGACAAGCCCGCCACACCTGGAAAGCTGGCAGTCTCTGCAGATTGCTTGCTGTTCCTGCTGTGGGCACCGGCTGCTCTCTAGACGCCTGCTGTTCGTTGAATGCTTGATTTACTACAAACTGACGTTGCTACAGAGGGTGATGTTGATGTAAGCGCGGACCATTGGCCTTTGAACAGGGGTGAAGTTGGCTTGGATGCTTCCAGGTTGCTTTCCTTGCGCAGCAAATGAACTCGTTTCGTACTCAATATTATAGCATTCGGCCTCGAGCATGCCTGGTTGCACAGCTGTGAAAGCACAGCTGCTAACAGTGCAATACCAGGCACAGTTGACATGACATAACTCCCAGTAGTGCCTGTCTCAAGCACAATGAGGTAAAGATGGGGCATCTAAGCTGCAAACTCTCTCCACACATACCAGTTTATGTGACAGAATCAATGATTGGACAGCTGCTATGTGTGCTGCCTGCCCAACAGTACACCTGGGTGGGGGCCAGTGGCACTTCCAACACCCTCTCTCACACACAACCCTGATAACTACATTGATCAAACTTGCAACAACTACATTGAGGGCTGTGCTTTGAATAAACACAGGCTGCACTACATCTTGTTAGCTCAGCGGATGCACTGGCCACAGATCATGAAGACACTGATGCTCACCACAGCAGTGGCTGCAGCTGAACCCTAAACCCTATAGGTGGCATACCCTAGGAACACACACCCCATGCGCAGCCATGTGCAGGCTTGGACAGCAAACTGCTGCCATGCTGCTGCTGCATCTGCTGCATGCGCTGACGCCTTAGCGGTCGCCTGCATTCGGCCAGTCGCCGTTGCTGCCATGGTGCTGCTTGCCATCTGGATCTGTGAACCACTCATCCTCTCCGGATGCGATAATCCTCAACACAGTGGGCAGCTTGCGCATGTTGCGCTCCACCCCCCGGTGGTACAGCTCCCCCTTCTCAAACCTCTTAAACACACCCTTGAAGATGCGCCGCAGGGACTCACCCGAGAACACAACCCCATGGCAGCATTCATCAAACACCTTGTCTGTTGCTGCTCCCTTGACTGCACCAATGGAGTGCTCCACCAGCTGATCAATGTCTGAGCTGTGGGGGGGAAGCGAAGGCGGCAGCCTTCAGGCAGGGTGATGGTGCCGTAGCGGGACTCGATGATCTTATCCGGGATGTTGGCCTGTATGCGGACGTTGTCCATCATGATGATGGGGTCCTCACCAGTCACATTCCTAAACTTCTCCACCATCTTGTACAGGTTGTCAGCTACCTCATCAGTAACAGTGCTTGCTGCGTCTGCTCCATCCTTCCTCTGCAGGTCACGGCATGGCGGAGCAACAGCACGGCAACAGCAAAGGGAGGGAGGCATTGATGAGGAAGGCCTTGGCAGCACATCAACTGGGGGGGATCAGGGTGAAGAAGCCACACAACAGAGCAGTGACGTGGGTGGACCGTGCTGGCAATGAGTATAAGTTGCTCAAGTCAGAGAAGAAGCAGCAGTTCATGTGGTGCACTACGGAGTGTCGGGACAAGGTGCAACACTTCAAGTTGTGCACCCCTGACGCTGTGCGCAAGCCTGTCGCACTCATGTGCTGCTTCTGCACTTATGAAAGTGGGGCATGGGAGGCTGCTGGCCGTCCTGTTATCCCCCCTGCAGAGTGGAAGTTCATGCAGCTAGTTGCGCAGCAGCAGCAGTCACAGGAGTGGTGTTGGCAGGTGCACTTGACCGATTGCCATGGTCGCATTGATTTCTACAACTGGAAGCGCGACGTGTATCTACAAGTTGACGATTCTTATCACTTCAGGGATGGTTGCAAGAATAAGGCATTTGAGCGTGATTTCAAGTGCAGCAAGGTATGCTGCGAGCGCCGCCTGGCGCTCGTACGCGCGCATCATGCAGACCTCGCGGCACCAGATATTGTTATGGCAGCTGTTGAATATGCATCGCAGCATAAGGGTGTTGTTTTTACTGCCAGCTACGAGCTTTCTGGCAAGCCTCACATTGAGAAGCTGTGTGCTGGGGTGGGAGCAGCAGCAGCAACTGCTGCTGATGCCTTTGGAAACCAGCTGGTCAATTTGTAACTGTGCTCACCTGGTAGACAAAGGGCTCTTTGCCTTCTTGCCCAAGCTTGTTGAACCAGCGGAGGATGTGGGTGGTGCCTGTGGTGAGTTCATAGTACACCAAGCCGTTCTTGTCGCTGAAGCTGGGGTGTGCTGACACGCATATGAAGAAGTGAACTGTCTGCTGCTTGTCCCCCTTGATCGTTGGCAGCGACACGTAGTCGTGCAGGGGGAGGTGCTGCAGGTCCACATATGCCCTGACATGCGCATGGGTGTAGGTGTTTTGTGTCCAGCGGCCCTCGTCGCACTGCACAATCCTAGCTAGGATTGCATTCAGCAACGCCTGTGCGACGTTCCACTCTGCCAGCAGCTGCTTGCAGAAGCTTTTCCGGGCAGCTTTCTCCTTTTCTGTCAGCCGGTACTTCAACGCAAAACTGCGCCGCCCGAGGTTGGGATCCTCCCTCATCATGGCGTTGTACAGCTGGTGGGGGGTGCAGTTGTATTTCTGCATGACACCCTTGACAGCATCAGACTCCACCGTCGCCTGCCGCACTGTGGTGAAGTAGGATATCAGGGTGATGGTGTGTCCTTTGCGGGTCTTTGTGTGCAGCCTTCCTGCCTTGATGGCTGTACTAGCTGTTAGGGCATCTTCTCTGCTGATAAGGACAGGGCGGCCTGTGCGGAGGTTGTCCTCGACGTCACCGTACTCCACAAAGTGGTCCCATCTGCCCTTCAATACAGGCTTGGGATCCTCTGCCAGCTTGTCACCACCAAGCTGCTTGCGCACCTTCTTATATAGTCTGCCGGCAAGGCCATAATCGACCTTGCCGTCGACGAGAGCCTGGGCGCAAGCCACGACGCATGACTTCCTGGTGGCCGGGGTGTGGCGGTTGTGACCGCTGTGCACAGGCTCCTCCTTAGCTGGTGCCCTGCGCGTGGTTGAAAACAGCAACAGGGTGCATTTGAAAGCACTGAAGCAGCTGCCCAATGGGCTGGGGCTAGGGTTCAAATGGGGTTTAATCAGGGGGTGGTCACACATGTGAGACCTTCAGTTCGGCAGAAGTAAGCCAGGTGGAAGGTCACCGCTGCTGTCTTGGGTCGACAAGTGCAGAGAAATGCTTTTCCGTAACAAAGAATCCCTATGGGGCCCTGCTAGGGCGCAACTGGGCCCTTTTGCCCCATGGCAGTTCGGACGACATTATGGCCGTTGAATGAGAAAGTGAGGTTTGCGTTCAAAGCTCCAGAGCAGCTTACAGCTGGATAGAGCAATCAAGATTTGAATCCCAGGGGCATATGTGCCTGTGTGTTGCCTGATCAGCGCTGGGTTGTGAGCTGCTGCTGTTGCCTTTTGTGAGACAGTTTGTTGGAGACTGAGACAGCCTGGCCTCGCTGCTGCTGTTGGCGTTCAAAAAGCTGCTTGAGAGTCAGCTCCCTGCTGGTGCGTGGGTGGGTGCACAAGCCATGCAGCTGCTGTTACAGCATGTGTTGAGGCAGCAGCTGCTGGTCCCCTCCTGGCCATTTTCAGCTGACAGACCCCATTTTTCACATGCAGCTGCTGTGCAGACACTCAAGGCAAGCACTGCAGCTGCCTGTACGATCTGGTAGGTACTTGTTAGCCCTAGCCAGCTGTGTGTAGACCCCTCCCATCTGTCCCTGCATTTCAAGCCTGTGGTCCCAGTGACGGTCTGACTACTTGCTGCCAAAGCGAAGTTGTTG
Organism: Desmodesmus armatus; assembly: GCA_007449985.2. Lineage (NCBI taxonomy): Eukaryota > Viridiplantae > Chlorophyta > Chlorophyceae > Sphaeropleales > Scenedesmaceae > Desmodesmus > Desmodesmus armatus. The sequence continues at coordinate 530,007 of VIIQ02000679.1, forward strand.
ACCTTCCGCCGTTGGGCAGCTCTCGCCCGCAGCTGTCAGCTGCAGTGCTACCTGGGCAGATCTGATCGCACCACTTTTCACTCCTCTGCTGCGCTTGTTTTTTGCCCATCTTGCTGCAGCGTTCCAGTCAGGCTGGTGTCCGCGGACCTCATATCCGCACGGTGCGTGTACCAAAATGTGTGTTTTTTGTGCTTGTGAGAGTCTATCTGTGCAGCGGGCCATAGACGCCTCAGCTGACTTCAGACTTGAGCATGCTAGTGATGTCTGGCGCGAAACTTCCAAAGGGCTTGCGTGCAGCTCTCGAAAGCAAAATGAATGACTTATGAATGCTTTAAGAGGACCTGTCAAGCACGTCACACTGGCACTGGCCTTATCGCGACAAGCCCGCCACCTGGAAAGCTGGCAGTCTCTGCAGATTGCTTGCTGTTCCTGCTGTGGGCACCGGCTGCTCTCTAGACGCCTGCTGTTCGTTGAATGCTTGATTTACTACAAACTGACGTTGCTACAGAGGTGAGTTGATGTAAGCCGCGGACCATTGGCCTTTGAACAGTGGTGA